>JASDQU010100974.1:87211-104824 GCA_032191745.1 Picea mariana | reverse complement strand
TTGAGTTTTCGTTATTATAGAAAACTTGTCGCAACATTCGTAAAATGAAACATATTTATAGATTTTATAATGTCACAATTCCGATGATATTTGACCAATTCAAAGTTGACTTGGTCAAATACTAGGTGACCATTGGGCTGGGGAAAACCTAGTGTCCACAACGTCACAAGTGAGATGAAAATTTTATGTCGTCGCAAGAGAGACGTCCTCCGAACTTCGTCGCAAGAGTGACAGTTTTAGTAGTACATCGCAAGAGAGACATTATTGGGAAATATGGAGAAAAAAAAAAGTTTTCCTCTATTTTTTGACAGTATGGCCAATTTTGTCCATAACGTCGCAAATAGAACATCGCAATTTTTCCAATATGTACTAGTGATAGAATCTAGCCCTTATATTGATTGAAGAACTCGTTGGAGAGAACCCTATATGGATTGGAAGGAGGCTCTATTCCAGTCTGAAATGATTTTTGTGGTTACCTATGATATTTTTTGTTGCAACCAGGTAAATTTACAGAGTGATAACACATCCCACAAGAGAAAACTATCCTTCTACATTGGAATCTTAATCTTCCTATCACTCCCACCTCTATTTCCCAACACCTTCACCCCTCTTATTCCATCCCTTCCCATTGGTCTTTCCCCCCTCCATGCTCCATCAAACTCAATTTCGATGGATCCTTGAAAGGAAACCCTGGTCCTATTGGTTTTGGTGTAGTTCTCAGAGATTGCAAAGGTAAGATCATCTTCCTCGTAGAAGGAAACCTGAGCCATGATACCAACAAATATGTGGAACTTTGGGGAATCATCAAAGGAATACAATTGGCCATCCATCAACACATGACTCAATTAATCATTTAAGGTGACTCCCAAGTGATCATCTTGCAAGCAACCAAGATCATCAATGGGTCATATCCTACGAAAGTCTCCCCGCGATGGAGGCTCCATGGTCTAATCGACATGCTGTGTAGCCTTCTTAATCCTTCTCTTACACTCATTTTCTCTCATGTGCGACAATAAGGGAATAAATTAGTGGAAAAACTAGAAAATGAGGGATTCACCTCTTGATAAATGGGCATCCTCATAGACGATCAACAGACCCCATTACCTATGTTTCTACTGCAATGTTTGGAAATTGCACTTAAATATCACCCACCCTCGAATGGGGTGCCATCTAGAGGCCATGAAGGTAGTTCATTTAACATACTTGGTCATCATTCCCCCCCCCCCATACCATTCAGTATGCTCAACATTTATAGGATGGATGGTTTCATGGCACACTTAATGCTACCACAATGCCAACCCTGGAATGGTACGAGGAGCATGTGTCCCGTCAACTCAGCTTCTTCGGATTTTTTCCTTGGAAATTTAGTTATAATCTAGCAGGTGAGTTATGGTTTTAGTTATTTTTCTCTAGCTCTTCCTTCAAATCTTATTTACCACTCGGGTTCCTTGATCCAAGTGGATATTGGCCGCCACCCACCTATTTCAACTGGCTCCTCTTGACAGTTGTTAGTTTAGCATGTTCTTATGTAATTCTTAGTAATTGTAGGTTTTACACTTTCGAGGGTGTCTAAATCCATAAATATCTTCCAGGTGGAGATTGGTGGCCACCTACCTAATCCAACTGGCGTATTTTGAAATTTTTCATGTTAGTACATCTTTACGTACTTCCAGCGCCATTTTGGGGCCCTAAATAGTTTTTTTTGTCTTGCCAAAGTCAAACTATAAACAAAGTCAAAGTTTGATGGAAAAATGTGTATTTCTTGAAAATACCACTCCAACAAGCTATCACACGCCTAAACTAAGGTTGTATGCAAAAGTTAGGACCCCGAGAAGTTGAGGTACCAACTTACCCATTAGGGCCCACATAACTTTTGGCGTTTCATCTCCTAGGGTTAGGTTTTTGGATGTCTAGGCTTTTTCCATTCATGAGTTATGTTTAAAAGGCCTCTATATCCTCATTGTAATTATTATTCTTAAACAGATGTGCGTAGAAGCCACATCTCTTCTTAGAGATAGCTACCACCATTTGAGCAAGTTGTTTTTAGTTCTGTAGTTTTACAGTTTCAGCCTATTTTATTTATTCAATAGAGGTTATTGTTCACTGTGTTGGAGTTACTTCACACACACCTAGGATTTATTTTTCCTAAGGTTTTTCCTATTTTTATTAGTCATTATTAAGTCTCCTATGTTTTAGGAAGAATTCTCCTCTAAGGAGAATATTCTCTTCATTTTTCACTTCAGTTTGATCAATTGAGTGGACTCTAGATGCTACATTGGGATTATCATCATGCAATATTGGGATCACCACCAACTAATGTGCATTGTCCTTGGGATCATCACCAAACTAGAGTATTACCCATGATTCCCTAATATCCTCCTCACTTCACTCTGTTTCAGTCAGTTAACTGAAGACTGATAGACTAGTTAACTTAGCTAGGTGGCAGTTCACTCCTGTAACTTCCCGAGAGACTAGAATAGGTGGAATTTTACTCTTGTAACTATTGGTGTGTGTCCATATCACTCTAGACCACCACTATGGTGCATTGTCTTCTCCTCCAATGTGCATTAGTTGAGTTATACAGAGTATATCATGTGTAAATTATCATTCATTCATTTGGTTAATGAGAATTCTTCCATTCTTTCTCTCCTGCTTCTCTTTTCTTCTATTTTCTTTGTAATTGTGTATGTCAATTCCTAGCTAGATATATTATGTGCAATTTCAACACATTTACACGATATCTAAGTCAACAGACTTCTAGGGAAAATACACACCAAATTATTTTTTGCAGGTACCGAAGATTGAAGACAATGGAAAATGGAATTTTCAAAAGAATTCATTCTTACACCTTACAATTAATTTGCATGGAAGGATAAGATGATTATGCATATTCAAAGCAGAGGATTATACAGGTTAACCATGAACAAAGAGACAAAACCAACATCATCCATAGAAAATTCAAGTATCTAAATCGAATGGATGAAGCATTCAGAACAATTTGTAGTCTCATTTCTGTTGATCTCCTCTTTCACATATCTTCCTGTAAAACCCCCAATGAATCTTGGACCACCATTGAACGAATTTTTGGAAAATAGGATGAGATGAGGGGACACATTCTTGAGGTGTAATTTCTCACATTGGATCTAAAAAGATTCAACAATCTCCAAGATTTCTTTACCAAATATAAGGATTTAATGTCACAACTCAAGGCTTGCGGGGTTGATAAATATAAGGAGGAGAAAAAAATGGTTCTCACCATTATCTCCAAACTTGGTCATGAATTCTTAGTGTTTGTATCCACATCCCTTTCAGTCAAATTTTCCTCTAGAGCCACCTAGAAGATGCCTTCTCTTGAGGAATTTATTGAATCTCTGACACAAGAGCATACCAAGCTCATCAACATGGGAAAAATCAAAGGCCCAAAGGCGCATGCACTTATTGTTATCAATATCAGAAATATAAAGATAAGGACAAAAGTAAATATCATGCAAATATGAAGAAGGAAGGGTACTCAAAACCCTTCAATGATGTCTTTGGATCCAAAGGTGGAAAGGGAAGAAAAGGGGAGAAATGCACATACTGCCATAAAGGATTCCATACAGAACTTGCATGTATATAGAAATAGATAGATATAATGACTCAAATACTTCAGCAAAACAACCTTTGAGATCACATCCCCTAGGGTGCCAAGAAGAAGAAGCCAAAAGATCAGAATCTCAAGAAAGGCAATTCTAGCCATGCCTTGATTGCCATCAAATCCTCTTTTGATGCTTGGATCGTAGATTCAGGAGAATCATACCACATGGATTCCATAAAAGAGGTCTATTATTCATTGGATTCATGCAAAGGTCCTCCTATTCTTATGGGGAACAACTCTCCAGTCGAGGTCACTAGAAAAGGAAGAATTGAACTCACCAACGGAAGCTTCGAGAATGTGTTCCACGTTCCCAAACTTTCCATCAATCTTCTCTCCGTGTATCAGATGAAAAATTCAAGCACTGGAAATAAATTCATATTCACACCTAATGCAGTGGACATATATGACATGCAAACCAATTCCATGGTTGCTACCGGTGAGGTAAATCATCAATCTAGGATTTACACATTTTCTGAATATATTGAACTAGATTGTGCTTTACTGCTTACCCATGCTAATGAAAGAAGTAGGATATTGTATGAAATATTCGGGCATTTAAATTTTAGATATATGCAATAACTTAGAAACCAATGATTGGTTGATGGTCTATGAGACATCCATTTCTCCAAAGGAATCTATGAGGGATGTGTTCTTAGAAAACACCCTCAAGAGAAATTTGACAAAGGGTACATGCTCATAGTGACCTCATGGGCCCTTTTCTGCATCCATAAATTAGCAAAGAAAGGTACCTGCTATTTTTTTTTTTATGATTTCTCATGCTTCACATGGATTTTCTTTCTCACGCAAAAATCAGAGGTCTTTCAACACCTCAAAGATTTCAAATATTTGGTTGAGACAAAGTCAGGAAATAAAATCAAATCCTCCAAACTAATAACGGGGGAGAGTATGTCAACCATGAGATCTAGAATATTTGTTATGAGGCGGGGATTCAGTTGTAGCACACGGTTCCCTATACTCCGCAGCAAAATGGAGTTGTTGAGTGGAAAAATAGATCTCTAAAAGAGATGGCATCTTGCATGCTACATGCAAAGTCGCTTCCATAGAGATTATGGGCCAAAGCACTTAATTGTGCAACCTACATCCAAAACAAATCTCCCCATAGATCTATCAAGGATAATACCCCCTATGAGGCTTGGAGCGGCATTAAACTAGAAATGACCCACTTTCGTATTTTCAGTTCACATGCATGGGCTCAGATTCCCTCTGAAAAGAGGAAGGCACTTGATCCACAGAGCACAGAGTGTATTTTTGTTGGATACCCCGGCGGTGTAAAGGGATACAGACTCATCTAAATTTCCTCGGACTAGATTATCATTGAGAATAGTGTCCAATTTGAGGAAAGTTTCTCGCATGTACCTCAACAGCTGCATGTAGACACATTTTTTCTTCCACCTCTCAGAGATGATGAGCATGCACATGTAGACTCTTCTTCAGATGAGAGTTCTAATTCAAAGGATTGAGATGACCTGGATATAAAATTAGTATAGTCATATGCATATTCAGTACATCCATATGCAGATGTAGAGCCAGAGCAGAGGCCCAAGTGGGCCCAGACTACTCTTTAGGATGTAGGGGATCTTGTTGGTGATCTAGCTGATACTAGGAGGATTCGATCTAATTTTGATGAGCCTCCTCTTTCACTCACTACCACTGAACCATTTCCACTCGGGAATATTTTCTTGGTTCAGTCTTCATATCCACATTATTATGGCGAGGCTTTCAGAAATCCCTTTTGGGAATCTGCCATGCAGGAGGAGTACAACTCCCTCCTCGAGAACTAGACTTGGGATCTGGTTCCCCTTCCTTCAGGAAGGAAACTTGTTAGGTGAAGATGGGTCTACAGGACCAAGAGCACAATGGATGGATAGATTAGTAGATAAAAATCCAAGCTTGTTGCCAAAGGATTTTAGCAGGTGCATGGCATTGACTATGATGAGACCTTCTCTCTAGTAGCGAATATGGACTCCATATGATTGGCACTTTCCATTGCAATATCCAATGGATGGGAAATCCATCAGATAGATGTGAAGAATGCATTTCTTCATGGCGATATCTCTGAGGAGATATATATGGAGCAACCCCGTCGATTTATGCAGGATTCATCTTTGGTCTGTCGACTGAAGAAGTCTATTTATGGCCTCAAGAAGGCTCTGAGGGCATGGTATTCCAATATGTAATCCTACCTACTGTCATAGAACTTTGTACATTGTAAATAGACCTGAATTTTTACATGCTTAGGAAAGGTGATTCACTTATACTCTTAGTTATGTATGTTGATGATTTGTTGATCACCGGTTGATCGAATTCAGCGATTGTTGGATTCAAGAGGATTCTACATCACAGGTCCTTGATGAGGGATATGGGTCCACTACATTTATTCCCTAGACTTGAGATCAGTCAGGATGAATTAGGCATCAAACTATCTCGGGCCAAGTATGCATGAGATCTCCTTGAGAGATTTCACATGACAGACTGCAAGTCTTCCCTGACTCCTTTTCTATCAGGAGTGATACTTGAGGATGGCGGGGACACTCCACTGGTTGATATCACACTATACAGACAATTAGTGGGGATATTTTTTTATCTCGCACACTCTAGACTAGACCTCTCTTATGCAGTTGGAGCAGTCTCCCAGTTCATGTAAGAGTCACATGAGCTACATTGGAAGGCTGCAAAGAGTATCCTTTGATACATACAGAGCACCATCACCTTTGGGATTAATTATGTACCATACTCTACATTAGATCTCATTGGGTTCATTGATTCTAACTGGGCTGACGATAGCATTGATCACAAGTCCACATCTGGTTACTCACTCAGTCTCGGTTCCAGGCCTATCTGTTGGTCGAGCAAGAAGCAGGTTGTTATTTCTCTATATTCATCTGAGGTAGAGTAAAGAGGGGTAGTTAACATAACCATTCAATATATGTCGCTACAACATTTTCTCATTGAGTTGGGCATTCAGTTTCATCGATCAATTGTCATCTGGTGTGACAACAAGAGCACTCTGGAGTTCTGTAGAGATCCAGTTCATAGGAAGCAGATGAAGCACATTGAGATCCACATGCACTACATATAGGACTTAGTACATAAGGGGATCATCGACCTACAATAATTTCCTTCAATAGAACAGACTGCATAAATCTTCACCAAGACCTTCACTAAGAAGAAGTTTCATTCTTTGTGAAGTCGTCTTGGAGTGAAGGACACAGTTTCCTAGCAACTGTCAGTTCTTATTTTTACATACATTGTACTTTGATAGGGTTTTTTTCCCTCTTTCTTTGCTTTATTTTAGTATATATTTTGTATTTTGGTACCTAACATGGCCTCATTGTCGGGACCTATTGTTTATTTTCACCATAGCGATGTTCAAGGGGGGTGTTGGAGTTACTTCACACACACCTAGGATTTCTTTTTCCTAAGGTTTTTCCTATGTTTATTAGTCATTATTCATTCTCCTATACTTTAGGAAGAATATTCCTTTAAGGAGAATATTCTCTTCAGTTTTCACTTTATTTTGATCAGTTGAGTGTAGTCTAGATGCTACATTAGGATTATCACCATGCAACATTGGGATCATCACCAACTATTGCGTATTGTCCTTGGAATCATCACTATATTGGCATATTACCCATGATTCCCTAATCTCCTTCTCACTTCACTTTGTTTCAGTCGGTTAATTGAAGACAGGTAGACTATTTAACTCAATTAGGTGGCAGTTCACTCCTGTAACTGCCCGAGAGACTAGACTAGGTGGTAGTTTACTCCCATAATTGTTTTTGTGTGTCCGGGTCACTCTATACCACCACTATGGTGCATTGGATTCTCCTCTAGTGTGCATTGGTTGAGTTATATAGAGTATATCATGTGTGAATTATCATTCATTCATTTGTTTAATGAGAATTCTTCCATTCTTTCTCTCCTGCTTCTCTTTTCTTCTATTTTCTCTACAACTGTGTATGTCAATTCTTAGCTAGATCTATTATGTGCAAGTTCAACACATTTACACACTATATATATTTTTTTGTTCTATGTATCTTTATGTTATTGTATTCAGTCATTTATTCCTTTTGTTCCACTCATAAATCTGGATCAGTGGTATCAAAGCAGTCTTCTCTTCATTCATTTTTATTCATGCATGTCCCCAACAAGATCTCGGTACAAGAAGTTGGAACTCGAACCAGTCTATCCTTTTCAATATCAACCACGTCGAGCCCCACAAAAGCCCATGTGGGATGAGAAGAAATATGATGTAGCAGGAGATCCTTTTAAAATGTTGCTCGAGGAATCCCTTGCACGACAAAGGAATGAAATGATGGAAAACTTTGCACAGATCCTTCGACGGTTTCCCACAGGAGATGCATCTTCATCAAGTGGCCATGCAACCCCCTTCAAGGTACAAGTAAATGTTGATATTCCATTATTTGAAGGACTGATAGATGCAGATGTTGTAGATAAATGGTTGAATCTACTCGAAGGGTATTTTTTGGTCCACAAATTTTATGACAGAAAAAATATTACTTTTTCACTCCTCAAGGTCGTCCCCCATGTTAAGGACTAGTGGGATACTTACTTTGAGCAAAGTTCCATATAGGAATCTACAATATTTGCGATCGCTCCCACATGGGATGCCTTCAGAGATGTCATTAAAAAAAAATACTACCATCTTGGAAGATACAAGGACCAGTACACAAGAAGGACCATGTTGCATCAAGAAAGGGACCAAACAGTACCAGATTTCATCAATAT
This sequence comes from Picea mariana, assembly GCA_032191745.1. Taxonomy (NCBI): domain Eukaryota; kingdom Viridiplantae; phylum Streptophyta; class Pinopsida; order Pinales; family Pinaceae; genus Picea; species Picea mariana. The sequence goes on along the minus strand of JASDQU010100974.1, from coordinate 96,417 downwards.
TTTCCATACCCTACACACAAAATTGGGTATCAAAGACTCTGAACGACATCTGGTGCTCAAATACCATAGTTTTCTGCATAGATACATTCAAACAAAAATGAATTTTCTGGAAACCACATCATTAGGTGCAGCTTATAGATATGTTTTCAAGATTGAGTAGAAATTTAAGTACAAGTGGAAAGAGTTTGGATCTACAAAATCCTCACAGCCAAATCAGGGAAAAGTAAACCCCAACCCACAAAATAATGGATAGAGAAAATATGGTCTCTCTTAGGAAAACTAGTCCAAGTTGCAACCCAAGAAGGGTAATGAGAAGTCGAAGAAGGACACAGGAAAATGGTGTGAATGTTAAATTTAGAGCTGCTATTAAGTTATTTTCAATTTACTAGACAATAATAGCATAAGAAGGATCACTGAGAGAAACACAATCACAAGGTACACAACATTTTATCGTGGTAAACCCTCATGGGGGAGAAAAACTAGCAAAAAATTCCTTAATATATATTGTCAATACAATGCTAAGATAAAAGACCAAACCACCAAGAATATCCAAGACCAAGTATGTGCCTCTCTCTTCTCCTTCTTCTAACTGCAACTTCCTTCAAAACTTGTGTGCTAGATGAGTGACTTGAGTGAGAGTAAGAATGAGGCACCATCCTCTCTTATTTTTACTAGCTTATAGGTGCTAGGTTTGTGTCTCTTCACCAAGCTGGGCCGACTTCTTCAACTAGTGGTTAAAACCAATTTAATTAGCCCTAGGGTCCAACTTTACAAACAACACCATATAACTATGGTTTGAAAAATCCACAAAATGGTATTTGGTCTTATACAAAGCCCGACGTGATAAATCCACAAAAGGGGATTTGATCTATATAAAAATAACTCAATTATAATTAGAATATTCTTCGCAGTTACAATATTTCAACACTCCCCCTTAACAAGAAGGGTATTCTACTGACAGAACCCAATACAACATCATCAGGAGTGAGAGAGGGAAGCAACATCATCAGCATCTGGAACATTGACTGGAATATCTATAAATCATTAGAATTTTTTCTCATCATCAATAACATCATCTTTCACAACATGGAGATGGAGTAGCATCATCATCTTCTTCATCAACATCAATTAGCATAATTCTAAGGAAACAACATCATCAACACCATCATTAACAACATGAGGTTAGTACAACATCATTAGCAACAACATAAGGCTGATACATCATCATCATCAACAACAAAAGGTTGAAACATCATAAAAAACAACAACACAAGGCTGAAACAACAACATCATCAACATGAGGCTGAGATAATAACATCATCATCATATAGCAATAAAATGAGGCAGGTGTAACAACAAAAATTTGTGGTACTCTGATCGACCGTCCTTACAGGACCTTAGGAATATTCCCAGGAATCATAATATTCCCTAGGATATAAAATCCTAACAAATCTACCACATGGTACTCTGACAGACTATCCTTACCGGACCTTCGAGATCTACCCAGGAATCAAAATATTCCCTAGGATATAAAATTCTAACAGAGCTACCACTACTGACCACAGCTGGCTTATACATGCACAGGTACTCTAACAGATCATCCTTACCAGACCTTTGAGATCTGTCCAGGGATGATCAGTCCCATAGGATATAAAATCCTAACTAAGCTACCCGATGTTGTTCAGGATACCATAGTATCATCACCATCACTCCCCCTTTTGAGGGAGGTCCTTTCGAACTATACCAAGCTTGTATCGAAAGTATTCAAGATTTACATGAGACAGAGGCTTGGTCAACACATATACAACCTTCTCATCTGTGCCAACATATTGGAGCTTTACAGCTCCTCTCTGCACCATATCATGAATGTAGTGATACCATATTTCTATGTGCTTTCACTTATCATGGAACATTGGGTTCTTTATCATCTTTATACAACTCTAGTTATCACATAGAATTGTGGTGGCTTCGATATCCAGATTGAACAGACCCATTAACAACTTTAGAAGCCATATAGCTTCACAACTAATGTAACATGCTACAATGTGTTCCTCTTATGTCATGATGAGAGAAATAATGGATTTCTTCCTGCTCTGCCATGAAGTCATGGCTGACCCCAAACTGAAACAACATATTGAAGTGATATTTCTATCAGAAACACTTCCAGCTCAATCTGAATCAGTATATCCATACATTTTGAAGTCATGATCTCCAGTATAACAAAGACCATATTCCAACGTACCCTTAAGGTATCTCATCACATTTTTTGCAGCAACAAGGTGAAAACATCTGGGCTCTACCAGATACTGACTCAAGGTGTTCATAGAAAAACATATATCTGGCCTCGTATTCATTAGATGTATCAACGATCTAATGATATGTCTATATAGATTAGAATAAATCATTTCTAACAAAGTATCAATCAGGAGCTTCAACTTTGTTTCCATAGGTGTGTTCATGGCTTTACATTCCAGCATGTCAAACCTCTTCGATATTTCAACTGCCTACTTCCCTCGGTTAAGGAATATCTTCTCTGGGCTCTGCCAAACTTCAAGACATGAAAAATAATGCATCAGGCCTAGGTATTTCATCTCAAACTCTACAACAATCTTCTTCTTACAATATGTGATGAGATTTTCTTCTCCCATCAAAAATAAGTCACCCACATACAGTAGAAATATAACTGCCTCATCATTCATAACTTTGAAGTAAAGTTTATAATCATCTTTACTCTTGGTAAAGCCCAAGCTCGTCAGAAAACTATCAATTCTACCATACCAAGCTCTATGAGCTTGCTTTAACCCGTATAGAGCTTTCTTCAATCTGTAGACATGATTCTTTCTATATTCAACTTCAAACCCTTAGGGTTGTTCTATATACACTTATTCTTCAATAACACCATTTAAGAAGGTTGTTTTCATATCCATCAAGTGTAACTTCCACTTCATTATGTGATCCGGATTTTATGAGCAGAACAAAATGACTACAGATTATTAACAAATGCTTAACACAGAATAATAGAGATACAGTAAAACTGGTTTTCTATTCAATAAGGAAATAAGCTAAAACTATAAAATGCAGTGGAAAACAAGTTTGTTGTAATGGTGGCGGCTTATCTCTGAGAATAAATTTGACGGTTGCGCTCATTCACTAGAAGATGACTACAATGAGGCTCTGAAGGCCTTTTTACAATAAACAGAAGTGTTAAAAACCCTATACATCCAAAAAACTAACCCTAGGAGATGAAGCGCCAAAAGTCATGTGGGCCCCGTTTGGGTAAGTCAGTACATCAACTTCTCAGGGTCGTAACGTTTGCATATGATCTCTGTTTTAGGAGTACGATATCCCGTTGGAAAGATCTATCCAAGCAATACAACTATTGACGAAAATTTCATGATGAAATTTTTGGACTCACACATACCCAGAAAAACGTCATTTAGGGCCTCAAAATGGCTCCGGAAGTTCAGGACCCGAAAAACTGCTAAAAATAGTAAATTACCAAAATTACCAGAAAAATGTTTTGAGCCAGATGGAAAAGGTGGGTGGCCACTGATATCCACCTGGATCAATCCTCCCTCCTTAGGAAGAAATGGTTTCCATTACATTGAGTTCCCCCATTAGATAAGGAAATTTCTGTTGAATTTGGCCCCGGATGAGCCTTCTTTGACGACTCAATAAATTTGAATCTTTTGTTGTCGAGTTCCCTTGATCTGTGTGTCCACAATATGATCATTGGATGCATGTTGTATGCAATCAGGGTTGATCTCTGTTGGTTTCAATTGTTCTTCTACGTCTAAGGTGTCCAATAATGGTGGGAAATAAAGCCAAAGGAGGTCCATGTTGAACACTGGGTGCAGGCCAAGGAAAGGAGGAATGTTGAGCTAAAATTCATTATCCCCCACAAACTTGGTGATGGTGTATGGCCCATAATAGAGTGAGCGAATATTCCAATGGGGTCGTGTAAGACATTCTTTCTGCAAGTGCAGCCAAACTTTGTGGCCCAACTGAAACTTATGTGGCACCCGATTTTGATCATGGAGTTGCTTGTAATTGTCATTGGACTTCTGTAGGATATCTTGAACCTGTTGGCAGATGTGTTGGATCCACTCAATGAACTGGGTGGCTTTGTCAGCTTCAATTGGAGCAGGAGATGAGTTGGTCGAGGTGAGCGCAAGGGGAAGTGCAACATCTATGGGACCCAATGGTTGGAATCCCAACCCCACCTGAAAAGGGTTGAGGTTGGTTGAACTTATGAGAGCTTGGTTGTAGCTATGTTGGACATAGGGAAGACTCTCATCCCATTTGCGAGGGTTCTTGGAATTATACATGCACAGGATATGCATGATCATTCGATTTATGACCTCGGTTTGGCCATCTGTCTGGGGGTGGAAGGCCATGGATTTGGTGAGCTTGGTGTCCAGCAGTGACCAAAGGCTCGACCAAAATGTGTTGAGAAATCAATTGTCCCGATCTGATACAATGGTTTGTGGGATTCCAAAATGTACCCAGACTCGTTCAAAGAATATCTTGGCAGTGGCTTCTATTGTGATACTCTTCTTCCAGGCAACCAGAATCGCCATCTTAGAAAAGCGATCAACAACCACAAAAACACAGTCATTTCCTTGATTGGTGGATGGGAGACCTGACATGTAGTCCATTGAGATGGATTACCATGGCTTATCAAGAGTAGGAAGAGGGGTATACAGGGCCTGTTTCATAATGGTCAGTTTGGCAATACCACAGGCCATGCAGGACCTGATATACTTGCTTACCTCTTATCAAAGTTTTGTCCAGTAGAAATTTTTATGTAGCATCGCCACTATCTTTCTGACATCGAAGTGTCATGCCACCTGACTATAGTGGTATTTCCATATTAGATTCACTCATTCTCTTGATGAAATGCATATATGGCCTAGACAACACAACAACCCATCCTGAAGATGGAAATTATCAACAACTATGTTTGCACCCAACATTTGGTAGGTGGTGGTGAAGATCGGGTCTGTCTCATAGAGTTAGGTCCATCCAAAGGTCTCATGGCTGCAAGAGTCTAGCACCATGGTGGGTGTCGTGATTGGAGATCTACTGAGGAAATCAGTGACACGGTTGGTGCTTCCTATTTTATACTTGATGTTGAGGTGGAATTGATGTAAGTATGTGGACCACTTTTGATGGCGGTAATTCTATAATTTTCCTTGTGTCTACATGAACTGCAACGACTTATGATCAGTTTGGATGACTGTCTCCTTCCCAAGAATGTAATGTCTCCACTGGCAGGAGGCGTGCACAATGGAGTACATTTCTATGTCGTAATTAGGGTACTTACGGACAACATCTGATAGTGTCTCACTATGATAGGCCACGGGGTGGTTGTGCTGAGTGAGAACGACGCCCACAACATAGTCTGAAGGATCTATCTCGATCTAAAAGGGTTGTTGTAGGTCTGTTAGTGAAAGTATTGGGGTTGAGCACAAGCGCTACTTCAAATCATCGAACTCTTTTTGTTGGGACTGGACCCATGAAAATTTTGCCTTACCACCACCCCTGGTTATTTTGTTGAGGACCCATGCAATATGGGAGAATCCTAACATGAACCTGTGGTAGAAATTGGCAAGGTCCAAGAAGCTCCGAATCTCAGTGAGTGTGGTTGGGGCTGGCCAGTCATGGATGACTTGGATCTTGGTTGGATCCACATGTATGCCATGCTAATCAACGATGTATCCCAGTTAATGGACCATGTCCATGCCGAAGGAAAATTTTTCCAAGTTGGTGTATAGCTTGTGTTGTCGCAGGGTGTGCAGAACCTGTTGAATATGCTGCAACTGTTCTGCCTAAGACTTGTTGTAAATGAGAATGTCATCCAGATACACCACTACAAAAGTATTGGTGAATGGTCGCAGGATATCACCCATCATCCTCATGAAAGTGGGTGGATCATTTTTCAAACCAAAGGGCACGACCAACCATTCAAAAAGGCCTTCCTTTGACTTGAAGGTAGTCTTCCATACATCTATTTGTTCTATTGTGACCTGGTGGTAGGTAGACTTCAGATCAATCTTACTGAAGTATTTGGCCCCCGTGAGTTGATCAAGGAGGTCGTCTATTCAGGGAATTGGGTATCGATTTCTAACTGTGATTTTATTCAGGGCTCAGTAATCAATGCAGAGTCGTCAGGTTCCATCTTTCTTTTGTACCATCACAATTGGGCTCCCGTAAGGTGATGAGTTGGGACAGATGTTCCCCTTGTGGAGTAGTTCTTGGATCTGTCGCTTGATCTCCTCATTCTCTAACATAGAGCGACGATAGACTGGCCCATTAGGCAGTGGTGCATCAAGGGTAAGATCGATGGGGTGCTTGACTTGACAGTGTAGAGGTACCCTGGTAGGTGAGGAGAAGATATCTAAGTATTCTTCGATGACCTTATCTACTTGCTTCTATTGTGTGGAGAGGTCAGCCGCAGAGACCTTGGATGTGGCTATGGTCTTTCACTCATTTCGAGAGTGAATCATGAAGAAGACAAAATTCCTTGTCTGAGAGATGACCTTCCTACATTTCTTGGAAGATATCAAGGAAATAGAACTAGGTGGGACTGCCTCCGGTATCCTGTACAATTTCCTGTTCAAAGTAATAATGACACTATGAGGCCTAGACTCGTATACAACATGATGTTTCCATAAATAAGGTTGGCCCAAAAGAACATCACGAACTTCGAGAGGATCAATATCACACAACACCTCATCTTTGAAGGGCTTGATGTTGTATGACAATCGACACTGTTGGTTGACACCGAGATCATTTCCTTGGAGGAGCCATCCAAGGTGTAGGGGTGTGGGTGTGGCGTTGTCGATAGGGCCGACCACTTGACAACCTCTACTGTGATTAGGTTCTTCTGGCTACCGCTATAAATGATGAAGTGCAGTTGGGTTCCTTTTACCCACATCTGTTAATGGAAGAGGTCCTCTCCTTCTTCCATCTCGTCTGGTTCATCAGGCTGGAGCTTGGTGGTAGCAACGGTAGCACTGGGTTCCACGTCAATGATCGATATTCCCCTTTCTAGTTCTGACTCATAGTCAGAACCTGCATCTGATTCGGAGGCTTTCACTTCAGCCACTGGCGACTGCTTTGAGTGGAAGTTAGTAATGTTATGCCAAGGGATCTTATGGAAGTTGCACCACTTCCCGATATCTTTCTTTGTCTTTTCAGTGTCCTTCTTTTCTTGTGGCTTGGACTGGTTGTCCTGATACTGTCCATATTTTCTCTTTCCTTTGTTATGTGGGTTGGGGCCACCCTTTCCTAGATTTTTCTATGTGGGGTCCCCAGGCCCAAATTGTTGCATCTTTTGTTTGAGCTTCTACTTGATTTTGACGACATATCGGTAGGTCGCGCCCAAGGATGAGATGTCCAAAAATTCCATTTCGGTCTGGATGTATCTATGCAAAGCACCACGATAATTGAGCACCATATGTCACTCTGAATATTTGATACCTAGCTTGGTGCACAAGGTATGGAAGATATTTGTGAACTCTGGCACTGCTTGGTCCCTTTCTTGCCGCAATGTGGTCCATTTGGTATACAATTCATCATAACTTGAAATAGAATAGTATTTTTCCTTAATAGCATTCCTGAAGGATTCCCAGGTGGTTGTGACTGTAAATAATGAGGGTTTCTCTGTTTCTGTTTGCTCATATAAATTTTCCCACCAATCTTTGACATGGGGAACGGCTTTGAGGAGCGAAAAAGTAATCTTTTCTCTGTTCAAAAAGATATGGACAGAAAAATACCCCTCTAGTAGATTCAACCACTTGTCTACACCATCTTCATCTATCCGACCTTCAAATACAGGAATATCGAAGTTTATTTGTACCTTCAAGGAGGTGGCGCCTCCGCTCGAAGAAGATGCATTGCTTGTTGGTAGTCGTCGAAGGATTTGCACAAAACTATCCATCATTGTGTTCCTCTGTTGCGTGAGGGATTCCTCAAGCAACATTTTGAAAGGATCTCCTATCTCTTCATATTTCTTTTCTCCTACCATGAGAGGTCACTTGGGTGTGCGAGAGATTTGTTCCTCAAGAGAAACAAGCTCGAGACCTAATTCTTTGTACTCTGACCTCATTGGGGACATGCATTAAGATGACAAGGAGAAGACCTCACTGATACCACTGATCCAGATTTTATGAGAAGAAAAAAATGACTACAAATTATTAACATATGCTTAACATAGAATAACATAGATACAGTAAAATTGGTTTTCTATTCAATAAGGAAATAAGTTGAAACTGTAAAATGCAACAAAAAACAAGCTTGTTGGAATGGTGGAAGCTTATCTCTAAGAAGAGATGTGACAGTTGCACTCGTTCGCTAGAATATGATTACAATGAGGCTCTGAAGGCATTTTTACAATAAACAAGAGTGTCAAAAACCCTAGACATCCAAAAACCTAACCCTAGGAGATGAAGCGCCAAAATTCATGTGGGCCCCACTTGGGTAAGTCAGTACATCAACTTCCCAGGGTCGTAACTTTTGCATATGATCTTCATTTTAGGCGTACGATAGCCCATTGGAAATATCTATCCAAGGAATACAATTGTTGATAAAAATTTCCCGACTGCTATATAACCAAAAAAATGTCGTTTAGGGCCTCAAAACAACTACGAAAGTTCAGGACCCGAAAAACTGCTAAAAATAGTAAATTAGCAAAATTGCCAGAAAGTTGTTTTGATCCAGTTGGAAAAGGTGGGTGGCCACCAATATCCACCTAGATCATCATGGCTGCAAGAGCATGATTGTTCTCTTGCTATAGGATCAAATGTCTCTTCATAATCAAGTCCTTCCTTTTGGGAAAAGCCGCAAGCTACAAATCTTTCTTTATGTTTTTCAATACTTTTGTATGCAGCATGTTTTATCTTGTATATACATTTGGAAGATACTACATATTTGTTCTTTGGTCTGGGAACTATTTCCCATACATCATTTTTTTATAATGGATTGGTATTCTTATGTCATGGCATCCACCCATTATTTCTTCTGAATGGATTCTTATTGTGAGAGATCATCATTTGGGGAGGTTCTTGAGATTCTATCATATCATGATCTTCTAGAATATCATCATCGGGGTTAACTGTGACTTCCTTCACTGGTTCTGCAACTCTGGGAGCTACACGTTCTTCTTCATATACTTATTCAAGTTGGAATCTCCTTAATCTCAT
>JASDQU010100974.1:58145-70826 GCA_032191745.1 Picea mariana | reverse complement strand
TAGTCCAAAGGAGAATGTATAGTAGTTAGATTTGAATTTTCTTGCAAATTGTTGTGAATTCAGTTAATAAAGTCGAAGAGTGCCTTGTTGCACTGCGATATGTATTTCATTTTTCTGTTTAAGTGTTTTATTTATGTAGAACTGCATAATCAGCAGTGTGGGATCAAAAGCATCAAGAACCTATTGATGACAGTCATTAATATGATGGGGACCCCTTTGTGGTTGGAGGGAAAGCGGATCCGGACGCAATTTGAGTCCATGTGTCACATGAACCCAGTCGAGTCATAGCCTTTCTTACTACTACAGTACCCCATCTGAATTCGGTTAAGCCATAAATCTGTGATACACGAAGATTCCATTGGTATTCGCACAAGGATTATCATCTGTTAAACGGTAACGTCTTAAATTGGCCACGTCCCTAACCAACTTGCCCAGTAAATGCAGAGATCACCCGAGATATTTACCTCGTTAACCAGTCCCATCGAAAAACTCAGATCCAAGTTGCATCTATAGGGTAATGATGAATAACAGTTATTACAAAACTTTCTAGCTCAGCACGGGTATAAGGGTCTGAGAACTCGACGTAGGATGCATTTTTTCCCGGAACGAACTTAGAAATTTATAAATTCTGAAGAGTGAGCAAGCCTGTGTAATCCCTCGACCATTAGTCGCAATCTTGAATCCCAGTTTCTTCTATCCAAATTGTTGATAGTTCAGACTGACCATGCCGAGAGATACAGGGAGTCAAAGTGTAGTTTCCAAGGATGCAGTACTAGATGAGACCTGCGACCCCTAGGTCGAGGTCATGGGCGATCTCAAGGGGAACATGGATCAATTCAAGCTCCTTAACCTTGACTTAACAGACCAGGTCTTGTTCCCTTAGATGAACATAGATGTTTTCTGGAGTATCGCTCCAGACGAGTTGGGAAGCATGCAGTTTGTGCCGAAGCTTGAATTTATCAATTTGTTCAATTCAACCATCATGAACCTCAGGGACTTACCAGTTTTTGGCACCACTAGAGAAGTCATGAGGTGTACCAATTTTGTGATCCGCAGAGTGCATGAAAAAAGTTTGTGGTTGGATAGGAGATATCCAATCCATGCAAAATACATCCACCATCTTACTGGATTGTCCCTCGAGGGTGAGGATGTGTCAAAAGGTTTCTAGGGTCCCAGCAAGCACGACAAGAAGAAGGGGGAGCCCAACCTATATGAAATATTTCACACACAAAGGGGGGGATGCATAGCCAATATCNTGTGAGGAAGCCTAGGAGAAAGGTGGTACTTTTACTTATGGATACTTGTTTCTTGCATTCGCAATGCTAAAGTGGACACCACCCATCGAAAGACCATTGGCGCCAGTAGATAAGGGGCACTTGGCGAAAATGTTTGAGCCCTAGCATTCAAGGGCAGACTCAGAGAACACCACCTTCAACAACATGGCGTTCTCCAAGTGGTACAATAGATTAATCGATGCAACACAGAGGTTGCGCATTCCGTGAGAGATGCTTAACTGCAATACGCGAAACATAACATTCATCATGAACTGACACCATAAATTTGTGTGGTCGAGGTATGCTAAAGAGAGGACTCCCATTCTCGTATGTTGTCATTCTATTTGGACGAAGAGGCCTTTGACAAGGAGTTGATGTCATGGTCTAGAGTCAAATGCAACCCGCGCAAGTCGAGGATGCATTATGTTTTTCCCGTCGATTTGCTGAAGAATAAAGGTCAGGAAGCATGAGTAGGATCGATCTCAGGCACATAGGTACAAAATAAAGAAGCTTCGGCACAAACGAACTCTGAAGCACAGGAGGAGATGCAGCGATTGGAGCGCAAGAATAGAACATTGTTGGTGTTCCTGCAACTATCAAAGAAAGCTATGTTGACAGGTAAGGATGTCAATGAAATCCTTAGCATTGCGTTCATCACAGAGCTAGTGTCTAAGAAACTCAGGATGTGGATTTCCCCTAGTACGGTTTTGAACCCCCAACCCATCTCATCCACCGTCCCTCACACTTGCTCCATCACCACCAAAACCCTAGTTGCCACCTCTAGAAACCAATAGTCCACCCCAAACCAATGATCCAGAACCCATGAAACTCAATCCCCCAGAAATACCTAAGCAGAGGCCATAAATCTCTAATCCAAACCCAAAAATATTGAAGCAAAAGATATAAATTATTGGCCCAAACCCTGAAGCCCAGGACCAACAGATCATACCCTTTGTACCTAGTAAGTATTCTTTGTCTTCAACGAAGATGAAAATAATAGAGAAGCCGCAAGTCTGAAGTCCCCAACATACTTCCTCAATGACTAAGGTTGAGGATGCTATGGGAAGCACAACCCAGGAACCGAAGGTCCACAAAGAAGCAGAGATACCAGAGGGCCAGAAGGAACCTGAGACAACTTCAGGGTAGTGTGCAATGTCAGCGCAGGAACAGATGGAGCTAGTCCTCCAAAACCCTCAATAGTGTGCAAATTTGTTGCAACTCTGCCTGGCCAGAACGGATGCTTTAACATTATTGTCAGTGGAATTGAGATTGAGGCTTGTGTCAGGACCATACACAAGAGAGGAGGAGGTAGAGACTCCCTCAGAGCACTCAATGACCAATGTTCTTCCACTGCAGGTCTAAGCATCCAGAGACGCCACCCCTTCTCCCACTGAACTAGCACAGTGGCCAATAGTGCATCTAGTCAGAGTGATCAGGGCCTCAATTGATCGACTTGAGAAGAGGCTCCAGAAGGCCGAAAGGACTGCAAATTTCGCAAGGGAGGAAACACTCCTTACTCAAGTGTGCAAGACGCAGGAATATTTCTCTAAGATTCAAGTGGAACCGAAACTGGAAAGAGTCCAGGAGAGGCTTGTTCAAGCCTGGCCGGAAATAATGAAGGTCTCACCTCAACTCCTAGAGTCCAGTGATGCAAAAGAGCTTGAGAACCAAATCGAATTACTCCAAAGAGCATGGTCACAGTTGGCCATTCGCGCAGAGCATCTAGAAGTGAAGTTGCGACAAAGTCAGCAAGAAGCAGAGCAACAACCTTGGAAGTTGCAAGAACAGATGGATAAGGTAGTGCTGGAAGGAAAAAATGCTCGAGAAACACTACACAAGTGTACAACTGAGTGCACAAGGATATTCTGAGAAGTCAGCGACTGGATGGGAATCATCTCTAGGCGCAACGAGACTCTAAAGGATGTGCATGCAAGAATATAGTTTTTGAATGAGGAAGTTGCAGTCACTATGGATCCACTCAAGCAACAAGAGAAATTCGACCAAATCTAGCAAGTAGATAATGAGTTGAACGCTCTGTTCGAGGAGCAATCTGTATCCAAGAAGGGGCTGTGTGACTTTTGATCAGTCATTCAGACAGTATATATGCAAATGCATCAGGTGAACACTACAACAAACTCTAAATGGAACTCTTTGGTCGCATCCAATCCCAAGGGATGTATCACAGATGTGACCCAATAGCTCATCGTTGAGGACTCACTCCTTGCCAAGAAATGGCAGGATAAAATTGGGAGTTTCTAGGAAGTCAGAAAGTGGGCCTTAGTGTTGGTCCCAGAGTTGGGCCCTTTGTTTGAAGAGGCAAAGAAAGAGAAAGTGCAATCAGAAGAGGAAGTTAAAGTAGAGAAGGAGGATAAGGGAAAGCAAAAATTACTCTTAGAAGCTGTGAAAGAGATACGTACTTGACTCGAGGGCGAGTCAAGGCTTGTGGTCAGACCCTGTTGGGCCCTTTGTTTTTGGAATTGAAGTTGCGCAAGAAGGATTACAGGCCCAGTTTTGGTTTAGCACGAGTTGTTCAAGCTACAAAAGAAGTTGGACAGTGGAGAAAGGAAAATTAACAGAAATCAGTTGCGGAAAGGGACAGTGCAACTCCAACAAGGCAAAAGCAATTACAACATAAAAAGAAATTATGTGAGCCCAAAGCCAGAAGATCCCAATTAGCTTATATATATGAGATGTATACGATTGTAAAGGGGTTCTCTCTCAGTTCTGAGTTCTTGTTCTTGATAGGTTGAGTTTTGATGTTGTTAAGCAAATGTTTTACATGAAGTCTATATTTAGTTTTGGTTAGATAGAGCTCTGCGACATGAGTCCAGGGTCAGAAGTTTGTAACAGAGTACCAAGTTGTATCTATGAGATTGTATTCAATAAGTCTAAAGATAACAGATGAAGAAGGACCCAAAATTTTTAATATAATGTGTCATATTGTGTTTATGATTTTGCATTGTATCTTTACAGTACTTCTTTATGCTTCATAAGCTCAATATGATGTCTCTGTGTATGAATGCTTTTTGCAACCTAATTTTCTTCAATTCTGGTATGCATGAAGTCAAATATGGTCTGTAATTAGTCTATCTTGCGCAATATCATGGTGATTCTTGAAGGTTCTGGGAACCCACCCAAGCATTCACCTTGCCCTTCCCTATCCTTCTGTCTTGGTTGCATTTCAGGTGAGACTTCTTCTCTTCGGAGGAGATGAAAATGTTAGCGCTCTAGACTACGGGGTACCTTTTCTTGGTAACCTAAGAAGGACCCTGGTCTGATCAATTCCGCACCAACATGTATGCTGATAGAAAATGAGTTAGGGTAGACTTGCAGTCTATCATGTGAAATCTCTCAAGGAGATATCGTGCATACTTGGCTTGAGACAGTTTGATGTCTGATGCATCCTAACTAATCTCAAGTCCAAGGAAAAAATGTAGTGGAACCATGTCCGTCATCAAGAACCTTTCATGAAAAATCCTCTTGACTGCAACTATCATTGAATTCGAGCAATCAGTGATCAACAAATCATCAACATACAAAACTAGGAATAGAAGTGAATCAGTCATCCTAAGCATGTAAACATGCGGGTCTGACTTACAACATATAAATTTCTATGACAGTGGGTAGGAGTCCATCTTGGCATACCATGCCCTTGGATCCTGCTTGAGGCCATAAAGAGACTTCTTCAGTTGACAGACCAAAGATGAATCCTACATAAATCCCTAGGGATAATCTATATAGATCTCCTCAGAGAGATTGCCATGAAGAAATGCATTCTTCACGTCTATATGATGGACTTCCAATCCCTTGGTTTCTGCAATGGAAACTTCCAAATGTATGGAATCCATCTTCTCTACTGGAGTGAAGGTATCATCATATTAAATGCCATGCACCTGTTGAAAGCCTTTGGAAACTAGCGTGGCTTTGTATATGCTAACATGTCCATCTACTATGCTCTTGGTCCAGTAGAACCATATGCACCTGACAAGTTTCCTTCCTAAAGGAAGGGGAACCAAATCCCAAGTCTGGTTCTCGAGGAGGGAGTTGTACTCCTCCTGCATGGAAGATTCCCAAAAGGAATTTCCAGCAGCCTCGCCATATAATTATGGATCTAAATACTGAACCAATAAAATATGTCTGGGTGGCATCGATTCAATGGAAGTGAGTGCAAGAGGATGTTCCTCAAAATCAAATCGATTCCTCCTAGTATCAGTTGGATCCCCAACAAGATCCCCTGCATCTTGAAGAGTGGTCTTGGACCACTTGGGCCTCTTCTCTGGCTCTGCATCTACATCTACATGCACTTACTCTACATCTGAATATACTGAATTTGTATATAAATCATATGAATCCTCTGAATAATAAATATCATTTGAAGAAGAGTCGGCATGTGCATGCTCATCATCTCTGACGGGTGGAATAAGAAAAGTGTTTGCATGCGGCTGTTGAGTTACATGCGAGACACTTTCTTTGAATTGGACACTACACTCAATGATGAGCCAGTCCGAGGAAATATCAATGAGTTTGTATCCCTTCACATCGTCAGGGTATCCAATATAGATACACTATGTTCTCTATGGATCAAGTGTCTTCCTCTTCTCGGAGGGAACTATGTCCCATGCATGTAAACCGAAAATACGGAAGTGGGTGATTTTTTGTTTGAGGACGCTCCAAGCCCTCGTAGGGGGTCTTATCCTTGACATATCTATGGGGAGATATGTTTTGGACGTAGGTTTCACAATTAAGTGCTTCAACACATAATCTCTATGGAAGTGACTTTGCATGTAGCATGCAAGATGACATCTCTTTTAGAGATCTATTTATCCGCTCAACAACTTCATTTTGTTATGGAGTATAGGGAACCATGTGCTGCAATTGAATCCTTGCCTCATGAAAAATATTATGTATCTCATGGTTGACATACTCTCCCCCATTATCTATTCGAAGGAATTTGATTTTATTTCCTGACTGTGTCTCAACAATGGCTTTGAAACCTTTGAGGTGTTGAAAGACCTCTGGTTTTTTCCTCGGAAAGAAAATCCATGTGAAGCATGAGAAATAATCAACAAAAATGAGCATGTACCTTACTTCACTCATTGATGGATGTGGAAAAGGGCCCATGAGGTCACTATGGATCAGATCTAAAGGGAAAGAATCCTTATGAGTCTTTCCTTTATCGAATTTCTCTTGAGGGTGTTTTCCAAGAACACATCCCTCACAAATTCCTTTGGAGAAGTGGATGTCGGGTAGACCATCAACCATTATTTGCTTGCTAATTTGTTGCATGTATCTGAAATTTAAAAACTCGAACCTTTTTTTCCATATCCTACTGCTTTCATCTGCATGGGTAAGCAGTAATGCAAAATCTGGTTCAATAAATTCAGAAAATGTGTAGAGTCCAGATTGATGATTTACCTCACCGGTAGCAACCCTAGAATTGGTTTACATGTCATATATATCCACTACATCTTGTGTGAATATGACTCTCTTTCTGGTGCTGAAGTTTTCATCCAATACATGGAGAGAAGATTGACAGAAAGTTTGGGAATGTGTAGCACATTCTCGAAGCTTCCTTTTGCGAGTTCAATTCTTCCTTTGCCAATGACCTCGACTGGAGAGTTGTCCCCCATCAAAATTGGAGGACCTTTTCATGTATCCAATGAAGAATAGACTTATTTTGTGGATTCCATGTGGTGTGATGCACCTAAATCTACGATCCAAGCATCAGGACAGGAGTTGAGGGAAATCAAAGCATGGCTAGAATTGCCTTTTTTGAGATTCTGATCTTCTAGCTTCTTCTTCTTGGCACCCTCGGGGATGAAAACTCCAAGGTTGTTTTACTGAATTATTTGGTCCATTAGATCTATCTGTTTCTGCATACATGCGGATTCTGTATGGAATCCTTTATGGCAGTAAGTTCATTTCTCCCCTTTTCTTCTGTTTCCACCTTTGGATTTGGAGGCATTGTTGAAGGGTTTTGAGTACCCTTCCTTCTTTGGATTTGCATGTGATTTCATTTTTTCTTTGTCTTTATATTTCTTATATTGATGATCGCTACCATATTGCACATTAAGTGCATGTGCCTTTGGGCCTTTGATTTTTCCCATATTGATGAGCTTGTTCTACTCTCATGTCAGAGACTCAATAAAGGCCTCAAGAGAGGGAATCGTCCAGGTGGCTCTAGAGGCGAGCCTAACTGAATGAAATGTAGATACAAAAAATGAGTATTCCAAACCAAGTTTGGATAGAATGGTAAGAACTATTTGTTTCTCCTCCTTAGATTTATCAACCCCACAAGCATTGAGTTGCGACAACAGATCCTTATATTTGGTAAAGAAATCTTGGAGATTGTTGAAAGTTTTTGGATTCAAAGTGAGAAATTCTACCTCGAGCATTTGTCCCCTCCTCTCTTCCTATTTTCCAAAAATCTCTTCCTTGGTGGTCCAAGCTTCATTGGGAGTTTTACATGAGGATATGTGAAAGAGGAGTTCAGAAGAAATTATACTTTAAATAGTTCCAAACACTTCATCCATTCGATTTAGATACTTGGATTTTTCTATGGATGATGTTTGTTCTGTCTCTGTGTTCATGGTTAACCTATATAATCCTTTGCCTCGAAGATGCATTATTGTCTTCTCCTTACATGCAAATAAATTGTACGGTGTAAGAATGAATTGTTTTGGAAATTCCATTTTTTTCGTTGTCTTCAATCTTCAGTACCTGCAAAAATAATTTGGTGTGTTTTTTCCCTAGTAGTTTGTCAAATCTGATACCATGTAAATGTGTTGAACTTGCACATACAATATCTATCTAGCAAATGACATACACAATTTACAAAGAAAATATGAGAAAAGAGAAGCAGGAGAGAAAGACTGGAAGAATTCTCATTAACCAAATGACTGAATGATAATTTACACATGATATACTATGTTTAACTCAAATAATGCGCATTGGAGAAGAAGCTAATGCACCATAGTGGTGGTCTAGAGTGATCTGGACACACACCAGCAGTTACAGGAGTAAACTACCACCTAGTCTATTCTCTCAGGCAGTTACGGGAGTGAACTGCCACCTAGTCTGAGTTAACTAGTCTCTTAGTCTTCAGTTAACTGACTAAAACAGAGTGAAGTGAGGAGGAGATCAGGGAATCATGAGTAATGCGCTATTATGGTGATGATCCCAAGGAAAATGCTCATTAGCTTGTGATGATCCCAATGCTGCATCGTGATAATCCCAATGTGGCATATAGACTCCACTCAATTGATCAAACTAAAGTGTGAACTGAAGAGAATATTCTCCTAGAGGAATATTCTTCGTAAACTATAGGAGACTGAATAACGACTAATAAACATAGGGAAAACCTTAGGAAAAATAAATCCTAGGTGTGTGTGAAGTATCTCCAACACCTTAGCACATTTTGGTCGAGTCTTTGTTCACTGTTGGACACCAAGCTCACTAAATCCACTACTTTCCACCCCCAAACCAATGGCCAAACAGAGGTCGTCAATCGGATGATTGTGCACATCCTGCGCATGTACAAATCTAAGCATCTTTATACATGGGATGAGATTATTCCTTATGTTCATCACAACTAAAACATGGCTCTCCATAGCTCCACCAACCATAGCCCATTTTAGGTGGGGTTGGGATTCCAACCCTTAGGTCCCATTAATGTTGCACTACCTCTTTCAACAACACAGGAAGAATCTTCCCATGTTCAGTCTGAGGCGGACAAAGCCACCAAATTCATTGAGCAGATTCAATGCATCCACCAACAGGTCCATAATATTTTTCAGAAATCCAATGCTAAGTACAAGCAATGCCATGATCAACATCAGGTACTGCACCAATTTCAGGTGGGAGACAAGGTCTAGTTACATTTTCAAAAAGAGCACATTACAGGGACCCATCAGAAGCTCCTCCCACTTCGCTATGGGTTGTACACTATCACCAAGGCTATGTGTATCAATGCTTTTGAGCTCAACACTCCACCCTTCCTTGGATTGCACCCACTGTTCAATGTGGACATCCTTCAACCATATTTTCCACCATTATTGGACACCTCAGAGATCGTAGAATGGTTGACACCAACAGAGCTCAACCCTAAGTGCATGGAACATGCATCCACTGATAAAATAGTGGACACACAGGTCAAGGGCACTCGCCAACAAAGGATCCATCTTTATCGGGTTGTTAAGGCAGGGAAACTCCTACCCAAGGCAAGTGGATCACCTGTGGCCAAATTCAACAGAATTTTCTTCATCTGATGGGGGCACTCAATGCAAAGGAGACCATTTATTCCTAAGGGGGGAGGATTGATCCAAGTGGATATTGGTGGCGACCCACCTATTCCAAATAGCTCCTCTTGACATTTGTTAGTTCAACACGTTCTTTTGTAATTCTTTGTAATTGTGGGTTCCACACTTTCGGGGCTATCTGAAGCCTTACACAGCTTCTAGGTGGATATTGGTGGCCGCCCACCTAATCCAACTAGCTTATTTTGGAATTTTTCATGTCATTACATATTTTTGTACTTCCAGGGTCGTTTTGGGGCCCTAAATAGTGTTTTTTTGGATTGCCACAGTCAAATTGTAGACGAAGTCAAAGTTTGGTAGAATAACATGTATTTCTCAAAAACACCTTTCCAACGGGCTATCACGTGCATAAAACAGAGGTCGTATGCAAAAGTTACGACCCTGGGAAGTTGAGGTACCAACTTAACCATCAAGGCCCACAAAACTTTTGGCGTTTCATCTCCTAGGGTTAGATTTTTGGATGTCTATGGTTTTTGGCATTCATGATTAATGTTAAAAAGGCCTTTGGAGCCTCATTGTAATTATTCTTCTCAGACGAATGCGAGTAGCAGCCACATCTCTTCTCAGAGATAACTACCACCATTAGAGAAAGTTGTTTTAAGTTCTGCAGTTTTACAGTTTCAACCTATTTTATTTATTCAATAGAATTAATTGTTCACTGTATATATTTTGTTGTTCTCTGTATCTCTGTGTTATTGTATTCAGTTTGTTATTCCTTTCATTCCACTCATTAATCCAGATCATTCTCCCTCCACCGACCTTCATTTTCTGGTTCAGGTTTTCCTTTTCGTTCCTCCAACCTCCTTTCCCAGAGAGCGATGGAATCCCAAGCGCGGGCCTGCATACTATAGCTTCGTATCCAGGAAGCGCATGCTTGGATCCTCCTCCTATTCCATAGCGTTCAACCCTTTTATTGCCAATCTTGGAGGCCCTTCTAGTTCGTCCTCTCCTTCCACTGCACACAACTGGACTAACACAGATCCTCCCAAAAATCTCATTGAGGAAGAGAACCATCAAGTTCTGCCACAAGCTCCCCCTGCTTCCCTTCTCATCTTGGCTTCTGATATTCTTGTGCCACCCCGCACTTCTGGCCTGATCATACCTACCTTTGAATCTGTTGTGGTAATGGGAACTTGCATTGTCAAAGAGGAACTTCCACAAACTGAGTAGTTTGAGGATACACACCCGCCTAGTTAGCCACCTTTAGCTACAACTTTGGCATCGGGCATATCCATCACATGTCATCTCTCATAGGAGTAGCTCGAGTTGATTTTGGACATGCAGAGGAACATGGCGGAGCAGATCCACCACCAGGACATCTTTAGTCGATGATTGGACATGTTGTTCCTTCCTGGTCTCCTTCACCCGACAACTATGGCTCCACGAGTTTTCCAAATTCTTGACTCACATTTGCTTTACTATTTCAGTTACTTTGCTCAATAATTACACATAAATAGCTTTAGGATGGTTATGTTTACTGTTTACACAAACCTTAGGACATGCCACCTATTATGGTTTCCATATGTATGGCAAAACATGGGGCAGTTTTTGGCTATGTGTAATGACAAGATTTTAAGGCAACAAATTATTTACTTACAAAAAAGAAAATATGCAAATGTTAAGTTAGTGTAATTTGCACACCCTTGTCACAAAGTACACTTAACAAAACATATTATCACTCATGTCATTAACTTGGTTCTTCAATTGGGATATACCTTATTCTCTAAGTCTTCATATTCTTTAGGAGTCGCGGATGAGTTCTATATTGGATTAGCAGGTGTAGAATATTTCCACCACCTATTTCCATGTGAGACAAAAACAATAAATACTTAAAGTTATCCTCTATTTTTCTCTTTACCGCACCTTTTGAATCACCTCAAATATATATTCCAATATAAAAATATGCAAGTTCCAATTTAAGATACATTTTTAAAACCTTGATTTGAATATTGTTTTGCAAGGCAAACTTGCACCTGATATAACTCTAATATTTTTGCACCTATGAGTCTAAAATATTATTTTGTGGTATCACGATATGTCTTCTCTACAATGCCATAGGTTTGACTAAATTATGTTGTGCCAAGAAAATCTAAGTTATGGTAACTTGCCCAAAACTTTTTCATTTTGGCTCTTTCAAGAGAGTGAACTTGTAGGGACTGCCATGTGTCAAAAAATTTAGAACTACTTATGAAATTTTGACATGAAACAGTATGGTTAGTACTCTATTTAATACAGTTGGTGGAAGTCAATTTGGAACTTTCTAAAACCATATACGATTTTTTTACCCAAAACACATGTTTGAGACTGGTTTTAGACTAAGTAAAAAACCCTAACTTCCACAACATCTATCTTGAAATGTATAGTGAAAAAAAAAATGAAATTTTCACAACATGTAATTCACTCTATCTTAGTAGGATCCAAAAAACTTCACTATCTGAAAATGTCCCAAAATAAAATTTACAGTGAAAATGCCAAGTGGCTCGTTTTAGACTAATTTCAAGACTAGTCAAAAACCCTAATTTCCAAAGTCTATGTCTCCAAAATTATAGCAAACCAAAACTTGAAATTTTAACCACAAGTACTATGCTATGTATGTTGAAGCTCCTAAAAAATTCACTGTCTCAAATGTTTTAGAAGATAAAACTTATAGTGAAAATACTAAGATGACTTGTTTGAAGGAGCCAAACCCAAGAATTGTATGCTCTGAAACCAAATGTTATGCACCAAACACCCAAATGGCATAAAAAGAGAAAGATAAGTAAATACACACCTTGAGAATGTGAGAGAAGAATGTAACAATATAAAAAAAATGCACAAGATGAGATTATCTCTAAAATGAGGTATCCTTGGTATATATAGGAGACAATGGGAACAATCACAATTAAAGGATCTAGCCTACCATTAAAGGGCCTAGACAACCATTAAGGGAAACACTATTATAACAATAGAAATGTGATAACCTAATATCTAAGGCTTAACAAGTTCTCAAACTTTATCACCCTTTAGTTCTCATGCCACATAAGGTTAGGATTGAGGTTCTCTATTTTTTTATAAGCTATAGGTGGAGTTATCTTGTCTCCTTTTTCTATCCT
>JASDQU010100974.1:45125-58095 GCA_032191745.1 Picea mariana | reverse complement strand
CACCAAAACCCTAGTCGCCACCTCCAGAAACCGACATTCCACTCCAAACCAATGATCCAAAACCGATGCAAATCAATCCCCCAGAAATACCTAAGCAGAGGCCATAACTCTCTAATCCAAACCCAAAAATACCGAAGCAAAAGATATAAATGATTGGCCCAAACCCTGAAGCTCAGGACTAGTAGATCATACCCTTTGTACCGAGTAAGTATGCTTTGTCTTCGACGAAGATGAAAACAATAGAGAAGCCACAAGTATGAAGTCCCCAACATACTGCCTCAATGACTAAGGTTGAGGATTCTATGGGAAGCACAACCCAGGAACCGAAGGTCCATAAAGAAGTAGAGATACCAGAGGGCCGGAAGGAACCTGAGATGACTTCAGGGTAGAGTGCAACGTCAGCGCAATAACAGATGGAGCTAGTCCTCCAAAACCCTCAACAATGTGCAAAGTTGCTGCAACTCTACCTGGCCAGAACAGATGCTTTAACATTATTGTCAGTGGCATTGAGATTGAGGCTTGTGTCAGGACCATCTACAAGAGAGGAGGAGGTAGAGACTCCCTCAGAGAACTCAATGACCAATGGTCTTCCACTGCAAGTTCGAGCACCCAGGGACGCCACCCCTTCTCCCGCTGAACTAGCACAGTGGCCAATAGTGCATCTAGTCGGAGTGATCAGGGCCTCAACTGATCAACTTGAGCAGAGGCTCCAGAAGGCCGAAAGGACTGCAAATTTCACAAGGGAGGAAACACTCCTTACTCAAGTCTTCAAGACACAGGAAGATTTCTCCAAGATTCAGGTGGAATAAAAACTGGAAAGAGTCCAGGAGAGGCTTGTTGAAGCCTGTCCGGAAATAATGAAGGTCGCACCTCAACTCCTAGAGTCCAGTGATGCAGGAGAGCTTGAGAACCAAATCGAATTACTCCAAAGAGCATGGTCACAGTTGGCCATTCATGCAAAGCATATGGAAGTGCAGTTGCAACAGAGTCGACAAGAAGCAGAGAAACAACCTCAGAATTTGCAAGAACAGATGGATAAGGTAGTGATGGAAGGCAACAATGCTTGAGCAGCACTACACAAGTGTACAACTGAGTGCACAAGGATATTCTGAGAAGTCGGTGACTGGATGGGAATCATCTCTAGGCGCAACGAGACTCTAAAGGATGTGCGTGCAAGAATATAGTTTTTGAATGAGGAAGTTGCAGTCACTATGGATCCACTCGAGCAACAAGAGAAATTTGACCAAATCTAACAAGCAGATAATGAGTTGACAGCTCTGTTCGAGGCGCAATCTATATCCAAGAAGGAGCTGCGTGACTTTTGACCAGTCGTTCAGACAGTATATATGGAAATTTATCAGGTGAACACTACACCAAACTATGAATGGAACTCTTTGGTCGTGTCCAATCCCAAGGGATGTATCACAGATGTGACCCAATAGTTCTTCTTTGAGGACTCACTCCTTGCCAGGAAATGGCAGGATAAAATTGGGAGTTTCCAGGAAGTCAGAAAGCGAGCCTTAGTGTTGGTCCCAGAGTTGGGCCCTTTGTTTGAAGAGGCAAAGAAAGGGAAAGTGCAATCAGAAGAGGAAGTTAAAGAAGAGAAGGAGGATAAGGGAAAGCAACAGTTACTCTTAGAAGTTGCGAAAGAGCTACGTACTTGACTCGAGGGCGAGTCAAGCCTTGTGGTCAGAGCCTGTTGGGCCCTTTGTTTTTGTATTTGAAGCTGTGAAAGAAGGATTACAGTCCCAGTTTTGGTTTAGCACGATTTGTTCAAGCTACAGAAGAAGTTGGATAGTGGAGAAAGGAAAAGTAACAGAAACCAGTTGTGGAAAGGGACAGTGCAACTCCAACAAGGCAAAAGAAGTTACAACAGAACAAGAAATCATGTGAGCCCAAATCCAGAAGATCCCAATTAGCTTATATATACGAGATGTATACGATTGTAAAGGGGTTCTCTCTCAGTTATGAGTTCTTGTTCTTGATAGGTTGAGTTTTGATGTTGTTAAGAAAATGTTTTACATGAAGTCTGTATTCAGTTTTGGTTAGATAGAGCTTTGTGACATGAGTCCAGGGTCAGAAGTTTGTAAAAAAGTACCAAGTTGTATCTATGAGATTGTATTCAATAAATCTGAAGATAACAGATGAAGAAGGACCCAAAAATTTAAATATAATGTGTCATACTGTGTTTATGATTCTGCATTGTATCTTTATGGTACTTCTTTATGCTTGATAAGCTCAATATGATGTCTCTGTGTATGAATGCTTTTTGCAACCTAAGTTTCTTCAATTCTGGCATGCATGAAGTCAAATATGGTCTGTAATTGGTCTATCTTGCACAGTATCATGGTGATTCTTGAAGGTTCTGGGAACCCACCTAAGTATTCACCTCGCCCTTCCCTATCCTTTTGTCTTGGTTGCGCTTCGGGTGAGACTTCTTCTCTTCAGAGGAGATGAAAATGTTAGCGCTCTAGAATACATGGTACCTTTTCTTGGTAACCTGAGAAGGACCCTAGTCTGATCAATTCCTCACCAACATGAATCCTGATAGAAAATGAGTTAGGGTAGACTTGCAGTCTATCATGTGAAATCTCTCAAGGAGATATCGTGTATACTTGGCTTGAGACAATTTGATGCCTGATGCATCCTAACTGATCTCGAGTCCAAGAAAGAAATGTAGTGGAACCATGTTCGTCATCAAGAACCTTTCATGAAAAATCCTCTTGACTGCAAAAATCGTTGAATTCGAGTAATCAGTGATCAACAAATCATCAACATACAAAACTAGGAGTAGAAGTGAATCAATCATCCTAAGCATGTAAACATTCAGGTCTGACGTACAACGTACAAAGTTTTATGACAGTATGTAGGATTCCATCTTGGCATACCATGCCCTTGGATCCTGCTTGAGGCCATAAAGAGACTTGTTCAGTCGACAGACCAAAGATGAATCCTACATAAATCCCTGGGGATAATCTATATAGATCTCCTCAGAGAGATCGCCATGAAGAAATGCATTATTCACGTCTATATGATGGACTTCCAATCCCTTGGTTTCCGTAATGGAAACTTCCAAATGTATGGAATCCATCTTCTCTACTGGAGTGAAGGTCTCATCATATTAAATGCCATGCACTTGTTGAAAGCCTTTGGCAACTAGCCTAGCTTTGTATCTGCTAACATGTCCATCTGCTATTCTCTTGGTCCAATAGAACCATATGCACCTGACAAGTTTCCTTCCTAAAGGAAGGGGAACCAAATCCCAAGTCTAGTTCTCGAGGAGGGAGTTGTACTCCTCCTGCATGGCAGATTCCCAAAATGAATTTCCAGCAACCTTGCCATATAACTGTGGATCTAAATATTGAACCAAGAAAATATGTCTGGGTGGCATCAATTCAGTGGCAGTGAGTGCAAGAGGATGCTCCTCGAAATCAGATCGATTCCTCCTAGTATTAGTTGGATCCCCAACAAGATCCCCTGCATATTGAAGAGTGGTCTTGGACCACTTGGGCCTCTTCTCTGGCTCTGCATCTGCATCTACATGCACTGACTCTACATATGAATGTACTGAATTTGTATATGGATCATATGAATCCTCTGAATAATAAATATCATTTGAAGAAGAGTCGGCATGTGCATGCTCATCATCTCTGACGGGTGGAATAAGAAAAGTGTTTTCATGCTACTGTTGAGTTACATGCAAGACACTTTCTTCAAATTGGACACTACGCTCAATGATGAGCCAGTCTGAGGAAATATCAATGAGTTTGTATCCCTTCACATCGTCGGGGTATCCAATATAGATACACTATGTGCTCTATGGATCAAGTGCCTTCCTCTTCTCAAAGGGAATTATGTCCCATGCACATGAACCGAAAATACGGAAGTGGGTCATTTTTTGTTTGAGGACGCTCCAAGCCTCGTAGGGGGGTCTTATCCTTGAAATATCTATGGGGAGATATGTTTTGGATGTAGGTTTCACAATTAAGTGCTTCAACCCATAATCTCCATGGAAGTGACTTTGCATGTAGCATGCAAGATGACATCTCTTTTAGAGATCTATTTATCCACTCATCAACTTTGTTTTTTTATGGAGTATAGGGAACCATGTGCTGCAATTGAATCCTTTCCTCATGAAAAATATTATGTATTTCATGCTTGACATACTCTCCCCCATTATCTGTTCAAAGGAATTTGATTTTATTTCCTGACTGTGTCTCAACAATGGCTTTGAAACCTTTGAGGTGTTGAAATACCTCTGGTTTTTTCCTCAGAAAGAAAATCCATGTGAAGCGTGAGAAATCATCAACAAAAATCAACACATACCTTACTTCACTAATTGATGGATGTGAAAAAGGGCCCATGAGGTCACTATGGATCAGATCTAAAGGAAAAGAATCCTTCTGAGTCTTTCCTTTGTCGAATTTCTCTTGAGGGTGTTTTCCAAGAACACATCCCTCACAAATTCCTTTGGAGAAATGGATGTCGGGTAGACCATCAACCATTAATTGCTTGCTAATTTATTGCATATATCTGAAATTTAAATGCTCGAACCTTTTTTTCCATATCCTATTGCTTTCATCTGCATGGGTAAGCAGTAATGCAAAATCTGGTTCAATAAATTCAGAAAATGTGTAGAGTCTAGATTGATGATTTACCTCACCGGTAGCAACCCTGGAATTGGTTTGCATGTCATAGATATCCACTGCATCATGTGTGAATATGAATCTCTTTCCGGTGCTGAATTTTTTCATCCGATACACGGAGAGAAGATTGACAGAAATTTTGGGAACGTGTAGCACATTCTCGAAGCTTCCTTTTGTGAGTTCAATTCTTCCTTTGCCAATGACCTCGACTGGAAAGTTGTCCCCCATCAAAATAGGAGGACCTTTGCATGCATACAATGAAGAATAGACTTCTTTTGTGGATTCCATGTGGTGTGATGCACCTAAATATACAATCTAAGCATCGGGACAGGAGTTGAGGGAAATCAAAGCATGGCTAGAATTTCCTTTCTTGAGATTCTGATCTTATGGCTTCTTCTTCTTGGCACCCTCGGGGATGCAATCTCCAAGGTTGTTTTACTGAATTATTTGAGCCATTAGATCTATCTGTTTCTGCATACATGTGGATTCTGTATGAAATGCTTTATGTCAATAAGTGCATTTCTCTCCTTTTTTTCCCTTTCCACCTTTGGATTTGGAGGCATTGTTGAAGGGTTTTGAGTACCTTTCCTTCTTTGGATTTGCATGTGATTTCATTTTTTCTTTGTCTTTATATTTCTTATATTGATGATCGCTACCATCTTGCACATTAAGTGCATGCGCCTTTGGGCCTTTGATTTTTCCCATATTGATGAGCTTGTTCTACTCTCGTGTCAGAGACTCGATAAAGGCCTCAAGAGAGGGCATCGTCTAGGTGGCTCTAGAGGCAAGCCTAACTGAATGAAATGTAGATACAAAAACTGAGTATTCCGGACCAAGTTTGGATAGAATGGTAAGAACCATTTGTTTCTCCTCCTTAGATTTATCAACCCCACAAGCATTGAGTTGCGACAACAAATCCTTATATTTGGTAAAGAAATCTTGGAGATTGTTGAAGGTTTTTGGATTCAAAGTGAGAAATTCTACCTCAATCATTTGTCCCCTCCTCTCTTCTTATTTTCCAAAAATCCCTTCCTTGGTGGTCCAAGCTTCATTGGGAGTTTTACATGAGGATATGTGAAATAAGAGTTCAGGAGAAATGAGACTGCAAATAGTTCCAAACGCTTCATCCATTCAATTTAGATACTTGGATTTTTCTATGGATGATGTTGGTTCTGTCTCTGTGTTCATGGTTAACCTGTATAATCCTTTTCCTCGAAGATGCATTATTGTCTTCTCCTTACATGCAAATAAATTGTACGGTGTAAGAATGAATTCTTTTGGAAATTCCATTTTTTTTCGTTGTCTTCAATCTTCAGTACCTGTAAAAATAATTTGGTGTGTTTTTTCCCTAGTAGTTTGTCGGATCTAATACCATGTAAATGTGTTGAATTTTCACATAAAATATCTATCTAGCAAATGACATACACAATTTACAAAGAAAATATGAGAAAAGAGAAGCAGGAGAGAAAGACTGGAAGAATTTTCATTAACCAAATGAATGAATGATAATTTACACATGATATACTATGTTTAACTCAAATAATGCGCACTAGAGAAGAAGCTAATGCACCATAGTGGTGGTCTAGAGTGATCTGGACACACACCAACAGTTACAGGAGTGAACTACCACCTAGTCTATTCTCTCAGGCAGTTACGGGAGTGAACTGCCACCTAGTCTGAGTTAACTAGTCTCTTAGTCTTCAGTTAACTGACTGAAACATAGTGAAGTGAGGAGGAGATCAGGGAATCATGAGTACTGCGCTATTATGGTGATGATCCCAAGGAAAATGCTCATTAGTTGGTGATGATCCCAATGTTTCATGGTGATAATCCCAATGTGGCATCTAAACTCCACTCAGCTGATCAAACTAAAGTGTGAACTGAAGAGAATATTCTCCTAGAGGAATATTCTTCGTAAACTATAGGAGACTAAATAACGACTAATAAACATAGGGAAAACCTTAGGAAAAATAAATCCTAGGTGTGTGTGAAGTATCTTCAACACCTCAGCACATTTTGGTTGAGTCCTTTTTCACTGTTGGACACCAAGCTCACTAAATCCATTGCTTTCCACCCCCAAACCAATGGCCAAACAGAGGTCGTCAATCGAATGATTGTGCACATCTTGTGCATGTACAAATCTAAGCATCTTTATACATGGTATGAGATTCTTCCTTATGTTCAACACAACTAAAACATGGCTCTCCATAGCTCCACCAACCATATCCCATTTCAGGTGGGGCTGGGATTCCAACCCTTAGGTCCCATTGATGTTGCACTACCTCTTTCAACAACACAGGAAGAATCTTCCCATGTTCAGTTTGAGGTGGACAAAGCCACTAGATTCATTGAGCAGATTCAACGCATCCACCAACAGGTCCATGATATTTTTCAGAAATCCAAAGCTAAGTACAAGCAGCGCCATGATCAACATTAGGTACCACACCAGTTTCAGGTGGGAGACAAGGTCTAGTTACATTTGCAGAAATAACACATTAAAGGGACCCATCGGAAGCTCCTCCCACTTCGCTATGGGCCTTACACTATCACCAAGGCTATGTGTAGCAATGCTTTTGAGCTCAACACTCCACCCTTCCTTGGATTGCACCCAATGTTCAGTGTGGACATCCTTCAACCATATTTTCCACCATTATTGGACACCTCAGAGATTGTAGAATGGTTGACACCAACAGAGCTCAACCCTAACTGCATGGAACATGCATCCAATGATCAAATAGTGGACACACAGGTCAAGGGAACTTGCTAGCAGAAGATCCATGTTTATCGAGTTGTCAAGGTAGGGAAACTCCAACACCAAGGCAAGTGGCTCACCTGTGGCCAAATTCAACAGAATTTTCTTCACCTGATGGGGGCACTCAATGCAAAGGAGACCATTTTATTACTAAGGAGGGAGGATTGATCCAAGTGGATATTGGTGGTGACCCACCTATTCCAACTGGCTCCTCTTGACAGTTGTTAGTTCAACACGTTCTTTTGTAATTCTTTGTAATTGCGGGTTCTACACTTTCGGGGCGATCTAAAGCCTTACACAGCTTCTAGGTGGATATTGGTGGCTGTCCACCTAATCCAACTAGATTATTTTGGAAGTTTTCATGTCATTACATCTTTTTGTACTTACAGGGTCATTTTGGGGCCCTAAATAGTGTTTTTTTGGATTGCCACAGTCAAATTGTAGATGAAGTCAAAATTTGGCGGAATGACGTGTATTTCTCAAAAACACCTTTCCAACAGGCTATCACACATAAAACGGAGGTTGTATGCAAAAGTTACGACCCTGGGAAGTTGAGGTACCAACTTAACCATCGAGGCCCACAAAACTTTTGGTGTTTCATCTCCTAGGGTTAGATTTTTGGATGTCTATGGTTTTTGGCATTCATGATTAATGTTAAAAAGGACTTTGGAGCCTCATTGTAATTATTATTCTCAGACGAATACGAGTAACAACCACATCTGTTCTTAGAGATAACTACCACCATTAGAGAAAGTTGTTTTAAGTTCTGCAGTTTTACAGTTTCAACCTATTTTATTTATTCAATAGAATTAATTATTCATTGGATATCTTTTGTTTTTCTCTGTATCTTTGTGTTATTGTATTCAGTCTATTATTCCTTTCGTTCCGCTCATTAATCTAGATCATTCTCCCTCCACCGACCTTCATTGTCTGCTTCAGGTTTTCCTTTTTGTTCCTCCAACCTCCTTTCCCAGAGAGCGATGGAATCCCAAGTGCGGCCCTGCATACTATAGCTTCGTATCCAGGAAGCGCATGCTTGGCTCCTCCTCCTATTCCATGGCGTTCAACCCTTTTATTTCCAATCTTAGAGGCCATTCTAGTTCGTCCTCTCCTTCCACTGCACACAACTGGACTGACACAGATCCTCCCAAAAATCTCATTGAGGAAGAGAACCATCAAGTTTTTCCACAAGCTCCCCCTGCTTCTCTTCTCATCTCGGCTTCTGATATTCTTGCGCCACCCCGCACTTATGGCCTGATCATACCTACCTTTGAATCTGTTTCGGTAATGGGAACTTGCATCGTCGAAGAGGAACTTCCACAAACTGAGTAGTTCGAGGATACACACCCACCTAGTTAGCCACCTTTAGCTACAACTTTGGCATCAGGCATCTCCAGCACATGCCGTCTCTCACAGGAGCAGCTCGAGTTGATTTTGGACATGCAGAGGAACATGGTAGAGAAGATCCACCGCCAGGACATCCTTAGCCAACGATTAGACATGTTGTTCCTTCTTGGTCTCCTTCACCCGACAAGTATGGCTCCACGAGTTTTCCAAATTCTTGACTCACATTTGCTTTACTATTTCAGTTACTTTGCTCAATAATTACACAGAAATAGCTTTAGGATGGTTATGTTTACTATTTACACAAACCTTAGGACATGCCACCTGTTATGGTTTCCATATGTATGGCAGAACATGGGGCAGTTTTTGGCTATGTGTAATGACAAGATTTTAAGGCAATAAATTATGCACTTACAAAAAAGAAAGTATGCAAATGTTAAGTTAGTGTAATTTGCACACCCTTCTCACAAAGTACACTTAACAAAACATATTATCACTCATGTCATTAACTTGGTTCTTCAATTGGGATATACCTTATTCTCTAAGTCTTCATATTCTTTAGGAGTCGCGGATGAGTTCTATATAGGATTAGAAGGTGTAGAATATTTCCACCACCTATTTCCATGTGAGACAAAACAATAAATACTTAAATTTATCCTACATTTTTCTCTTTACCACACCTTTTGAATCACCTCCAATAGATATTCCAATAAAAAAATATGCAAGTTCCAATTTAAGATACCTTTTTAAAACCTTGATTTGAATATTGTTTTGCAAGGCAAACTTGCACCTGACATAACTCTAATATTTCTGCACCTATGAGTCTAAAATATTATTTTGTGGTATCACGATATGTCTTCTCTACAATGCCATAGGTTTGACTAAATTATGTTGTGCCAAGAAAATCTAAGTTATGGTAACTTGCCCAAAACTTGTTCATTTTGGCTCTTTCAAGAGAGTGAACTTGTAGGGACTGCCATGTGTCAAAAAATTTAGACCTACTTATGAAATTTTGACATGAAACACTATGGTTTGTACTCTATTTGATACAGTTGGTGGAAGTCAATTTGGAACTTTCTAAAATCATATACGATTTTTTTACCCAAAACACATGTTTGAGACTAGTTTTAGACCAAGTAAAAAACCCTAACTTCCACAGCATCTATCTTGAAATGTATAGTGAAAAAAAATTGAAATTTTCACATGTAATTCACTCTATCTTAGTAGGATCCAAAAAACTTCACTATCTGAAAATGTCCCAAAATGAAATTTATAGTGAAAATGCCAAGTGGCTCGTTTTAGACTAATTTCGAGACTAGTCAAAAACCCTAATTCCAAAGTCTATATCTCCAAAATTATAGCAAACCAAAACTTGAAATTTTAACCACAAGAACTATGCTATGTATGTTGAAGCTCCTAAAAATTTCACGATCTAAAATGTTTTAGAAGATAAAACTTATAGTGAAAATACTAAGATGACTTGTTTGAAGGAGCCAAACCCAAGAATTGCATGCTCTGAAACCAAATGTTATGCACCAAACACCCAAATGGCATAAAAAGAGAAACATTAGTAAATACACACCTTGAGAATGAAAGAGAAGAATGTAACAATATAAAAAAAAATGCACAAGATGAGATTTTCTCTAAAATGAGGTCTCCTTGGTATATATAGGAGACAATGGGAACAATCACAATCAAAGGATCTAGCCTACCATTAAAGGGCCTATATAACCATTAAGGGGAACATTATTATAACAATAGAAATGTGATAACCTAATATCTAAGGCTTAACAAGTTCTCAACCTTTATCACCCTTTAGTTCTCATGCCACATAAGGTTAGGATTGAGGTTCTCTATTTTTTTATAAGCTATAGGTGTAGTTATCTTGTCTCCTTTTTCTATCCTATAGGTGCAATTATCTTCTCTCCTTTTTATAGATGCATAATATCATATAAAGGCAATGTTTCTTTCAAAGGTATTGTTTTTAGACACGACGACAGTTGCATACTTCATTGTAAAAGGGTGCTAGTGTAACTAATACAATTATTGATAGATTTATCCATGAAAAGTATTTTAGTTAAACTTTTAATTCTTTCATTTGTTTTCAGCTTTGAGTTTGATCCTAATATTTATACAAAGAATGAAGTAAAGACATAATATCTAGAGTTACCAGAAGCATAGCTAACATCTTTAAGTATTTGTGGTATGTTGAATTCAAGATCCAAATATATAAGCAATATGTCATAAAGGTTGGCTAGGCCAACTATGCATAGATGAAATAATTAAAGATAGGTATGGTTTGACAACATAATAAGTCAAACTTTAATTACAAAGTGTATCAGACTTTGAGCCCTAGTTAAACAAGATTGATATTCACATGTTCATCCAACATTGCAACAAAGCTATGATATATTATTTTCAGGGATAATTTTAAGAATGGAAATTTATATTAAAAGGTAGAAACCTAGGCTAATCTTACTAGTCCTTAAAATGCAAAATGTAAAATGTGTAGCGATACTTTTGTAAAAATATTCAAATTTCTAAGGATTTTATATAGTTTCTATAAATTTTTGGTGATTTTTAAGGTAAAATAATTGTATTCTATGAAATTTGGGTGAATGTTTTTAGAAAAAATGGAAATTGGCGAATCTTTTTTTGAGAAAAACCATAGAAAATTAGCCCATTAGCAAAATTTAGCCCCTAAAATCATAATTTCTTTTACAAACCACTAAGTTGTCCTTTAAGTCATTCATAATATCCCTATTAGTAATTTTTATTGGTGAATTAACCAATAGGTTTATGATCCACATAATCTCTCATGTATGTAGAAAAGTTAGCCTTTCCTATGGTTACAAGTTCATTAAATGTTACCATAATCTACATTCCAAACTCCAAACATGTAGATGAACAGAAAGACAAGTGGGCTTAACTTATGTGTAAGCTAATTTTGCCAAACACAATGCTAACAAAATGTTCAAACACATTACAATACCAATGTTTGCAAACCCTTCCAATGTTAAAGCTTTTGATTAAACATAGTTGTTTTGCATCACCAACTAAATTACAACAAAGTTATAATATATTCTTTTACAAACCACTAAGTTATCCTTCAAGTCATTCATAATATTCATATTAATAATTTTTTATTAGTAAATTGACGAATAGGTTTATGATCCACAAAATAAGTTATCCTTTCATATCTTTAGAAAGTTATCCTTTCATATCGTTACAAGTTCATTCAATATTACCATAATCTACAGTCCAAACTCTAAACATGTAGATGAGAAGAACCACCAATTAGTGGGCTTAACTAGTGTGTAAGCTAATTTTGTCAAACACAATGCTAGCAAAATGTTCAAACGCATTACAATACCAATGTTTGCAAAACCTTCCAATGCTAAAGCCTCTGATTGAACGTAGTTGTTTTGCATCTCCAATTAAATCACAATTCGTGTCATAGAACTTATCATTAACTCATATCTTGAGAGTAACGATACATTTTCTGCATAAGTTAATTATTTAATAATTAATGCATTTTGTCTAATTAATTAATTAATGATTTCGATGTTGGTTAGTTGTTCTACGAAATGATTTTTTTTCGTTGATATTAATTTATAGGAATCATTATTTTTTGTTGTTCAAAATTCATTTATGAATGCAAAAATGAATTCAGCATGCTGAAAAACTCCCAAGGCACTCGGATTCTACAGAAATAATCACTCAAATCTACGAACCCAACAATTTCTCATCAGATTTCAAAAAAATATCCCAAAAAAATCATCATTTCATAGAATCTTTAACCTACAACAATGATTTCTATCCAATACAATTACTACACCTAAATGCAGAGAAATTGATCTAAAATAAATAATAACATAACTACTCTGCAACTACTCTAAATATCTGCAACTACTCTAGATAAGCTTTCAACGTCGAAGTACAACATAGCCACTGCTATTCCTTTTTACAGAAAGTGCCATTTACTAAAACCATCACATACACAAAAAGGCATTGACACTCTTGCAACTCTTATTTCTATAAATCACATATCTTAATGATAGATCACGTGTTGATGTTGGAATAATATTTATGTTTTCAAAACATTGTTCAATTTTTTGTAAGTGACTAATGACTCGCAGGTCCAAGCTAATTAATAATTCGTTAGGTTTAGATCAATGTGATCAACATCACCCACCTATGTATAATATATGTAAGAGAGAAAATGACG
>JASDQU010100974.1:3046-14561 GCA_032191745.1 Picea mariana | reverse complement strand
TGAGCTAACATCTACTCCCTATTAACAATTATTGTACAGATAATTCTTTCACAGGAAACATTTACAATTCCACAAGTCCATGAATCATATGTGACAGCATGTAAATTTCAAATGCAATATGAGCAAAACACTTATCAGAAATACTTCAGAAATGGAAGCAACTGCTGAGAGGGGTTCTCATTTCCACCCAACCGTAGGCGTAGTGACTCCTTATGGATTTACTACTAGCCACCCCCGAGCTGAGACCACGATGTCCTGAGACCTGCGTCTCTATGTCTGCCAGTGTCTAGGAGCGAAGGTTGCAATCCTCCCTCTCTGCGATCACTCACTCTGCGTAAAAATTGCCAGAGTTCCCCTCACGTCTGCCCTTCTTGCAATCGCTTCTGCCATACTCCTTATCCTCTCGCGAGGTTGCGTGTGGCACAATTACCCTCGCACTGGTCAGTCATGATGGCTCTACGAATAGGTGGTTCACCTCCCCATCCCTCATCAAGCCATCAACCTACCAGCCTGCAAGGCATTTATTTTAGGGCTAGCGAGCCGCTTTTGGTTCTCCGGGCCAGTGGAGTCCAAATATGGTATTCAATTCTTGGTGGNCGCCCCTTTTTCAAGGTGCCCTCCACCACCATCGTGGTCTCTTTTCCGCACATCCCCTCTCAGCAGTTCTGCAATAAATTCAATAATATTCAATCTATCATTTACATTCATTGACCTCTTCCTGCAGGTCCATTTACAGCACATATTCATACTTATGAGTTTTTGCCATAGTCCTTGGCTAGTTCAGTTATATTTACAATCTGGGGGAAACAGGGTGTTATAGCGGACTAACAGTTTCACATCTATGGTCACGCTTCTACCTTATTCCATAGTTACCCACTTTGTCGATTGCGAGTGCCAGGCTGGCAGGTTCAAGATTTCTCCCCTGGCTTCCGGGGGTCTATGATATACAGATTGGCCATGGTGCCTCGCCTTCACACCCGGTTTACTGTTAAACATTTTTCAAGTTAAAAAAATCAGATGCATACAATTTTATGATTATTTGGTCCCCCTGATGGACAATATACAATGCATATGCTTGTTTAGTCCCGATGTTCATCTGCACATGCTTGCATAAGAAAAATTTGGACTAGTGACATGGGCATGAACAGTCAATCATCCCAGAAATCAGTAGACTGACAAGGCCAAAGGTAAAGATGCATATGCTCAGCTCTTACTATGTTTACCAAACAAATATCCTCGGCTATATATTCATCTATGGCATGGTGAATATGCTGATGTCATCTGCAATACATGGTTTGCAGTTCACAAGAAGTATCAACAAGTACAAGTGAGATGCCGAACGTGCCACATGTTCCACAGGCTAAGAGGTGTGGTTGCAAAAATTTGGTTCCATAGTTCATCGAAGCTATGCGTGTACTTATAAGTTTATGCCAGTGAAAGAAGAATACAAAAAAAAAAAGTTGCACACTACCATTCACTTTAGTTTTCCTGTTAAAAAATTGTCACCAGGTCTAGAGTTGGAACATCCAAAGTACTATCAATAGAGGGCTTGAACAACCGCCGAACTGGACAAGTGTTCATCGGGGACATAATGGTCGTCTATAGCACCTACTTGGACAAGGCAAACAAAAGTAGATCCATTATGCGTGCTGACATGATAGACAAGGAGGCCATGATGACAGTGACACTGACTATTCCTCCACAACTTGTCCAGAAACATGTAGAAAAGATATTGTCGAGTAATGGGATATCCATTACAAATTTTAATATATTGCCCAAAACAATATATGACCATGGTGATTGTGATCGAATTATTTCACTCAACGAAACACGTATTGTGGAAAAAATTTCCACTGTTTGTTCAGAATATCATTTCATCTCGGACTAGACTATCAACCAGCTTGCACAGAGCACATATATTTACCCAATTGGAACGATTGGCGCAACTGTCACACTGGCGAGAAGACTTGGATTGCAACACATTCTCCATATAAAGGATGGAGAGTCGGACAACGACAAGGAAATGGTACTGTTTTTCATATTCAGTTTTGTCCTTTACATTCACATGTGCATGTATCTCGGGTAAGTTACACATATATTGCATTGTTCCATGTTGCAGCCGCAATTGTTCGATACGTATTCAAATTTGTTTTCGTCAATGGAGCAACAATTGCATAAAGGGTAGATTCCACTAATGCTTTTCAAAAATATAACAAAGAAAAGGGATGTTAGAGAAAGGATCTTTTGGACAACCCAGACAACATTTGTAACAGAGTTGCGAGCAGATATAGTACATGATCTGAAGAAACTAGCTAGCTCTACAACCATTGTGCGTATACATCCACAAAATCATCCTCACTTTGCTTATACAAATAGCCTTCAACAAATTTCTACGGCCTATTTTATTTTATTTTTACTTTTTTAAGGGGAGGGGGGGGTGTACAGTTGTGTATTATATTGTTCAATGTATTAATTCCTATGCTTGTGTTCCCAGGTTGAAGGTGTTTTAGTTGTAGCCAATGTGTACTCGACCCCCTTTGAACCTGTATGTGTGAAATGCAACTCTCCTGCTTCTGCCTCCACTTTGATAAGTGATGATATGATTGATTATCTGCGATGCAGTGAAAAATGTCCATATATATATGGACATTGTGTCAATGCTTCCATCCAAACCATGGGCAACACAATCGTGCATTGTACAGTTAGGCAACCTCTGTTACAAAATGTGCTTCCTAAGTTGGTAGAATTTTCGTATGAAACATATCTATAGAAAAAGGTAAGCAATGTCTACATGCTGCGGGACCTTCAGATACACAACAAATTCACCTAAAATGAGGACAATGCAATTTTTCATATTGGCTGAAGAAGGGAATATATATATATCAAACTTTGATAGGAAACGAAAATGCCTCATGTGTCTCTGTAATATTTCTTCAACATTCAGATGAATGTTCGTCGGACTCGGCTACTTGGGATTGCATGCGCATAGGATTGTTCGGTCCAAAAAATGGGACGCATGGCAGAAAACCCCATATATCCCATGGCCCCGATTATTTTCTACTGGGAACATATACCATATTCAAGAGAAAGCGAATGCAACGATGTCTTTTCTTTGTATATCAAATTGTTTGATGCAAAGGTCGATGCGTCCTGCTCTATGGAACCTTGTGAGAACTTGCTTGTGGCCTGTTTGAAGTTTAGTTGGTTCTTGGTTGTGTGATTCATCTGTCAATTTGTATATCGCAGAACTCCGACTATTGTTTGGAGGACACAAAACAATAGAATTGAATTTTTTAGCCAGCTAGCCCTCAAATCCGCCTGATAATTTCTATGGTGTTGTGACAAAAATGTAGTATGTGGCTTGTTTTTATCATTTTTCCTTAGTCGATGAACTTGGTAAAATTAATCTCCTGGAATAATTTGAAATCAATGAATATATACTGTGCAAAGTGAAATTGTTCTATCATATCAACAAGAGGCCCTTAAAATTCAAATTGGTCGTTGTTTTAGCATTTTTTGCTTAATCGATGAACTTGGTAAAATTAATCTCCTGGAATAATTTGAAATCAACGAATATATACTGTGCAAAGTGCAATTGT
This sequence comes from Picea mariana, assembly GCA_032191745.1. Classification (NCBI taxonomy): domain Eukaryota; kingdom Viridiplantae; phylum Streptophyta; class Pinopsida; order Pinales; family Pinaceae; genus Picea; species Picea mariana. The sequence continues at coordinate 10,962 of JASDQU010100974.1, read as the reverse complement.
GATATCATATCAACAAGAGGCCCTTAAAATTCAAATTGGTCATTATTATGCTTGCGGTGATAGAATTTTAAAAAATTTCTTTTGTTTCCTTCATTTTTTTTAAAATAAGCGATTTAACATCCTTTGATAATTTTATGTAATTCAATTGTACAATATCAATATTTAATATTAATAATTTAGTATTTGAAAATAATGTTTTTAGATAATGTTAGATAGGATGAACATCTGTAAACAATCGCAATCTTGAGCCTGCCAGTCCTGGAGTCCTTCTGTCAATTTGTATGTCGCGGAAGTCCGAGTGCTGTTTCGAGGACACGGGACAATAGAAGTGCAATGTTGAGTCAGAGAGCCCGCAAGTCCACCTGTCAATTTGTATATCGCGGAACTCTGTAGTGACACTGACTATTCCTCCACAACTTGTCCAGAAACATGAAGAAAAGATATTGTCGGGTAATGGGATATCCATTACAAATTTTAATATATTGCCCAAAACAGTATATGACCGTGGTGATTGTGATCGAATTATTTCACTCAACGAAACAAGTATCGTGGAAAAAATTTCCACTGTTGTTCAGAATATCGTTTCGTCCCGAACTAGACTATCAGCCAGCTTGCAGAGAGCACAGATATTTACCCAATTGGAATGATTGGCGTAACTATCACACTAGCGAGAAAACTTGGCTCGCAACACATTCTCCATATAAAGGATGGAGAGTTGGACAATGACAAGGAAATGGTATTGTTTTTCATATTCAATTTTGTTCTTTACTTTTGCATGTGCATGTATCACGGGTAAGTTACACATATATTGCATTGTTCCATGTTGCAGTTGCAATTGTTCAATACGTATTCAAATTTTTTTTCATCAATGGAGCAACAACTGCATAAAGGGAAGATTCCACTTATGCTCTTCAAAAATATAACAAAGAAAAGGGATGTTAGAGAAAGGATCTTTCAGACAACCTAGACAACATTTGTAACAGAGTTGCGAGCAGATATAGTACATTATTTGAAGAAACTAGCTAGCTCTACAACTGTTGTGCGTATACATCCACAAAATCATCCTCACTTTGCTTATACAAATAGCCTTCAACAAATTTATGCGGCCTATTTTATTTTATTTTTATTTTTTTAAGGGGAGGGTGGGATGCATTTGTGTATTATATTGTTCAATGTATTAATTCCTATGCTCATGTTCCCAAGTTAAAGGTGTTTTAGTTGTAGCCAATGTGTACTCGACCCCCTTTGAACCTGTATATGAAAAATGCAACTCTCTCGCTTCTGCCTCTCCTTTGATAAGTGCTGATACGATTGATTGTTTGCGATGCGGTAAAAAATGTCCATATATATATGGACATTGCGTCAATTCTACCATCCGAACCATGGGCAACACAACCGTGCATTGTACGATTAGGCAGCTTCTGTTACAAAATGTGCTTCCTAAGTTGGTAGAATTTTCATATGAAACGTATCTACAAAAAAAGGCAAGCAATGTCTACATGCCGCGGGACCTTCAGATACACAACAAATTCACCTTAAATGAGGACAATGCAATTTTGCATATAGGATGAAGAAGGGAAAAAAAATTTGTATCAAACTTTGACAGGAAACGAAAATACCTCATGTGTCTCTGTAATATTTCTTCAACATCCAGATGAATGTTTGTTAAACTCGGCTACTTGGGATTGCATGCACATAGGAATGTTCGGTCAAAAAAATGGGACGCATGGCAGCAAACCCCATATATCCCATGGCCCTGATTATTTTCTACTGGGAACATATACTAGATTCAAGAAAAAACGAATGTGGCAATGTCTTTTCTTTGTATATCAAATTGTTTGATGAAAAGGTCGATGCGTCCCACTCTATGGAACCTTGTGGGAACTTTCTTGCGACCTGTTTGAAGTTTAGTTGGTTCTTGGTTGTGTGATTTGTCTGTCAATTTGTATATCGCGGAACTCCGATTGTTGTTTGGAGGACACAGAACAATAGAATTGAATTTTTTAGCTAGCTAGCCTGCAAATCCGCCTGATAATTTCTATGGCGTTGTGACGCAAATGTAGTATGTGGCTTGTTTTATCATTTTTCCTTAATCGATGAACTTGGTAAAATTAATCTCTTGGAATAATTTGAAATCAACGAATATATACTGTGCAAAGTGCAATTGTTCTATCATATCAACAAGAGGCCCTTAAAATTCAAATTGGTCGTTGTTTTAGCATTTTTTGCTTAATCGATGAACTTGGTAAAATTAATCTCCTGGAATAATTTGAAATCAACAAATATATACTGTGCAAAGTGCAATTGTGATATCATATCAACAAGAGGCCCTTAAAATTCAAATTGGTCATTGTTATGCTTGCGGTGATAGAATTTTAAAAAACTTTCTTTTGTTTCATTCATTTTTTTTAAAATAAGTGATTTAACATCCTTTGATAATTTTATGTAATTCAATTGTACAATATCAATATTTAATATTAATAATTTTGTATTTGAAAATAATGTTTTTAGATAATGTTAGATAGGATGACCATCCATAAACAATCGCAATCTTGAGCCCGCCAGTGCTAGACTCCTTCTGTCAATTTGTATGTCGCGAAAGTCCGAGTGCTATTTCGAGGACATGAGACAATAGAAGTGCAATGTTGAGCCAGAGAGCCCGCAAGTCCACCCGTCGATTTGTATATCGCAGAACTCTGGGTGTTATTTGTAGGAAACAAAGCAATAGAGGATCAATTTTGAGCCCGCCAGCCCGAGAATCCACGATCCAAAAAGTGGCTAAGTCTGGAATGAAGGATATGTACATGCTCTATAAAATCTCATGTCCATACTTTATAAAAGTACATGTTTAATATGTATTTCTCATTGGTCGTTATTATGCTTGTGGTGATAGAATTTTAAAAAACTTTATTTTGTTTCCTTCATTTTTTTAAAAATAAGCGATTTAACATCCTTTGATAATTTTATGTAATTCAATTGTACAATATCAATATTTAATAATTTAGTATTTGAAAATAATGTTTTTAGATAATGTTAGATAGGATGACCATCCGTAAACAATCACAATCTTGAGCCCGCCAGTCTTGGAGTCCTTTTGTCAATTTGTATGTTGTGGAACTCCAAGTGTTGTTTGGAGGACACAGAACAATAGAAGTGCAATGTTGAGCCAGAGAGGCTGCAAGTTCGCCTATTAATTTGTATATTGTAGAACTTTGGGTGCTATTTGTAGGACATAGAACAATAGAGGCTCAATTTTGAGCCCACCAGCCCGAGAACCCGCGATCCAAAAAGTGGCTAAGTATGGAATGAAGGATCCGTGCATGCTCTATAAAATATCATTTCCATACTTTATAAAAGTACATGTTTACTATGTATTTCTTGTTTCTCGAAAAATTTCTAGGTCTAGAAGTTGGCGGATGCACGTGTTCAAATTTTCACTTACTTTTATATCACTAGCCCGACCAAATTGTACAAACTTTCTTGTCTAAATAAATTGTGAAATATCAATATTTAATATTAATCATTTAGTTTTGAAAATAATGTTTTTAGATCATGTTAGATAGTTGATAGGGATTACCATCTGTAAACAATGGCAATCTTGAAACCACCAGCCCTGGAGTCTGTCTGTCAATTTGTATATCGCGGAACTCTGAGTGTTGTTTGGAGGACATAGAACAATAGAAGTGCAATGTTGAGCCAGCAAACCCGCAGGTTCACTTGTCAATTTGTATATGGCAGAATTGTGGGTGCTATTTGTAGGGCGCGGAACAATATAGGCCCAATTTTCAACCCGCCAGCCTGAGAACCCGCGATCCAAAAAGTGGCCAAGTATGGAATGCGGGATCTGTACATAATCTATAAAAATTTCATGTCCATACTTTATACGAGTACATACTTAATATGTATTACTCATTTTTTGGAAAACTTTTAGGTGCAGAAGTTGGTAGATTCACGACTTCAGATTTCACTTACTTTTATATCACTAGCCCGACCGACCGCTTCCCCGTTTGATATTGTAATAAATGAATATAAACTGGACCAAGTCCAATTATGCTATCACATCAACATGAGGCCCTTAAAATTTAAATAGCTCGCAAGTCCGCTTGTCAATTTGTATATCACAGAAATGTGGGTGCTATTTGTAGGGCATAGAACAACAGAGGCCCAATTTTGAACCTGCCAACCTAAGAACCCGCGATTCGTACATGCTCTATAAAATCTCATGTCCATAGTTTTTAGAAGAACATATTTAGTATGTATTACTTGTTTCCTCCAAATGTTGTTTGAAAGACATAGAACAATAGAAGTTCAATGTTGAGCGAGCCATTCCACAAGTTTGCCTGTCAATTTGTATATCGCGGGACTTTGGGTGCTATTTGTAGGATACAGACCAATAGAGGCCCAGGTTTGATCCCGCCAAACCAAGAACTCGTGATCCAAAAAGTGGCCAAGTATGGAATGAGGGATCCGTACAAGCTCTATAAAAACCACATGTCCATACCTTATAAGAGTACATACTTAGTATTTATTACTCATTTTTAGAAAAACTTCTAGCTGCGGAAGTTGGTGGATTCACGACTTCAGATTTCAATTACTTTTATATCACTAGCTCGACTAACCGCTTCTCCATTTGATATTGTAAGAAATGAATATAAACTGGCCCAAGTCCAATTGTGCTATTACATCAAGACAAGGCCCTTAAAATTCAAATAGTCGGCAAGTACGCTTGTCAATTTGTATATCGTGGAACTCTGGGTGTTATTTGTAGGGCACAAAACAACAAAGGCCCAACTTTGATCCCATCATCCCGAGAACCTGCGATCCAAAAAGTGGCTAAGTATGGAATGAGGGCTGCATACATGCTCTATAAAATCTCATTCCCATACTTTATAAAAGTACATATTTGGTATTTACAACTTGTTTCTTGGGAAATTTTCTAGGTGTGGAACTTGACGGATACACGTGTTCAGATTTCCACCCATTTCTATATCAGCAGCCTGACCGACCTCTTGCCCGTTTCATATTATACAAAAATTTTGGAACGCAAGTTTCCGAATACGCGGGTTTTTCTTTGAAATAATATATTTCACATCCTTTTATAATTTTATGTAATTAAATTGTACAATATCAATATTTAATATTAATAATTTAGTATTGAAAATAATTTTTTTTAGGTAGTGTTATATAGTTGATAGGGATCACCATCCATAAACAATCGCAAGCTTGAGCCCGCCAGCCCTGGAGTCCATCTGTCAATTTGTATATGGCGGAACTCCGAATGCTATTTGAATGACACAGAACAATAGAAATGCAACATTGAGCCAGCCGGCCCGCAAGTCCTCATGCCAATTTGTATATCGCAGAACTCTTGGGTGCTATTTGTAGCTCACGAAACAATAGAGGCCCAATTTTGAGCCCACCAGCCTGAGGAAAATTTCTTGGTAAGGAAGCTGTCGGATTCACATATTCAGATTTCACTTACTTTTATATCACCAGCCTGACCGACCGACCACGTCCTCGTTTCATATTGTACAAACCTTATTGTCTAATTAAATTGTACAATATCAATATTTAATATTAATAATTTAGTATTGAAAATAATGTTTTTAGATAATGTTAAATAGTTAATAGGGATTAGCATCCATAAACAATCACACTCTTGAGTCCGCCATCCTTGGAGTCTGTCTACCAATTTGTATATCACAGAACTCTGAGCGCTATTTGTATGACATGAAACAAAAGGAGTGCAATGTTGACCGAGCTAGCTCGCAGGTCCGCTAGCCAATTTGTATATCGCAAAATTCTGGATGCTATTTGTAGGCCACGGAACAATAGATTCCCAATTTAGAGCCCGCCAAACCGAGAACCCGCGATCTAAAAATTGGCTAAGTATGGAATGCGAGATCCATACATGCTCTATAACATCTCATGTTCATACTTTATAGTACATATTTAGTGTATATTACTCATTTTTCGAAAAAATTCTAGTTTCTCTTTTCTCTTTGCTTTCCCTTTCTTTACTTACTTGTTTTTCGGAAAATGTCTAGGTGCGGGATTTGGTGGATTCGCATCTTCAGATTTCCATTGTTACTTTTATATCACCAACCTGACCGACTGCTTCCTAGTTTAACATTGAAAAAACTTTTTGAATCGTGGGTTCCTCCATAGGCGGGTTTAACATTGCATTTCCATTGTTCCGTCGCGTGCAACTAACACCCAGACTTCCGCGATTTACAAATTAGAAAACAAACCCCCCTTCATCTCATATGCTTTTTCTTTCTGTTTCCTTGGTCCTTTTTCCCAATGTTTCATGCTTTTATATACAGAACCCGAAGTTCAACAATATACAAATTTCCCTCTCGCCATTGCGCTTCCATTGTTCCCCTACGCACAAAAAACAGTCGAAATTCCACGACATACAAATTGACGACCGATATCTGTCACTGAGATGCAATATGACAATCGACCCTTCATGTCTCTTAGGTATATCTTCTGCCCTTTTTCTTTTGTAACCCGCCTGACTGCTTTCCATACTTGGGTATTTCTTGGAATCGGTTTCGTGGGTTGAAGGGTGCACAAAATTTACAATGCTTCGTCGCAATTTGCCATCGCCGCTGCCTTTGTACTTGTTTCCAAATATGCAATGTTAAGCCCTAATATTGGCTTATTAAACCTTATTTGGGGCATATTATATTAGTAATGTTATTTTATTTATGTCAGCTTTAGGCCGTTAGTTTTAATTATACCTCCTAGTCTCCTATATATACCAAGGAGACATTTTCATTTTGAATCATCTTGTACTTGAACATTTAAGTGGGGGAAAAGGAGGTTTCCCCCTTGAAGAGGATTATTATCTGAAATTATCTCTTTTTTAAGGTGATGAGTACTTTTTCTGAGGTTTTTCTATGCTATATTGATATTTGGTTCTTAACATATGGTATCAGAGCTCAAGGTCTTGGGGTTTTGTTGCTACATCTGAGACACCTTGGAATTTTCACTATAACTTTTTTTATACAATGTTTCAGACTAAACGGATAGGATGATATTTAGTAGACAGATCAAGGTATGTTGGGTTCAAAATTCAGCTCCTGAGGCCTTATACTTTCGGAGATACAACCTGTACAAGATAGGGTTTTGGAATCATCCTGAATTGATTCATTGCAGAATTTTCGCTATAAAATTTTTTCTGTAACGTTTCAGACCCTGGAATCTGAAGGGTATTCAAATAAATTAGTAAGGTATCTATGGTAAAAATTTTAGCTTCTGTTTCATCTTAAATTTGTAGATACACCCTGCGTAAGATAGGGTATCTGACTAGTCCTATTGACTAGTCTCAAGAAGGTGTTCCAGGTAAAACAATCATAACTTCTTCCTAGAGTATCCAAATTGAGTGGGACTAGTTTCATTGGATCATGGACAACCTTTAGTATTTCTGGTGTGAGTTTCATAATTTTATATCAATTATTTTGTGTGGGGAATGATATACAAGTGAGATCTCCTAGAAAGGCCAAAAATCGGCAAGTTGTGGGGAAGTTACCATAAATTCCACTTGGCACATCCAATTTTGATCAGAACTGTGGCATTGCAGAGAAGAAATATCAGAGAACTACATAAAAGAAAGTTTCATACCTAGAAGGGCCGAAACTTGGGAGATACAAGAAAATAAAGATTGTCTAGCAAAACCACCTCAAAATCAAGGTTCAAAAGTGATACTTGGCCAACATGCCACCCAAAAAGGGAACTTCTACACCAAATAATCCTCCAGACAATCCTACTTGGACTCTTGATGAAGGTGAAGAAATGCGTAGAGACATAAATGATTTACAAAAGAAGATAGAGATGCTGGAGGGTTTAAAAGGGGAGATCATGGAAGTATTGAAAAATTTCGTAACAGAGAAGACACCTGAAAGTGAAAA
>JASDQU010100973.1:144283-160434 GCA_032191745.1 Picea mariana | reverse complement strand
TACTAATTATGTTAAGTTCTCATGTTTTCTTATTGAATCCTTCATGTTTAAAAAACAATTGTTGTTCCAGTCTTTTTATGTCCTAAATTTTGTTGTGGTACATTATGCTTGAAGAGATCTCTCCTTTGGATTCCACTCGACGCCTTGTAATTGCTATCGTTTATATATGATACACTCCAGAGTGATAATTGGTGACAAGAATTGTTACCATGAAACAACGTGGGGTGTAAGTGTAATGATAATTGCCTTTGTGAATATGCATGTTATCAATTCTATGCTTATGCCTCCTGTTGACACGAAGTTTAATTTTTACCCTTTAAAACTAAAGCTTCGCTTTAGGTTAGTCATGGAGTCGCCCTTAGTCCTAAAAAAAAAAAAGTCAAAAATCTTTTGATTTTTTGGGTTTTGGGATTTGGCTTTCCAGGAAGTATGATCTCTATTTAGCAACTCTAGAGTCCCGGTGCCAAAATCCCAAAAAGGCTTTATATTAAAGTAATAAAAGAGAAAAAAGGGAGAAAATGATTGTTTTAAGTTCTGATGCGCTTTCCACAAAGTAACCTTAAATCGTGACCATTTAAAATCTTAAACACAAAAAACAATTCATTAATCTTTCACGATTCGAGTTTTCCTGTGTCAAAGTGCTTTCAAAATGTCGACCCTCAAATACCCAATCCCCAAATCTCTGAAAATAATAAATTAATTACTAACCTCAATTATTTAAATCATTAATACGAGGGATTAGCGCCTAAATTAATCCCATCATGATTTCGCGATTCAGGGTTTTCTTATGACATACTTCTTGGTTATAGGATCCCCGCAATTCCGAAATGCGAAATCACGAATTTCGAACAATATTTAAAACGAATTAAGTTAGTTTAAAACAAGATTAATAATGACTAAACTACTTTTCACGTTTCGCATTTCGAGGTTTGTTGAAAACAATTCTTTCGAAGCTCCAGTTTGAAATCACCAATATACGGTAATATCTGTAACAAACAAATAAATATATTTTTAACTTGACTGCGTATCTCTAGGCATATCTTCCTCATTAAAACATTAAAATTTTACTTCCTTTCTTAGTACATCTGTCGTAAGAAGAGTTAAAGTTTAATAAAGGTTTGGTTTCTTCGAATTTTCATTCTTATTGTTTAGAATCAGAAGTGAATTGCATTCAACAAACTTATGCATTTTCTCTGCGACAGGAATTCATTCTAAACACAAACATTATGGCACCTAGAAAGGCACCTAAGAAAAGTGAAGAAGCAGCTGAAAGCTCAAGCCCAGAAGGAGATGTCATGTTTGATATTACACTGCATGCCATTGATTCCATCAAATCATGGCGACAAATTTTTGAAACCTTGGACTACGAAATCAAGAATTTTCGCGATGATTCTGAAAACAAACTATGGGACATAGTAGAGTCGAAACTTCACAAAGTAGCCACGTGCCCACGACTCATGACATACAATGATATGATCAGTTGTGTTTTAGAGAGGACAGACGTGCAGACGAGAAGCATTTCGGACAACTAAGAGGTCATCATCGGCGCTTTCAGACCGGATCATATACAAGTAATGCACAAATTGTCTACCAATTCTAAGTACATTTATAATAAAGAGTTTGTAAGGAAATTTCAAAGGAAAGAATGCACAGAGGTAGATCAAACATACCTCAGAATAATCAAAGACTGGTGGGGACACCCAACAAAGTTCAGGGATGATACCCATAACGTTTATGCTACAAATTCATTGAATGAGTACATGGTTTATGTGTCTATGATTTTATGTATACTTTTTGAGAAGAAAAGTCCTACCCATTTCCCTGCAGAATGGGTTCCCCTTTTACATGAAGTAGTCGAAGGCTATAGCTTCAACTGGAACAAAATTCTATCAAATAACCTAGCTAAGGAGGTTATGGAGTATCAAACCGCGAGATCCAATGGTCGACCAGTAGCCTTTTACATGTCTTCATATATCATGGACGCTATATGTTTCATGACTCCTTTTCCTTTGATGAATTGGAGTTGGAACCCAACATGCACTGAACCTATTCATGAATATCATTCTAAGCTGTGGGAAGAAAATTCTAAGGATTCTTTTTACGAAATTTTTCATTTTGTGGTGATACCGGTGCATCATATGTTGTATGGTTGTGCACCCCCAAGTATTTCAGAGATGGTCATAGGAAACCTCAAGGAGGTCACCGATTGGTTTATTGAGGATAATTTCTCCTATATTAGGGTTTTCAGATGTTCTATCCCTCCTCATGCACTTCCAAAATTCCTCCCTGACAGACTAGTGTGTAGGGAGGTAGCTCATTAGATAATAACAGGCGGTATTGGGATAGAACTGAAGACAGCTCATAAGACGTTTTGGCTAGTCTTTTCCTTGCATATTGGAAGGTTTTCTCTACTCAAACTAGGTCATTCCAAAGTTGAAGCTCCATCTCTAGAGGAGGTCAAGTTGGTGAATCTCGAACATAGGAATCACGACCCTTACCAAATAGTGGGAAGCCACATGGCTCACTGTGGCATGAAATCATTTCAACATGAGGAATCCCCTCGCGATGACATTTTCAAAGGCATCAAAACATACAAGGGGGTGTTAGATAGGGTATAGATGTTATCATCCGACTTGAAAACCAGCCTTCTAACCTTCCAGAGACACAGATAAAGTGGTTTTCCCAAGGTATTGCAATGTGAAGCAACAACATCTCCTTCAGAACAAGAAAGCATTCCCCCAGGCTTCGGACAGAAAGAACAGGATAAAGAAAACACCAAGGAAAATCCACAAGGGGTATAAGGATATTCAAAAAACAAATAAGTACCACAGTCAGAGAATCCAAGAGCAGAAACAGAAATAAAGTCTGGGACACCTCCTGAGTCCAGTCAATCTCCACCCCCCTTCATCATCTACTATTCATGTTAATACCCCCAATACAACAGGGGAAATAAAATCCATAGAGTTGAGTAATCCCAACACTTCCTTGACCCCTTTACAGTCTACTTTTGGGTTTCCTCAATTAGGATTCATATATGCTAGTGACCTCGAGCCTATCTCTAGAGAAGCAATACCTCCCTCTAATTACTTCTTCAGTAAAAAGAGGAACGATGTATTAAAGAAGGAGATGTATATGAGAGAAGGTGGTATGGTAAAGAAATAGAGGGTACTGGTAGATGGGAAAAACTTCGAAGAGGGAGATTTCGCTACAGAGGTAGCAGGATCCATGGGGGCTCTAGCAATGACAAATCTATTCACCATTGACAATATGAGAACAAGGTTGGAACAGAGTAACCACAGGATAGTCCAGTTGCAAAACCAACTAAAATATACCAAGAAAAACATCAAAGTAGAAATAAATAAAGGTTCAGAGCAGGCCAGAGCTGCCGAGAAGAAAGAAATTCAATGGCTTAAGTCAAGTCTAGACGAGATGAATGAGAAAATGAAGACTAGCGAAATACAGGTTATTTGGCAAGAATAAGTAGTAAGACAACTATAGGATAGATTGAATTCAATAAAAGGCCAGGTTATAGACTTGAAAGTTTTTTAGGACCAATCACTGGAAATACATGCAAAGGTAGAAGCCGAGCAACAAAAAGTAATCTCCCAAGTAGAGATTATTCAAGATTATTTTCAAGAAGCAAGCAATGTTATTGATAGTATTATTGTTAAAGAAAAAAAAGCTAAAGTAGCAAGGGCCACTTTCCAAAAGGAAGTTATATGTTCTGAAATCGAAGAAGTATCGAAAATATTAAAGCTTTCTATCACATAGCAGATCAGAGGCGATATCATGCTCAAGGTATGCGAAAGCAACATAGCAGAAAATAAGAAAATAGCCAAAGAAATCAAAGACGATTGCGAAGACATCTTTGATTTGTTAGACAAGGGATCATTAGGTATTGGAAGAGACAATTGCACTGGGCAATTAGGACAAATAAACATTGTAATACACCAGTTGAATTTCAAGGAGGGTTTGAACAAAATTTAGATGGAAATTTCACAGTTAAAGGAAATGGATGTTACCCTAATAGACAGGTGGCTAGTAAAGCCAAACTTGAAATTTCAATCATTCAAGTTTGTTGGTAAGGGGATCGAAGACTGGCTTCCAAAAATTTAGAGAAAATTTTATCTATTGGAAGCAAAGGATTTTCCAGAGCCTCCCAGAAATTTTGTACACTTTCTTGAAAAATGTATTGAATGTATTGGGCTGAGAGAAGAAGATACTTCAATAAAACAATGAGGTATCATTTTGAAAAATTATATTATCAAGATGATAGGAAAATAAATGATAATCATGCAAACGGTTGAGGTTTTCATTTTTGTCATTGTTTGCCCCTAGGAAGTTAGGAGATCACCAACCGACAATCATGAGTGATCCGGTATAAGTATAATTTCAGAAGACTAAAAGAGGGCTTTTTTGGACACATTGTAAAGAAGTTTTTGAAGATATTTTTTGAATTAATACAAATACAGATTGGAGATTCCAGATCTGGTCAAGTTTGAGTTATGTGTTTCTCCATTGTTTCATATTTTTCATATATCTCTTTAATGAATGCTTAACTACAATTTAGTACAACCTCTACTATGGTCAATAATTATTCCTTCTATTTAATCATTTATAGCCTTTCCTTTGTATCGACTATCAACATATACAAGACCTGTAGATGTTTTAGAGTTCAATATCATATGCTTCATTAAGAGTTCTTCCTAACTATTTTCTTCTTCTGTCAGAAAGTGAGATTCCTCTTCAATTGATGCCTCACCTTTTTCAACAGTTTTATGTTTTCTTTTCATTTCATGCATATTCCCTTTTCGAAATTTAACTCAGATACCAGAAACAACCTTTTGTTTTAGCATACTATTAATTCAAGGTTTTTGAGTTCTTGTTAAAGGTTTTGAAGCAAAAATAGCTAACCCGTAAAAGAAAACACAAGATGTTATTCTTTCAGTTTTTATCCCTCGTGACTGTTCCAGTTACAAGACAACCTAATATGAAACTTGGACTATTAGATCAAATGAGAATTGCTTTAAATTTCTTCCATACCATCCTACAGACAAAAAATAACTGGGTTGAGTTAGAATGTTCATGGGTAGTAATTGAAAGAGACATTAGTATCTAGGAAAATTGGGAAGCTAGACAAAGATAGTTAAGGAACCAACAATAGCCCTTTTCATATAACTTACCTTTTTATCCTTATCTTTTTGTATCTTGTCGGATGCCTTGATGGTGTAATTTATACCCTTAAAGTAGAAACTCAGGAAGAACATATTTTTGGCGCCGTTGTCGGAGAAAGAAGAAATGAAGCTTTTCCCTGGGAAGAACGACATTGACACTTTCTATCTTTGATAGTGAACCAAGATTGAAAACCTTATAAGGCTACCTTTATCTTTCACTTGGCGACTCCATGATAAATAACTATATTTTAACCAAAAGAATACTAGGAAAAACCCAGACGACAAACAAACTTTGCTTATTCTTGATTCAGAAAAAATTTTAAAATCAAGAAGATATATTAAACCGACTCTATCATCAACAAATAGGTTTTATCAACCTAAAATTATAGAGTCTAACACTAGAGGTATTTTCGAAGGATTTAATACCCCACCTCCTTGCGGGAGGTAATTACCTACCAATAAGACCACAACCCTTGAGCTTGGTTTGGTCTCGCCTGATTTTAAAACTAAAATTTTCCCAACCATTTCTTTCACCAATAGAGGTAAAAGATCTGTATCACTTCCCTCTTCGATAGACACTTCTTCACTTAACAAAGTTCATTTTCCTATCTTTCAGAACTCCTACGATCATCCTATTTTTCTTGACATGACTCCTATTGACTCTCCTTTATATTCACCCTGTCAATCTAAAGAAACTAGTCCATTTTTCCCTAGTTCCCCTTCCTTGAATTTCCTATCCTTTGATAACCATTTTCCTGAAACCCTTCTTCATAGTCTCCAAGAAACAACCTCTAAAGCATCAATGGTTGCGGTCAGAGGAGGTGTTGTTGGAGGTGGTGCCATAGGAGGAGGAGCAGGCGGCCAAGTACCACCCCCTAGAATCTTTGCAAAGGTGGCTGCTAGATATGCCCCTTTGGTCCTCCCAGTCCCCCTACATGACTTACCTGAAAGCTACATGAATATTATTGTGAAATTCACAGGAGAAGGTGATTTGACTACAGCCGAACACATCAATTTCTTTGACCAATTCACTGATATCCTTGGACTCGAACATGAAGATGTTTATTCGAGACTCTTGGTTCATACTTTTGAAGGATAGGTAAGAATATGGTTCTGAGGCCTAGAAGTAGGATCTATACCATCTTATGAGAAACTTGAAAATACTTTTATTAGATAGTGGGGGGAAAGGAAATACCATATTTATTATCTAACTGAATTTGGGGCTCTAAGAAAGAAACACTTTGAGTCAGTCCTCGAGTTCACCCATGGGTTCAATAAATTATATAATAAGATTCTAGCCGAGGTGAAACCCTCCCAAACTACAACGAAACTAACCTTCGCTAGAGATTTCGATCGTGATTTTTCCCTGTTATTGAGGGAGAGGAGATCGATGGACCTCACCAAGATGAAATATGATGCCTTAGAAATCATGTCAAACATGATGGCATTAGGAAAGTTGAAAACCAAATTTGAAACTGGAAACAAGGAAACCAAAAGATATAGATATCCAGGGGGACCGTCTGGATTTGGGAGATCTTTAGAAGACAAAATGGATGACATGGAGAGAATAATCAAAGAGATATCCAATAAGATCTCAATAATGGAGCTATATCAATCGAAGAATGAACACTTTCCCAGAAAGGATTTCAAAAGTAAGCCTAACCCTCAAAATCCACCAAGACAGATTAAAAATGAAGATAAAAAAATCCAAGACCCCTTTAAAAGAGAAAGATTTATAGGAGGAGAAGGTGTGGACGATTTGGAGGAATTATAAGAAGACATTAATAATCTTGGCAACGAATGCCTACAACCTTTTTTAACAAGGCAAGATTATGAAAAATATGCAACTACAAAAGATAGATCCAAAAATAACAAAAACAGTGGTATTATTGAAGATTCAACCTATCAATAAATTCCAAACGATATAATGGATGAACTCCACCAAAAGTACAATATAAAGCCTAGAAACAAGAGCCTCGCAACTCCCTCAGTGAAAAAGATTTTTCCAAGGGGTGAAATAGACGAGTTAGTTTCAAAAAGCATTGAAAAACAGACTATAAGAACTAAGACTGCTGACACACAGCCCACCAAGACAAAGCCAATGGAAACATCATCTGTAAACCCATAGAAAACGGAGGTCCCTGTAATTGAAACTAAAACCTCACTACAAACAAAGGCTGACAAGAAGGGGCTAGAAGTCCAAACCATAGAGATAGACAAAACCATAGGAAGTTTTAATCTAGAAAATGAAATAAATAAAATCAAAATCCCTATACCACTTGTAAAATTGGCAAAATATCCAATTTACAGAAAATAGATCGCTAAAATGATTAGTTTTTCAGAAAACGAAAGCCAAGCCATTGTTATAAATTTAGAATATGACAATCCTAACATAATTTTCGACCCATATCTCGAACGTGCCAAAGACACCGTCACTCCTTTCTATATCACTTTGACTGTGCATGATCACTTACCCTATAATTTCATGTTAGATTCTAGAGCCTCTCACATTGTAATGCCTAAATCCATTATGGAAAGACTTGGTCTTGAAATCACCATACCTTATGGAGATTTATATTCATTCGATTGAAGAAAATTTAAGTGTATAGGAATGATAAAATATTTAGTCATTAATATTGCACAGATACCCGTGAAAGGCATTCTAATGGATGTGGTCGTTGTTGATATACCCCTGAAGTATGGTATTCTCTTATCTAGATCTTGGGGAGATAAGCTTGGAGGATCCCTCCAACTCAACATGACGTATGCCATGATCCTGGTCTTTGGAGGACAATTCACATGTTTGTACAGAGAAACAAGGTTAGCATTCATGGTAAGTGACCCACATAACCAAAAAAACTACCCTGTTTACATTGCTGATCAATATTTAGGCAATTGTATTTTATCTATCGATGACAATATTGATATATGTATAGAGGAAAGTTGTACAGAAAATAAAAATCAAAATGAGAAAGTAAAACAGGATGTATATAGCATTGATGTTTGGAACATGGTTTTTGATAGTGCCTCATCTTATTTTGGGGCCGGAGCTGGGGTGCTTTTTGTGTCACCTGACGACAAATTCGTTATCCCTTTCTCTTATAGATTACAATGGAACACTGACCACACTAACAATTTATTCAAGTATGAAGCCATAGTGTTAGGATTGGAAGATGCCAGGAGAATTAAAATTAAAAACTTGGAAGTCTTTGGCGATTCAGAGCTAATCGTTAAATAGGTAAATTGTCAATACCAGGCCAAACATCCTAGGTTGAGATATTATAGGAACTATATTTGGGATCTGATCAATTTTTTTTTCTCCTCTGTTAATGTTCATTATGTTCCAAGAACAAAAAATCAGTAGGCAGATGCGTTAGCCAAAGCAGCCTCAACGTTCACACCTCCCATTGCTTTCAAATTAAAATACCATATACTAATGAGACATAGGCCTTCCATACCAAATAACATACAACATTGGAAAGTTTTTGAGGATGATGAACAACTCCGGAAATTTTTAGAGATAGTATATGACTTTGCCGAAACACATGCCGACCAAGAAAACCAGAATGATCCTATTTGGATCATGTAAGAGGGTGAAGACCCCCAAGAGTTTAAGATAAAATTGCTAACCATCAGATGCTTGTCTTAAAAAATAATCAGATAACTAAGGGTTTGATCCCCTTGGAAAGGCTATTTAATCATGATGACATCCCTTTGAGGTCTACCTTACAGCCTCAGCTAGAGGAGGTTGAAGATTGCGATATTGGTACCAAAGAAAAACCTAGGTTGGTGAAATTGTCCAAATATTTGTCTCCCGAAATAAAAAGTAAGTATGATGAGTTTCTTAGACAATATAAAGACGTTTTCTCTTGGTCTTATGACGAATTGAGAACTTATGAAAATTACACAAGGAAAATTACCCATTACCTAAGATGGACCATGTTTTAGAAAAAGTAGTTGGAGCAAACAGAATGTCTATGATTGATGGTTTTTCAGGTTACAATCAAATTGCAGTACATCAAGATGACAAAGAAAAAACTGCATTCACTACCCCCTGGGGTACCTTTATGTACGACAAAATGCCTTTTGGTTTAATGAATGTAGGGGAAACTTTACAACGCGCCATGGGTATCACTTTCGTGGGAGAAAGAGATAAGTTCATTGTTATCTATCTTGATGACTTGACTGTTTTCTCTAAATTTGATGCAGAACATCTAAAAAACCGCAGACAAACTTTCGAGAAATGTCGCAAATTTGGTTTGTCGCTTAATCCCAAGAAATCCCATTTCACAATGCAAGAAGGTAAACTCTTGGGTCATATCATGTCTAGATATGGAATCAAAATCGATCCCAAAAGGGTCGAGGCGATAGATACCATAAATATTCCTAGAAACGTAAAAGAAATTCAGTCTTTTTTAGGAAAAATAAACTTCTTGACAAGATTCATCCCTAACTTTGTCAAAATTGTAAAATTGATTACAGATATTCTTAAAAAGAGTAGTGAGGTGAAGTGGACAAACGAAGCCAAAGAGTCATTTTAGCGTATCAAGAAAGTAATAAGTGAAGCACCAGTCCTGGCAAGCCTAGATTACACAAAAGAGTTTTTGATTTTCTCTTTTTCCTCCGAACATACAATCGCAACTGTATTTTTATAGAAAAATGATGAAGTTTTTGAGCGGCCTATTGCTTTTATTATCAGAAGCCTCAAAGACGTTGAGCTAAAATATGACATATTGGAAAAACAAGCATATGCAATGGAAAAATCTCTTAAGGCATTCATAACCTACGTATTACACACAAAGATCATTGCTTATATGCCTTCAAGTTATGTTAAAGATATATTGGTGTAACCGGACAAAGATGGAAGAAGAGGTAGGTGGTTGGCTAAAATTCAGGAGTTCGACCTAGAAGTCAAACCAACTAAAATTATCAAAGGTCAGGGTTTGGAAAAATTGCTAGCCGAATCAAATCTAAAAGCACTTGGGATAAATCAGCTACAAGAGAATGATGGATTTCTAGAAATAGATGAGCTTGGCGTCACTGCACCCATAAATGAGATTCAAGACAAGTTCTCTTCTTCATTCTGGTATCACAATATGGTTTCTCACCTATTGACCCTTCAATGTCCCAGTGAGTTAACCCCATCTAAAACTAGGACACTGAAGTTACACGTTGTAAAATATTGTATCATAGATGGTAAATTGTATTGGAAATACCCCTTGGGTTTCCTGTTGAGCTGCTTAGTCGAGGTTGAAACATAAAGGGTTATAGACAAATTCCACTTGGGAGTGTGCGGAGGGCACCATGCTTGGCGGGAAACAACTTATAAAATCTTAAGAGCAGGGTATTACTAGCCTAAATTATTTACAAATGTAAACACTAAAGTCCAAATTTGTACTCCTTGTCAGTTGTTTATAAGCAAACAGAAAGTCCCAACTTTACCTTTAGTCCTAGTCAAAACCGAAGCTCCATTTCAGCAATGGGGTCTTGATTTCATAGGAGAAATTCATCTGCACTCCATCGCACAACACAAGTGGATTCTAACTGATACTGACTATTTCACTAAATGGGTGGAAGTTATTCCCATGAGAAATGCAACCAACTCAGTAGTAATCAGTTTCCTAGAAGAAAATATTTTATCCAGGTTTGATTGTCCCTGAAAAATAGTCACTAATAACGCCCAAGCATTTAAGTCAATGGCCATGGTAAGCTTCTGCCAAAAATAAAACATCATATTAGGACACTCCACAACTTACTATCCACAGGGTAATGGTCTAGCTGAATCGTATAATAAAAGTTTGATTACCATGATAAAAAAAGGTTTTGACCGAAAATAAGAAAGCATGGCATATCTATTTAAAATATGCTCTATGGGATAACAAGATAAGTACCAAAAGATCAGTTGGGATTTCCCCTTTTCAGATGGTATATGGCACCGACATCATTTTACCAATAAATATTTCTCTGACCGTAATGAAACTTTGGCAAGATTCAAACGAGTAACCCAACGACGTTACCAGGAGGATAAACCAGCTGGTTGAAGTTCAACAAAATCGAGCCAAAGTAAATGAAAGTTTACAGAGATATCAGGATAACATGAAGGCCTTATTTGTTCGAAAAGTTAAAGATAGATATTTCCTCCATGGCGATATGGTCCTGAAATGGGAAGCCAGGAGAGAAGACTCTGGTAAACACAATAAGTTTGATCCAATCTGGTCCGACCCATATAAGATTTTGGCTTCTGAGGGAAAAAATGCTTTTTTATTAGAAAATATCGATGGAGACATTCTCAGTGCCCCTATAAATGGGTGACATCTTAAACACTTCATGCATTAATGTGCTTCTGAACTCTCATTGTACATACCGGTTTGTTTTCATGCTTACTTTAATGTTTCATTTCCTTTGGTAAGTTTTGGCTTCTGAGGGAAAAAATGCTTTTTTATTAGAAAATATCGATGGAGACATTCTCAATGCCCCTATAAATGGGCGACATCTTAAACACTTCATGCAGTAATGTGTTTCTGAACTCTCATTGTACATACCGGTTTGTTTTCATGCTTACTTTAATGTTTCATTTCCTTCGGTAAGTTTTTAGTTTCAAATATATATATATATATATATATATATATATATATATATATATATATATATATATATATTTGATTCATGAGATTTCCTGACAATTAGTATGCTAATTTATTACGCAGGAAAGTTGTTGACCAACCAAGAGACTAAAGATGCTAAAAACGTGACAGGAACAGATAAGTGTATTAAATGTCTTCCGATGAAAAATGTAATAAATTAATAGCCTTTTTGGCTGACAACATAGGAGCTACCAAGGTATGAGATTCTGCTCCGAAATTTCAAACTAAATTACCCTGAGAGATACAAATCACTAAATAATTATTTCAATTGATGCTAATATTATCACTGAAAATTTTCAAAATAAGGAAGTAAAAAAGAAGGGGGGACTTAAGGAAAAGTTATAAAAACTAACTAAGAAAGTCTTTAAGAGCGGTCATGTGTGCGGTAGTTTTTATGAAACCCTTTACTTCCTCAGTCGTGGTAAAGCCCACTCCTCGTTTGACCCTGGATGTTTTATCACAAATCCCTTGAGAAGAGAAAGGTCTCACTTTGATTATGAAAATTCTCAAACAAACCTTCAAAAATGAGAATAGGTTGAGTTTATAGTTCTTTAACTTTAGTTGAACCAAAAGTATGTCTAGGTTAATCCTAACCTTATTAGCCTTCCTAACAGGAATAAATTGATTGGTTTTGCTTGAGGAAATTCCTTAAAAAGATGTCAAGAAGTTTCCCTCAAGAATTTCCCTGAAGCCGATGATGTTTTAAGGCAAGAGAGAAGATTAGTCCAGAGCTATTTCAGTGAGTTGACATGCCTCTGTAGTTAAAAATTTCAAGAAGATATCTTCCCGAGTATACAGACTGATTGATTTCCCCCACTTCATATTAAAAGAAAATATATATAGACAGATGGTGAAAGGAAATTCAATATTGATTGTCCCCATCTAGTCCAAAGAGATGAAGAAAAGAAATTCATTATATTGATTGCCCTCATCTCAACATTTAAATGCTAAAAAAAAAATGAAGTGGTGAATGGAAATTCATTATATTGATTGCCCTCATCTCAACATTTAAATGCTAAAAAACAATGAAGTGGTGAAAGGAAATTCATTATGGGAAGTTTGAAAACTTCACCGAGGTACTGAACAGGCTCACTTGCAGTGAAACAATATCTTTATATCTTATGAGGCTGTTATACAGTGAATTGCAAGATGCTCTGGTAACTTTTCCTCTTTCAGATGGATTCACATTATAGGTTTCTGGGATCCCATAATTTGACACATTTAAATTTACTTTACCTTGATGCAAACACAATCAGGTGAAACCTGGTAGAATGGTTAATTTGGTTTTGATTATCTTACACAGATCTGAGGTCAGTTTTAGAAAAGGAAATATATTGAGAACCTAACTCGAGAAAATCAGATGTTTTATTTTTGAAGACATTTCAAAATCAAATGTAGAGATCCTAAAATCTTGTTTTGATTTTTCTCCTAGTTTGTTTCACAAATTTGAATTATTGACCCCATTTACCAAATGGAGGAACTTGGTCTACATGTTCTTCTCATCCCACAAGGAAACGAGATCCCTAGATGGAGCCTAATGTTGACACGAAGTTTATTTTTTACCCTTTAAATCTGAAGCTTCGCTTTAGGTTAGTCAGGGAGCCGCCCTTATTCCTAAAAAAAAAAAGTCAAAAATCTTTCGATTTTTCGGGTTTCGGGATTTGGCTTTCCATGAAGTATGATCTCTAGTTAGAAACTCCAAAGTCCCAGTGTCAAAATCTTGAAAAGGCTTTAAATTAAAGTAATAAAAGAGAAAAAAGGGAGAAAATGAATGTTTTAAGTTCTAACGCGCTTTCCACAAAGTAACCTTAAATCGTGACCAATTAAACTCTTAAACACAAAAAAAATTCATTAATATTTCATGATTCGGGTTTTCTCATGTCAAAGTGCTTTCAAAATGTCGACCCTCGAATGCCCAAACCCCGAATCTCCGAAAACAAAAAAAATTAATTACTAACCTCAATTATTTAAAGCATTAATACGAGAGATCAGTGCCTAAATTAATCCCATCGCGATTCAGGGTTTTCTTATGACATACTTCTTGGATATAGGATCCCCGAAATTTTGAAATGCGAAATCGCAGATTTCTAACAAAGTTTAAAATGAATTTAGTTTAAAACGAGATTAATAATTACTAAACTACATTTTGTGTTTCACATTTCGGGGTTTGTTGAAAGCAGTCCTTTGGAAGCTCTAGTTTGAAATCACCGATATATGGTAATATCTGTAATGAACGAATAAAGATATTTTTAACTTGACTGCGTATCTCTAGGAATATGTTCCTTATTAAAACATTAAATTTTTACTGCCTGTCTCGGTACATCCGTCGTAAGAAGAGTTAAAGGTTAATAAGGGTTTGGTTTCTTCAAATTTCATTCTTATTGTTTAGAATCAGAAGTGAATTGCATTCAACAAACTTATGCATTTTCTCTATAACATGAATTCGTTCTAAACACGAACATTATGGCACCTAGAAAGGCACCTAAGAAAAGTGAAGAAGCAGTTGAAAGATCAAGCCCATAAGGATATGTCGTGTCTGATACTACATCGCATGCCATTAATTCCATCAAATCATGGAGGCAAATTTTTGAAACCTTAGACTACGAAATCAAGAATTTTCTTGATGATTCTGAAAACAAACTACGGGACATAGTAGAGTCTGAACTTCACAAAGTAGCCATGCACCCACGACTCATGACATACAACAATATGATTAGTTGGGATTTAGAGAGGACAGACGTGTAGACAAGAAGCATTTCAGACAACCAAGAGTTCATCATCGGCTCTATCAGACCAAATCATATACAAGTAATGTACACATTGTCTCCCAATTCTAAGTACATTTATAATAAAGAGTTTGTAAGCGAATTTCAAAGGAAAGAATGCACAGAGGCAGATCAAACATACCCCGACATAATCAAAAACTGGTGGAGACACCCAGCAAATTTCAGGGCTGATACCCATAACGTTTATGCTACAGCTTCATTGAATGAGTACATGGTTTATGTGGCTATGATGTTATGTAGACTTTTTGGGAAGAAAAGTTCTACCCATTTCCTTGCAGAATGGGTGCCCCTTTTACATGAAGCAGTCAAAGGCTATATCTTCAACTGGAACAAAATTCTATCATATAACCTAGCTAAGGAGGTTATGGAGTATCAAAATGCAAGATCCAATGGCCAACCAATAGCCTTTTACATGTTGTCATATATCATGGACGTTATATGTTTCACGACTGCTTTTCCTTTGATGAATTGGAGTTGGAACCCAACATGTGCTGAACCTATTCATGAATATCATTCTAATCCATGGGAATAAAATGATAAGGATTCTTTTTAAGAAATTTTTCATTTCGTGGTGATACCGGTGCATCAGATATTGTATGGCTATGCACCCCCCGTATTTCAGACTCAGTCATAAGAAACCTCAAGGAGGTCACTGATTGGTTTATTGAGGAGAATTTCTCCTATATTAGGGTTTTCGGATGTTCAATCCCTCCTCATGCACTTTCAAAATTCCTCCCTGACATGCTGGTGTGCAGGGAGGTAACTCGTCAGATAATAATGGGTAGTATTAGGATAGAACTGAAGACAACTAAAAAAAAGTTTTGGCCAGTCTTTCCAGTGCAGATTGGAAGGTTTTTTCTACTCAACCTGGGTCATTCAAAATTTGAAGTTGCAGCTCTAGAGGAGGTCAAGTTGGTGAATCTCGAACATAGGAAACATGATCCTTAACAAATAGTGGGAAGCCACATGGTTCACTATGGCATGAGAGCATTTGAACATGAGGAATCCCCTCGCGATGACATTTTCAAAGGGGTCAAAACCTACGAGGAGGTGTTAGACATGGTACGGATGTTATCATCTAACTTGCAAACCAGTCTTCTAACCTTCTAGAGACATAGACAAAGTGGTTTGCCCAAGGTATTGCAGGGAGAAGCAACACCATCTCCTCCAGAACAAGAAAACATTCCCCTAGGCTTCAGACAGAATGCACAGGATAAAGAAAACACCAAGGAAAATCCAAAGGGGGAAGAAGGATCTTCACAAAACAAAGAAGTCCCACAGTTAGAGAATCCAGGAGTAGAAACAGAAAGAAAGTCTGGGACACCTCTCGAGTCCAGTCAATATCGCCCCCCCCACGCCCCCCTTCATCATCTACTATTCATGTTAATACCCCCAAGACAGCAGGGGAAATCCAATCCACAGAGTTGGGTAATCCCATCACTTCCTTGACCCCTTTACAGTCTACTTTTGGGTTTCCTCAGGTAGGAGTCATATATGATAGTGACCTCGACCCTATCTCTAGAGAATAAATACCTCCCTCTAATTAC
>JASDQU010100973.1:118853-144233 GCA_032191745.1 Picea mariana | reverse complement strand
ATTGACGGTCCCGTCGCATTGCGGGGATTGAAGGTGTGCGAAGTTTAAAAAGATGAAGGTGGGTCGAAATCGAAATCACGGTTTTGGATAAAGGACACATGGAGGCTCGAGGTAAATTGTGGGGTGAAACATAGTTTGTTTCAAACCACCTTTGGATGCACTCACAATCGTATGGTCACATGAGTTCATCGCCCAAGGTAATATCAAAAGAAGGAGCTAGCTAGACCAAGATCGCGAAGCGCCTTTTGAATAGGCATATAGACACCACCAGTGGTCACGTGAAAGAAGGGGATTAGAAGCCAAAGAAGCCAAAAATGATTGACTGCAACTTCCAGAGAAGACGAAGAGTTGCGACTGCCAGATAATCCAGAGAATCTCAGGATAATGCTCGCTAATGATGAATAGATTCATAATAACTGCCAGAGAAGAGGAAGAGTTTGCATGGTGATCAGGCAGAGGACTCTGGAAAAAAGACATCCAGAACATATAAGATAGTGTGCCTTTTTTCGAGATTTATGCATGTGGGTAGAATGTGACCGAGGACAGAACTTAAAATGGAGATGAGAGGTGCATCATATAGCATGCAGAGACAACATAGATTATAAAGGAAGAAGAGAAGCTAAACAATGTGATTTTTTTGCACACCAGGAGAAAGAGCAGAGTATAGAAGCAGAACAGAGTAATAGAAGTCGGAGGAGGCAAATGAGACATGGAGCTGTAACATACCATATCAGACACAGAGAAATTAAGTAAAGTTTAGTAAGATTCAATCAGGTTGGTAGGGTGGTGCTAGGGAGGATTGTAGTGCTCTAAATTCTAGTTGGTTCTAGAAGACATTCTGGGAGTTGGTGCTTCCATATAGTGGGTGCTAGAGAAACTTGGGAGTTGGTGCTTCCATCTAGTGGGTGCTAGAGAAACCTGTGAGTTGGTGCTAGATAAATCTGAGAGTTGGTGCTCTCTCCAAGTTGTAGCTTTCTATCAAAGGTTGTAGCCTCACATTTGAGTTGGAGCTCAAAGAATGTGATGTACATGAAATTTGGAGCTTGATTGACATCCTAAGAAGAAGAGGTTTTCACCCTTATGGGTTTCCTCATGAAAACCGGTGTCTCTATGTATTCTGTGTGATTGATCAATTATTGTATATCTATGCATGTTAAGTTATCAACAACACATTAAATAATAATCTAGAAAGAATAAAAAAATAACAGGAAAAATTTCAAGCTTATATACATAATTGATTCACACCCCCATCTTAGTTATATTTCCAACAATTGGTATCAGAGTCAGTGCCTTTGATCAAAGGTATATCCATAAGCTTGAACATGACTAGTCATGATGGAAGTTCAACTAATATACCCCCTCTGTTTGATGGAACAAACTTTGCCTTCTGGAAAATAAGCATGAGAACACATTTAATGTCTTTGGGTGCTAGTGTTTTGGATGTCGTTGAAAAGAGATATGTGAAGCTTGTAGTCTTGGTCTCAAAAGATGATAAGTTGGAGTTTAGATTTAATAAAAAAACAATGAATGCCATCCTCAGTGGACTTGATGAAGCTGAGTTTGTCAAAGTCATGCACTATGATTCAGAAAAATTTATGTGGAACAAGCTAATAAGTAGTTATGAAGGTAATGAAAAGGTGAAATATGCAAAACTTCAGACTCACATTAAGTAAAGGTGAGAAGTTAAAGATGGATGAAGACAAAACTATCATTAAGTACTTATTACGTATAAAATAACTTGTCATCACTATGAAAGGCCTAGGTGAAATGATAGATGAATATTTTCTAGTCCAGAAAATATTAAGATCTGTTCCTAATAGATTTAACTCAAAGGTCTCTACTATAGAGGAAATAGTTGATCTCAAAACGTTGACACTAGATCAATTTCTTGGAACCCTATCTTCTTATGAAATGAGAATCACCAAAGGTAAATCCACTATGTTGATACGAAGTTTAATCTTTACCCTTTAAACCTAAAGCTTTGCTTTAGGTTAGTCATGGAGCCACCCTTAATCCTAAAAAAGTGTGAAAAATCATTTGATTTTTCGGGTTTTGGGATTCGACCTTTCACAAAGAATGATTCCATAACTAACAAATCCATAGTTCCGCTGCCAAAATCCTGAAAAGGTTTTATATTAAAGTAATAAGACAGAGAAAAAGAAAAAATGGGTGTTATAAATCCCGATGCACCTTTCACAAACTACCCTTTAGTCATGATTAATTAAACCCTTAAACACAATCAACAATTCATTAATCTTTCGCGATTCAGGTTTCCTTGTATCAAAGTGTTTCCAAAGCATCATCCCTTGAACTACCGATCCCCAATTTTCTGAAAAGAAGAAATTAATTACTAATCTTGATTGATTAAAGAATTAATACAAGTAATGAGCATCTAAACTAATCCCATCGCGATTTCACGATTTGGGGTTTACGCATGACATATTTTTTGGAGATTGGATCCCCGAAACTCCAAAATGCAAAATCACGATTCTTTAACAAAGTCTAAAACTAAATTAAGTTAATTTAAAATGGGATTAATGATACTAAAATACTTTTTGCGTTTAGCATTTTGAGATTTGTTGAAAGCTGTCCTTTTGAAACTCCAGTTTGAAATTGCCGATATACGGTAATTTCTGTAACAAACAAATAGAGATATTTTGACTTAACTGCATATCTTTGGGAATATCTTCCTCATTAAAACATTAAAGTTTTATCGCCTGTCTTAGTACGTCCGTCGTAAGAAGAGTTAAAGGTTAATAGAGGTTTGATTTTTTCAAATTTCATTCTTATTGTTTTGACTTAGAAGTGAATTGCATTCAACAAACTTACGCATTTTTCTCTGCGACATGAATTCATTCTAAACACAAACATTATGGCACCTAGAAAGGCACCTAAGAAAAGTGAAGAAGTAGTTGAAAGCTCAAGACCATAAGGAGATGTCGTGTCTGATACTACACTGCATGCCATTGATTCCATAAAATCATGGAGGCAAATTTTCGAAACCTTGGACTACAAAATCAAGAATTTTCCTAACGATTCTGAGAACAAACTATGGGACATAGCAGAGTCCGAACTTCAAAAAGTAGCCATGCGCCCACGACTCATGACATACAATGATATGATCAGTTGGGCTTTAGAGAGGACAAACATGCAGACGAGAAGAATTTCGAACAACCAAGGGGTCATCATCAGCTCTTTCAGATCAGAGCATATACAAGTAATGTACAAACTGTCTCCCAATTCTAAGTAAATTTATAATAAAGAGTTTGTAAGCGAATTTCAAAGGAAATAATGCACAGAGGGAGATCAAACTTACCCCATCATAATCGAAGACTGGTGGAGACACCCAACAAAGTTTAGGGCTGATACCCATAACGTTTATGCCACAACCTCATTGAATGAGTACATGGTCTATGTGGCTATGAGGTTATGTAGAATTTTTGGGAAGAAAAGTCCTACCTATTTCCCTGTAGAATGGGTGCCCCTTTTACATGAAGCAACCGAAGGATATAGATTCAATTGGAACACAATTCTATCAGATAACCTAGCTAAGGAGGTTATGGAGTATCAAACCGCGAGATCCAATGGCAGACCAATAGCCTTTTACATGTCGACATACATCATGGACACTATATGTTTCACGAGTCCTTTCCCTTTGATGAGTTGGAGTTGGAACCCAACCTGCACTGAACCGATTCATGAATATCATTCTAAGCTCTGGGAAGAAAATACTAAGGATTCGTTTTATGAAATTTGTCATTTCATGGTGATACCACTGCATCAAATGTTGTATGGCTATGCACCCCCCCGTATTTCAGAGTCGTTCATAGGAAACCTCAAGGTGGTTGCCGATTGGTTTATTGAGGAGAATTTCTCCTATATCAGGGTTTTCGAATGTTCTATGCCTCCTCATGCACTTCCAAAATTCCTCCTTGACAGACTGGTGTGTAGGGAGGTATCTCATCAGATAATAACAGGCGGTATTGGGATATAATTGAAAGCAACTCAAAAGAAGTTTTGGCCAGTCTTTCCCATACAGATTGGAAGGTTTTCGCTACTCAACTTGGGTCATTCAAAAGTTGAAGCTGTAGCTCTAGAGGAGGTCAATTTGGTGAATCTCGAACACTGGAAACATGACCCTTATCAAACAATGGGAAGCCACATGGCTCACTGTGGCATGAAAGCATTTGAACATTAGGAATCCCCTTGCGATGACATTTTCAAAGGGGTCAAAACCTATGAGGAAGTGTTAGACAGGGTACAGACATTGCCACCCGAATTGCAAACTAGTATTCTAACCTTCTAGAGACACAGACAAAGTGGTTTTCCCAAGGCATTGTAGGGTGAAGCAACAAAACCTCATCTAGAACAAGAAATCATTCCCCCAGGCTTCGGACATAAAGCGCAGGATAAAGCAGGCACCGAGGAAAATCCATAGGGGGCCGAAGGATATTCACAAAACAAACAAGTCCCACAGATAGAGAATCCTGGATCAGAAACAGAGAGAAGGTATGGGACACCTCCCGAGTCTAGTCAATCTACCCCCCCTTCATCATATACTATTGATGTTGATACCCCCAAGACTGTAGGGGAAATAAAATCCAAAGAGTTGGGTAATCCCATCACTTCCTTAAACCCTTTACAATCTACTTTTGGGCTCCCTCAAATAAAAGTCATATATGCTGGTGACCTCGATCCTATCTCCAGAGAAGAAATACCTCTCTCTGATTACTTCTTCAGTAAAAAGAGGAAGGATATATTAAAGAAGGAGATGTATATGAGAGAAGGTCAAATGGTAAAGAAACACAGGGTACTGGTAGATGGGCAAAACTTGGAAGAGGGAGATTTCTCTACAGAGGTGGAAGGCTCCATGGGAGCCCTGGCAACGAAAAATCTATTCACCGTTGACAATATGAGAACAAGGTTGAAACAGAGTAACCACAGGATAGTCCAGTTGCAAAACCAACTAAAAGATATAGAGAAAAATATCAAAGAAGAAATAAATAAAGGTCTAGAGCAGGCCAGAGCTTCTAACAAGTAAGAAATTCAATCGCTTAAGTGAAGTCTAGATGAGATGAACGAGAAGATGCAGACTAGACAAATACAGGTTATTCGGCAAGAAGAATTGGTAAGACAACTACATGCTAAATTGAATTCAATAAAAGGCTAGGTTATAGATTTGAAAGTTTTTCAGGACCAGTCACTGGAAATACATGTGAATATAGAATCCGAGCAACAAAGAGTAATATCCCAAGTAGAGATTATTCAGAATTATTTTCAGGAAGTAAGCAATGCTCTTGATAATATTATTTTTAAATAAAAAGAAGCTAAAGCAACAAGGGTCACTTTTCAAAAGGCAGTTGTATGTTCAAAAAATGAAGAAGTATAAAAAATCCCAAAGCTTTCTGTCAAAGAGAAGATCAGAGGCGATATCATGCTCAAGGTATGGGAAACCAACATAGCAGAATATAAGAAAATAGCCAAAGAAATCAAAGACGATTGTGAAAGAATCTTTGATTTGTTGGACAAGGAATCATTAGGTATTGGAAGAGACAATTGCACTAGGAAATTAGGACAGATAAACATTGTAAGACACCATTTGAATTTCAAACAGGGTTTGAAAGAAATTCAGATGGAAATTTCACAGTTAAAGGAAATGGATGTTATCCTAATAGACAGGTGGCTAGTGAAGACAAACTTGAAATTTCAATCAATTAAGTTTGCTAGTAAGGGGATCGAGGACCGGCTTCCAAAAATTCAGAGAAAATTTTATCTATTCAAAGCAAGGGATTTTCCAGAGCCTCCCAGAAATTTTGTACACTTTCTTGAAAAATGTATTGAATGTATTGGGTTAAAAGAAGGAGATACTTCAATAAAAAAATGAAGTATCATTTTGAAAACTTATATTATCGAGATGATAGGAAAATAAAAGATAATCATGCAAGTGGTTGAGGTTTGCATTTTTGTAACTGTTTGCCCCTAGGAGTTAGGAAATCACCAACCATCAATGTATGGGTGATCTAGTATAAGTATAATTTCAGAAGACTGAAAAAAGGCTTTTTATGGGTGCGTTGCAAAGAATAATCTGAAGATATTTTTGAATTAATACAAATACAAGTTGAAGATTCCATATCTGGTCAAGTTTGAGTTATGTGCTTATCTGTTGTTTCATATCTTTCATATATATCTTTGATGAATGCTTAACTACAATTTAGTACAACCTCTACTGTGGCGATTAATCATTCTTGCAATTTAATCATTTACAACCTTTCCTCTGTATTGACTATCAACAGATACCCGACCTGCAAATGTTTTAGATTTCAATATCATATGCTTCATTAAGAGTTCTTCCTAATTGTTTTCTTCCCCTGTCACAAAGTGAGATTCCTCTTCAATTGATGCCTCACCTTGTTCAAAAACTTTATGTTTTCTTTTCATTTCATGCATATTCCCTTTTCTAAATTTAACTCAGATACCAAAAATGACCTTTAGTTTCTTCATACTATTAATTCAAGGTTTTAGAGTTCTTCTTACATGTTTTGAAACAGAAATAGCGAACCCTTAAAAGAAAACTGAAGATTTTATCCTTTCAGTCTTTATCCCTCATGACTGTTCCAGTTACAAGACAACCTAATATTGAACCTGTAGTATCAAATCAAATGAGCACGGCCTTAAATTTATTTAACACCATCTTACAGGAAAAAATTAACCGGGTTGAATTAGAACGTTCATGGGCAGTAATTGAAAGAGACATTAGTATCCGGGAAAACTGGGAAGTTCGACAGAGACAGTTAAGGAACTATCCATAGCCGTTTTCAATATAACTGACCCTTTTTTTTATCCTTAGTTTTTTCTATCTTTTTGGATGCCTTGACAGTGTACTTTAGAGCCTTAAAGTACAAACTCAGGAACAACATTTTTTTGGTGCAGTTGCCGAGGAATAGAGAAATGAAGCTTTTCCCTGGGAAGAATGACATTGACACTTTCTATCTTTGATAGTGAACAAATATTGAAAACCCTATAAGGCTACCTTTATCTTTCACTTGGTGACTCCACGATAAATAAACTGGCTTTTAACCAAAAGAATACCAGAAAAAACCCAGACGACAAACAAACTTCGCCTGTTCCCGATCCAGAAAAAAATTTAAAATCAAGAAGATATCTTAAATAGACTGTATCGACGACAAATAGGTTTTATCAACCTAAAATTACAGATTCAGACACTAGGGGTCTTTTTGAAGGATCGAATACCCCACCTTTTTGCGAGGGGTTACCTACCAATAAGATTGCAACCCTTGAGCTTGGTTTGGTCTCGCCTGATTTTAAAACTGACATTTTCCCAACCGTTTCTTTCACCAATAGAGGTAAAAGATCAACATCGCTTCCCACTTCGATAGACACTTCTTCACTTCACGAAGTTCATTTTCCTATCTATCAGAGCTCCTATGATCATCCTATTCTTCTCGACACAACTCTTGTTGATTCTCCTTTATATTCACCCTGTGAGTATGAAGAAACTAGTCCACTTTTCCCCAGTTCCCCTTCCTCAAGTTTCCTGTCCCTTAATAACCAATTTCATGAAACCCTTCTTCATAGTCTCCAAGAAACAACCTCTAAATCATCAATGGCTGTGTCTAGAGGAGGCACTGCTAGAGGTGGTGCTGCAGGAGGAGGAGCCAACGACCAAGTACCACCCCCTCAAATATTTGCAAAGGTGGCTACTAGATATTCTCCTTTGGTCCTCCCAGTCCCCCTCCATGACTTACCTGAAAACTACATGATGAATCTTCCGAAATTCACAGGAGAGGGTGATTTGACTGCAGCAAAACACATCAATTTCTTTGACCAATTCGCTGACATCCTTGGACTCAAACATGAATATGTCTACTCCAAACTCTTGGTTTAGAATTTTGAAGGTCAGGTAACAACTTGGTTCCATGGACTAGTAGAAAGATCTATACCATCATATGAGGAACTCGAAAATGATTTTATTAGACAGTGGGGGGAAAGGAAATACCATCTCTATTATCTAACTGAATTTGGGGCTCTAAGAAAGAAACACTCTGAATCAGTCCTCGAGTTCACCCAGAGGTTCAATAAATTGTATAATAAAATTTCAGCTAAGGTCAAACCCTCCCAACCTGCAGCGAAAGTAACCTTTGTTGGAGCTTTTGACCCTGATTTTGACCTATTATTGAGGGAGAGGAGATCAGTAGACCTCACTAAGATGCAAGATGATGCCTAATAAATTGGGTCAAACATGATGGCATCAGGAAAGTTGAAAACTAAATTCAAAACTGGAAACAAAGAAACCAAAAGATATAGAGATCAAGGGGGACCATCTGGATCTGGAAGATCTTCAGAAGACAAAATGGATGACATGGTGAGAATAATCAAAGAGTTGTCAAATAAGATCTCAAGAATGGAGCTAGATCAAGCGAAGAATGAACACTTTCCCAGAAAGGATTTCAAAAGGAATCCTAACCCTCAAAATCCACCAAGACAGATTAAGAATGAGGATCAAAAAATCCAAACCCCCTTTAAAAGAAAAAACTTTATAGGAGGAGAAGATGTGGACGATTTTGAGGAACTAGAAGAAGACATTAATAATCTTGGCGAGGACTACCTACAACCTTTTTTAACAAAGCAAGATTATGAAAAATCTGCAACTACAAAAGATAGATCCCAAAATAAAAAAACAGTGGTATTATTGAAGATTCAACCTATCAGGAATTTCAGATGATATAATGGCCAAACTACACCCAAAGTACAATATAAGGCCTAGACAAGAGCCTCACAACTCCCCCAGTGAAAAATATTTTTCCAAGGGGTGAAATAGATGAGTGAGTTTCAAAAAACGCTGAGAAACAAACTATAAGAACTAAGAAGGTTGACATACAGCCTACCAAGACAAAGCCAACAGAGACATCAGCCGTAAATGCACAGAAAATGAAGGTCCCTGTAATTGAAACTAAAAACTCACTACAAAAGGAAGCTGATAAGAAGGGGCTAGAATTCTAAACCATAGAGATCGACAAAACAACAAGAAGTTTTAATCTGGAAAATGAAATAAATAAAATCAAAATCCCTATACCTCCCGTCGAACTGGAAAAAAATCCAATTTATAGAAACCAGATCGCTAAAATGATCAGTTTATTAGAAAATGAAAGTCAGGCCGATGTTATAAATTTAGAAGATGACAAGCCTAACATAATTTTCGGCCCACCTTTCAAAGGTGCCAAAGATACCGTTGCCCCTTTCTATATCACTCTAACTGTGCACGATCACTTACTCCATAATTGCATGTTAGATTTTGGAGCCTCTCACAATGTAATGCCTAAAGCCATTATGGAGAGACTTGGTCTTGAAATCATTAGACATTATGGAGATTTATATTCATTCGATTCAAGAAAAGTTAAGTGTATAGGCATGATAAAATATTTAGTCGTTAATCTTGCACAGATACCCGCGAAAGGCATTCTAATGGATGTGGTCGTCGCTGATATACCCTCGAAGTAGGGTATGCTCTTATCCAGGTCTTGGGGCACTAAACTTGGAGGATCCCTCCAACTTGACATGACGGATGCTATGATCCCGGTCTTTGGAGGACAGGTCACATGTTTGTACAGAGAAACCAGGTTAGCATTCATAGTAAGTGACCCACATAACCAAAAAAACTACCCTGTTTATATTGCTGATCAAGATTTAGGAAATTGTATTTTATCTATCGATGATGATATTGATATATGCATAGAGGAAAGTTGTAGAAAAAAAGAAAAAGAAAAAGAGAAAGTAAAACATGATGTATATAGCACTGGTGTTTGGAAGATGTTTTTTGATGGTGCCTCATCTTATTTTGGGGTTGGAGCTGGGGTTCTTTTTGTGGCACCTGATGAAAAATTCATTATCGCTTTCTCTTATATTTTATAGTGGAACACTGACCACACTAACAATGTATGTGAGTATGAAGCCCTAGTGTTAGAATTGGAAGATGCCAGGAGAATTGAAATTAAAAACTTGGAAGTCTTTGGCGATGCCGAGCTAATCGTGAAATAGATAAATCATCAATACCATGCCAAACATCCTAGGTTAAGATCTTATCGAAACTGTGTTTGGGATCTGATCGAAATTTTTTTCTCCTCTGTTAACGTTCATTACATTCCAACAGAAGAAAATCAACAGATGGATGCGTTAGCCAAAGTGGCTTCAACGTTCACACCTACCACTGCTTTCAAATTAAAATACCATATACTAACGAGACATAGGCCTTCCATACCAAATAACATACAACATTGGCAGGTTTTGGAGGATGATGAACAACTACGAAATTTTTTAGAAACAATAGATGACTTTGCCGAAACGCATGTCGACCAAGAAAACAAGAATGACCCTATTTGGATCATGCAGGAAGGCGAAGACCCCCAAGAGTTTCAAGATAAGATCGCTAACCACCAGATGCTTGTTTTAAAAAATAGTCAGATACCTAAAGGTTTGATCCCCTTAGAAAGGATATTTAATCATGATGACATCCCTTTGAAGTCTACCTTACAGCCTCAGCCATAGGAGGTTGAGGATTGTGATATCGGTACCAAAGAAAAACCTAGGTTGGTGAAATCGCCCAAATATCTGTCTCCCGAAATAAAAAGTAAATATGCTCAATTGCTTAGACAATATAAAGACGTTTTCTCTTGGTCTTATAACAAATTGAGAACTTATGACACTACCATAATGGAACATAAAATTCCTTTGAAACTAGGTGTCAAACCTTTCAAGAAAAAACTCAGACAAATTAACCCTATCCTACTACATGTAATAGAAAAAGAAGTAAAAAAACTCCTAGACGCTAAAATCATTGTCCCACTGAGATATTCTGAGTGGGTAGCCAATTTATTCCCAGTGAGAAAGAAAAACAATGAGATTAGGCTGTGTGTAGATTTTAGAAACCTGAATCGATCATCACTCAAGGACAATTATCCATTATCTAAGATGGACCATGTTTTAGAAAAAGTAGTTGGAGCTAACATAATGTCTGTGATTGATGGTTTTTCAAGTTACAATCAAATTGCAGTACATCAAGATGACAAAGAAAAAACTGCATTCACTACCCCCTTGGGTACCTTTATGTATGACAAAATGCCTTTTGGTTTAATGAATGCAGGGGAAACTTTCCAACGAACCATGGATATTGCTTTCGTGGGCGAAAGAGATAAGTTCGTCGTTATCTGTCTTGATGACCTGATTGTTGTCTCTAAATATGATGCAGAACATCTAACACACCTCAAACAAACTTTCGAGAAATGTCGCAAATTTGGTTTGTCACTTAATCCCAAGAAATCCCATTTCACAATGCAAGAAGGTAAACTCTTGGGTCATATCGTGTCTAGATATGGAGTCAAAATCGATCCCAAAAGGGTCGAGGCAATAGATACCATAAATATTCCTAGAAACGTAAAAGAAATTCAGTCTTTATTAGGAAAAATAAACTTCTTGAGAAGGTTCATCCCTAACTTTGTCGAAATTGTAAAATTGA
Organism: Picea mariana; assembly: GCA_032191745.1. Taxonomy (NCBI): domain Eukaryota; kingdom Viridiplantae; phylum Streptophyta; class Pinopsida; order Pinales; family Pinaceae; genus Picea; species Picea mariana. Next base: position 132,703 of record JASDQU010100973.1, on the reverse strand, counting down.
TTACAGATATGCTTAAAAAGAACAGTGAGGTGAAGTGGACAAACAAAGCCAAAGCGTTATTTCAATGTATCAAGAAAGTAATAAGCGAAGCACCAGTCTTGGCAAGCCCAGATTACATAAAAGAGTTTTTGATTTTCTCTTTTGCCTCTGAACATACAATCGCAGTTGTATTGTTACAAAAAAATGATGAAGGTTTTGAGTGGCCTATTGCATTTTTTAGCAGAAGTCTCAGAGACACTGAGATGAAATATGACATATTGGAAAAAAAAGCTTATGTAATGGTAAAATCTCTCAAGGATTTCAGAACCTACATATTGCACTCAAATATCATTGCTTATGCGCCTTCAAGTTCTGTTAAAGATATATTGGTGCAGCTAGACAATGAAGGAAGAAGAGGCAGGTGGCTGGCTAAAATTCAGGAGTTTGAACTAGAAGTCAAACCAACTAAAATTATCAAAGGTCAGGGTTTGGCCAAATTTCTGGCTGAATCAAATCTAAAAGCACTTAGGATAAATCAACTGCAAGAGAATGAGGGATTTCTAGAAATATATGAGATTGGCGTCACTACACCCATAACTGAGATTCAAGACAAGTTCTCTACTTCAGTCTGGTATCACGATATCGTTTCTTACCTACTGACCCTTCAATGTCCCAGTGAGTTAACCCCATCTAAAACTAGGACACTGAAGTTACAAGGTATAAAATATTGTATCATAGACGATAAATTGTATTGGAAAGACCCCCTGGGTTTCCTGTTGAGCTGCTTAGTCGAGGCTGAAACATAAAGAGTTATAGACGAATTCCACGTGGGAGTGTGCAGAGGACACCATGCTTGGCGGGAAATGACTTATAAAATATTAAGATCTGGGTATTACTGGCCTAAATTATTCACTGATGTAAACACTAAATTCCGAACTTGTACTCCTTGTCAGTTGTTTACAGGCAAACAAAAAGTCCCAGCTTTACCTTTAGTTCTGGTTAAAACCGAAGCTCCATTTCAACAATGGGGTCTCGATTTCATTGGAGAAATTCATCCATTCTCCAGCGCACAACACAAGTGGATTCTAACTGCTACAGACTATTTCACTAAATGGGTGGAAGCCATTCCTATGAGAAATGCAACTGACTCAGTAGTAATCAGTTTCCTAGAAGAAAATATTTTATCCAGGTTTGGCTGTCCCCAAAAGATAGTCACTGATAATGCCCAAGAATTTAAGTCAATGGCCATGGTAAGCTTCTACCAAAAACAAAACATCATATTAGGACACTCAACAACTTACTATCCACAGGGAAATGGTCTAGTTGTATCGTCTAATAAAAGTCCGATTACTGTGATAAAAAAGGTTTTGACTGAAAATAAGAAAGCATGGCATATCCATTTAAAATATTCTCTATGGGCTAATAGGATAAGTACCAAAAGAGAAATTGGGATTTCCCCTTTTTAGATGGTATATGGTACCGACGTCATTTTACCAATAAATCTTGCTCTGCCCATAATGAAACTTTGGCAAGATTCAAATGAAGAACCCAATGACGTTACCAGGAGGATAAACCAGCTGGTTGAATTTTAGCAAAATTGGGCCAAAGTAAATGAAAGGTTACAGAGATATCAAGATAACATGAAGGCCTTATTCGATCGATAGAGATTTCCTCCCTGGCGATCTGGTCCTGAAATGGGAAGCCAGGAGAGAAGACACTGGTAAACATGGCAAGTTTGATCCAATCTGGTCCGACCCATATAAGATTTCAACTTCTGTGGTAAAAAATGCTTTTTAATTAGAAAATCTCGATGGAGACATTCTCAACGCCCTTATAAATGGGTGACATCTTAAACACTTCATGCAGTAATGTGTTTCTGAACTCTCATTGTACATACCGGTTTGTTTTATCGCTTACTTTATAGTTTCATTTCCTTCTGTAAGTTTTTCCATTAAAAATAAAATAAAATTGATTCATGAGATTTCCTGACAATTAATATACTAATTTACTACGTAGGAAAGTTGTTGACCAACCAAGGGACTAGAGATTCTAAAAAGATGACAGGCACAGATAAGTGTATTAAATGTTTTCCGATGAAAAAGGTAATAAATTAATAGCCTTTTGGCCGGCTAACTAGGAACTACCAAGGTATGAGATTCTTCTCTAAAAATTCAAGCTAAATTAACCTAAGAGATATAAATGAATAAATCATTAGTTCAATTGATGCTAATTTTATCAATTTTCAAAATAAGGAAGTAAAAAAGAAAGGGGGACTTAAGGAAAATTTTTAAAGGCTAACTAAGAAAATCTTTAATAACGGTCGTGTGTGCAGTAGTTTTTCTAAAGCCCTTTACTTTCCCCCTAGTCACAGTAAAGCCCGCTTTTCGCATGACCCTGAGTGTTTTATCATAAGTTCCTTGAGAAAATAAAGGTCTCACTTTGGCTCTAAAAATTATCAAACAAAACTTCAAAAAATAGAATAGGTTGAGTTTATAGTTCTTTAACTTTAGCTAAACTAGAAGTATGTCTAGGTTAATCCTAACCTTATTAGCCTTCCTAACAGGAATAAATTGATTGGTTTTGCTCAAAGAAATTCCTTAAAAAGATGTCAATAAGTTTCCCTCAAGAATTTCCCTTAAGCCAATGATGTTTGAAGGAAAGAGAGAAGATTAGTCCGGAGCTATTTAAGTGAGTTGACAGGCCTCTGTTCTTAAAAAATTCAAGCAGATATCTTCCTGAGTATATTACATACTGATTGATTTCCCCCACTTCATATTAAAAGAAAATATATACAAACAGATGGTGAAAGAAAATTCAATATTGACTGCCCCCATCTAGTCCTAAGAGATGAAGAAAGGAAATTCATTATATTGATTTCCCTCATCTCAACATTTAAATGCTAGAAAAAAATGAAGTGGTGAAAGGAAATTTAATATGGGAAGTCTAATAACTTCACCGGGGTACTGAACAGGCTCGCTGGCAGTGAAGCAATATCTTTATATATGATAAGGCTATTATACATGAATTACAACACGCTCTGGTAACTTTTCTTCTTTCAACTGGATTCACATTATAGGTTTCTGGGATCCACTAATTTGACACATTTAAATTTACTTTACCTTGATGCAAACGGAGTCAGGTGAAACTTGGTAGAATGGTTAATTTGGTTTTGATTATCTTACAAAGATTTGATGTCATTTTCAAAAAAGGAAGTCTATTGAGAACCTAACTCGAGATCATTAGATGTTTTATTTTTGAAGAATTTTCAAAGTCAAATGTGGCGATCCCAAAATCTTGTTTTGATTTTTCTCCTGGTTTGTTTCACAAAGTTGAATTATTGTCATTTACCCAATGAAGGCACTTGGTCTACGTGTTCTTCTCATCTCACAAGGAAACGAGATCCCCAGATGGAGCCTAATGTTGATACAAAGTTTAATCTTTACCCTTTAAACCTGAAGCTTTTCTTTAGGTTAGTCATGGAGCCACCCTTAATCCTGAAAAAGAGTAAAAACTCTTTCGATTTTTTGGGTTTTGGGATTCGGCCTTTCAAAAATCATGATTCCATAACTAACAACTCCAGAGTTCCGGTGCCGAAATCTCGAAAAGGTTTAAAATTAAAGCAATAAGACAGAGAAAAAGAAAAAATGGGTGTTATAAATCTCGATGCGTGTTTCACAAAGTACCCTTTAGTCGTGATTAATTAAAACCTTAAACACAATCAACAATTCATTAATCTTTCATGATTCGGGTTTCCTTGTATCAAAGTGTTTCCAAAGCGTCAGCCCTTGAACTCTCGATCCCTGATTTTCCGAAAAGAAGAAATTAATTACTAATCTTGATTGATTAAAGCATTAATACAAGTAATTAGTGTCTAAACTAATCCCATCGCGATTTCGCGATTCGGGGTTTACGCATGACATATTTTTTGGAGATTGGATCCCCAAAACTTTGAAATGCAAAATCACGATTCTTTAACAAAGTCTAAAACTAAATTAAGTTAATTTAAAACAAGATTAATGATACTAAACTACTTTTTGCGTTTCACATTTCAGGATTTGTTGAAAGCGGCCCTTTCAAAACTCCAATTTGAAATCGCCGATATACGGTAATATCTGCAACAGACGAATATAGATATTTTAACTTAACTACGTATCTCTGGGCATATCTTCCTCATTAAAACATTAAAGTTTTACCGTCTATCTTAGTACGTCTGTTGTAAGAAGAGTTAAAGGTTAATAGAGGTTTGGTTTTTTCAAATTTCATTCTTATTGTTTGGACTCAGAAGTGAATTGCATTCAACAAACTTACGCATTTTTCTTTGCGACAGGAATTCGTTCTAAACACAAACATTATGGCACCTATAAAGGCACCTAAGAAAAGTGAAGAAGCAGCTGAAAGCTCAAGCCCAAAAGGAGATGTCGTGTATGATAATACACCACATGCCATTGATTCCATCAAATCATGGAGGCAAATTTTCGAAACCTTGGACTACGAAATCAAGAATTTTCCCAACAATTTTGAAAACAAACTCTGGGACATAGCAGAGTCCAAAATTCACAAAGTAGCCATGTGCCCATGACTCATGACATACAACGATATGATTAGTTGGGCTTTAGAGAGGAAAGACGTGCAGACGAGAAGAATTTTAGACAACCAAGGGGTCATCATTAGCTCTTTCAGACCGGAGCATATACAACTAATGTAGAAACTGTCTCCCAATTCTAAGTACATTTATAATAAAGAGTTTGTAAGTGAATTTCAAAGGAAAGAATGCACAGAGGCAGATCAAACATACCCTAGCATAATCAAAGACTGGTGGAGACATGCAACAAAGTTTAGGGTTGATACCCATAACATTTATGCCACAACCTCATTGAATGAGTACATGGTTTATCTGGCTATGATGTTATGTAGAATTTTCGGGAAGAAAAGTCCTACCCATTTCCCTGTAGAATGGGTGCCCCTTTTACATGAAGCAGCCGAAGGCTATAGCTTCAATGGAACAAAATTCTATCATATAACCTAGCTAAGGAGGTTATGGAGTATCAAACTGTGAGATCCAATGGCCGACCAGTATCCTTTTACATGTTGACATACATCATGGATGTTATATGTTTCACGACTCCTTTCCCTTTGATGAGTTGGAGTTGGAACCCAACCTGCACTGAACCGATTCATGAATATCATTCTAAGCTGTGGGAAGAAAATGCGAAGGATCATTTTTATGAAATCTATCATTTTGTGGTGATACCACTGCATCATATGCTGTACGACTGTGCACCCCCTGTATTTCAGAGTCGGTCATAGGAAACCTCGAGAAGGTTGTCGATTGGTTTATTGAGGAGAATTTCTCCTATATCAGGGTTTTCAGATGTTCTATCCCTCCTCATGCACTTCTGAAATTCCTCCCTGACAGACTGGTGTGCAGGGAGGTAGCTCATCAGATAATAACATGTGGTATTGGGATAGAATTGAAGGCAACTCAAAAGAAGTTTTGGCTAGTCTTTCCTGTATAGATTGGAAGGTTTTTACTACTCAACCTGGGTCATTCAAAGGTTGAAGCTGCATTTGTAGAGGTGGTCAAGTTGGTGAATCTCGAACACAGGAAACATGACCCTTATCAAATAGTGGGAAGCCACATGGCTCACTGTGGCATGAAAGCATTTGAACATGAGGAATCCCCTCGCGATGACAATTTCAAAGGGGTCAAAACCTATGAGGAGGTGTTAGACAGGGTACAAACATTACCACCCGACTTGCAAACCAGTCTTCTAACCTTCCAGAGACACAAAAGAAGTGGTTTTCCCAAGGCATTACAGGGCGAAGCAACAACACCTCCTCCAAAACAAGAAATCATTCCCCTAGGTTTCAGACAGAAAGCACAGGATAAAGCAGGCACTGAGGAAAATCCACAGGGGGCCGAAGAATCTTCATAAAAAAAAGAAGTCCCACAGATAAAGAATCCTGGAGCAAAAATAGAGAGAAGGTATGGGACACCTCCCGAGTCCAGTCAATCTACCTCCCCTTCATCATCTACTATTCATGTTGATACCCCCAAGACTGCAGGGGAAATAAAATCCAAAGAGTTGGGTAATCCCATCACTTCCTTGACCCCTTTACAGTCTACTTTTGGGCTCCCTCAGATAGGAGTCATATATGCTAGTGACCCTGATCCTATCTCCAGAGAAGAAATACCTCCCTCAGATTACTTTTTTAGTAAAAAGAGGAAGGCTGTATTAAAAAAGGAGATGTATATGAGAGAAGGTGGAATGGTAAAGAAACACAGGGTACTGGTAGATGGGAAAAAATTGGAAGAGGGAGATTTCGCTACAGAGGTGGTGGGCTCCATGGGAGCCCTGGCAACAACAAATCTATTCACTGTTGACAATATGAGAACAAGGTTGAAACATAGTAACCACAAGATAGTCCAGTTGAAAAACCAACTAAAAGATACAGAGAAAAATATCAAAGAAGAGATAAATAAAGGTCTAGAGCAGGCCAAAGCTGCTGACAATCAATAAATTCAATCGCTTAAGTGAAGTCTAGAAGAGATGAACGAGAAGATGCAGACTAGCCAAATACAGGTTATTTGGCAAGAAGAATTGGTAAGACAACTACAGGCTAAATTGAATTCAATAAAAGGCCAGGTTATAGATTTGAAATTTTTTCAGGACCAATCACTGGAAATACATGTGAATATAGAATCCGAGCAACAGAGAGTAATCTCCCAAGTAGAGATTATTCAGAATTATTTTCAGGAAGTAAGCAATGCTCTTGATAATATTATTTTTAACTAAAAAGAAGCTAAGCAGCAAGGGCCACTTTTCAAAAGGCAGTTGTATGTTCAGAAAACGAAGAAGTATCGAAAATCCCAAAGCTTTCTGTCACAGAGCAGATCCGAGGCAATATCATGCTCAAGGAATGTGAAACCAACATAGAAGAAAAGAAGAAAATAGCCAAAGAAATCAAAGACAATTGTGAAAGAATATTTGATTTGTTGGACAAGGAATCATTAGGTATTGGAAGAGACAATTGCACTGGGCAATTAGGATAGATAAACATTGTAAGATACTAGTTGAATTTCAAAGAGGGTTTGAACGAAATTCAGATGGAAATTTCACAGTTAAAGGAAATGGATGTTACCCTAATAGACAGGTGGCTAGTGAAGCCAAAATTGAAATTTCAATCAATTAAGTTTGCTGGTAAGGGGATCGAGGACTGGCTTCCAAAAATCCAGAGAAAATTTTATCTATTCAAAGCAAAGGATTTTCTAGAGCCTCCTAGAGATTTTGTACACTTTCTTGAAAAATGCATTGAATGCATTGGGTTAAAAGAAGGAGATACTTCAATAAAACAATGACATATCATTTTGAAAACTTATATTATCGAGATGATAGGAAAATAAAAGATAATCATGCAAACGGTCGGGGTTTTCATTTTTGTAACTATTTGTCCCTAGGAGTTAGGAAATCTCCAACCATCAATGTATGGGTGATCTAGTATAAATATAATTTCAGGAGACTAAAAAAAAGCCTTTTCTGTGCACATTGTAAGAAGAATCTGAAGATATTTTTGAATTAATAAAAATACAGGTTGAAGATTCCAGATCTGGTCAAGTTTGAGTTATGTGCTTCTTTGTTGTTTCATATATTTCATATATCTCTTTGATGAATTCTTAACTACAATTTAGTACAACCTCTACTGTGGTGATTAATCATTCTTTCAATTTAATCGTTTACAACCTTTCCTCTGTATTGGCTATCAACAGATACAAGACCTGAAAATGTTTTAGATTTGAATATCATATGCTTCATTAACAGTTCTTCCTAACTATTTTCTTCTTCTGTCACAAAGTGAGATTCCTCTTCAATTGATGCCTCACCTTGTTCGACAACTTTATGTTTTCTTTTCATTTCATGCATATTCCCTTTTCGAAATTTAACTTAGATACCAAAGATGGCCTTTAGTTTCGTCATACTATTAATTCAAGGTTTTAGAGTTCTTCTTACATGTTTTGAAATAGAAATAGCGAACCGTTAAAAGAAAACACAAGATTTTATCCTTTCAGTCTTTATCCCTCATGTCTGTTCCAGTTACAAGACAACCTAATATCAAACCCAGATTATCGGATCAAACGAGCATTGCCTTAAATTTATTTACCACCATCTTACAGACAAAAAATAACCGGGTTGAATTAGAATGTTTGTGGGCAGTAATTGAAAGAGACATTAGTATCTAGGAAAACTAGGAAGCTAGACAGAGATAGTTAAGGAACCAACCATAGCCGTTTTCAATATAACTGACCACTTTTTTTATCCTTATCTTTTTCTATCTTTTCGAATTCCTTGAAGGTGTAATTTAGAGCCTTAAAGTACAAACTTAGGAACAACACACTACAAGAGAGGCATATTTTAAAGTAGATAAAAACACAGACTCCGATGTAGATGAGATTGAAGCAAATGTTGTGAGAAGACTGAAGAAAGGATCAGGAAAATACAAAGGTAAACTACCCTTGAAATGTTTCAACTGTGGTAAGATAGGTCATTTTGCTTCTAAGTTTCCTCACAAAAGAAAGGATCATACATATGACGATGAAGAGAAGCACAAACATAAGAAGGTCTATAAAGAGAATAATTTTAAGTAGAAAATCCTTTGTGTAAACAATGATGATGATCTCTCAGATGATGAAAGAAATGACTTTTCTATTGAAGATAAAACAAATGATATCATGCTAATAAATTTAGAAGATCTAAACACTGAAGATACAAGAAGTGAGTTCTCTAATTGTGAAGCAATAGTAGATCTTGAAGGAGAACTTTTCAGTGCCATGGAAGAGATTGATAGACTCAGAGAAAATAAAAGAAAACAAAAAAGTTACTGCTTAGGTATGAGAAAACATGTAATGAACCATATGAAGAAATTTCTCTGTTGAAGGTTAATTTAGAAGAAGCTAAGAATATTGAAGATGTCCTCAAACAACAATTGAAGGAAGCTGAAACAAAAGGTGAAAAATTGGAAGCTGAAGTAGTGACCGTCAGAAAAGATCTAGAGAAATTTCAAGCCTTATATCATCAAAATCTGACGAGTATTAAAGACTTAGAAGGATTAGCCTCCATTTTGAATCAACAAAGGAATTCCAAGTTGAAAATTGGTTTGGGTTATGAAGAGGGATCAAGTAGTGGTCAGCTAAGAAAGAAAGAATCTATCAAGTTTGTCAAATCTACAACCATTGACAACAACAAACCTTCAGAAACAAAGGAAGAGAATCAACCGCCAAGGAGGAGTGAAGGAAAAGCTACTAGCACTGAATATGTAGAACAAATAAATAATACACCCTCTGCTCAAGGAAATCATCTGCATGGAAGAAATGGACCTTCTCAAAGAAGACAAGATTTTTCAAGGTACAAAGATTTTTTCTATGGATATTGTTTTTACTGCTCTAACTTTGGCCACAAAGCTGTAAATTGTTCTTTAATATTTAGACATGAGCAATCAAGATAACCAAGTAATAAATATCTGCCATATCAAAGAATGAGACAACCAAGTAAAAAACAACCACAGATTGCAAATCATGTGATGGATGGGAAAAGGACACATATTACATATAAAAATTGTTATGATCCTTTATTCAATGAACCATAATGTTACATCTGCCATAATTATGGACATAAAGCTGTATATTGTCGCTTAAAAAACTATAAGCCAGATTCAAATTACAGAGCTTAAAATTTCAAGGTTTGGAAGAAGAATGAACATAACAAGTGTGGATTAGTGTTGTCAACTCAAAGAAAAAATGACACCTGGTATATTGACAACAGATGCTCCAGTCATATGACAGGTGACAAAAGTAAGTTCCTATTACTCGAAGAAAATAAATCAGGGAGTGTGACCTTTGAAAATGATGCTCCAGGGAACATCAGAGGTAAAGGTCTAGTAAGCTTAAGTAATGGAAGAAGAAAATATCAAGATGTATTATTTGTTGATGGTTTAAAGAATAATATTCTTAGTGTTATTCAGATATGTGACAGAGGATGTGAAGTCACTTTCACTGCCAAGAATTGTAAAATAAACACAATAAACATAGGAGAGCTGATTGCAAAAGGGGTTATTATTGAAAACAATGTATATGTTCTAAAGGAAGATAAGGAGAAACGTCATTTAAGCAAACTTGATGAAAGTTGGTTATGGAACAAAAGGCCTGGACACCTGAATTTTGATCATATTGTCAAACTGAATAATGAAGGCACTGTGAAAGACCTTCCAAGAATATCTAAGCCTAATAACTCTGTATGTGAATCCTGTCAAATGGGGAAGTTGACTCGTGCTCAATTCAAATCGAAGAGTTTCACATCTTCAGAGAAACCACTTCAAATTGTTCATATGGAGCTGTGTGGACCATAGTGAAAGGAAGGAACTAGAGGAGAATGTTACTTTATGCTAGTCATTGATGACTTCTCGAGACTTACGTGGGTTTCCTCTCTGAGAGAAAAATCCGATTCATTTGAGAAGTTCAAAAAGTTTAAGGCATTAGCTGAGAATCAGACAGGAAGGAAGTTAAAGGAAATTCTCTCAGAATGGGGAGGAGAATTTCTATTAAGAGACTTCAAATAATTATGTGACAGACATGGAATTAAAAGAGAGTATACTATTCTAGGTATTCCTCAACAAAATGGAGTTGTAGAATGCCAAAATAGATCAGTTCATCATATGGCAAGGGCTATGATGAGTGAAAGGGACATCTCACAAACCTTCTGGGTGGAGGTTGTTCACATGACTATTCATATTCTAAATAAAGTGCATCTAAGGCCGAATAGTGATAAAACTCCATATGAGTTTTGGTTTGGTTGACCTGCATCAATTGATCACTTCAAAGTATTTGGAAGTAAATGCTACATAAAGAATAATGATGATCATCTGGGAAAATTTGATAGTAGAGATGATGAAGGTATCTTCTTAGGATATGCAACGAACAATAAAGGATACAAATGATTTAACAAAAGAATGCATAAATTAGTAGACTGTATTGATGTTCAAATTGATGAAGAATCTCTTGTAAAAGATCAACAGAGAATAAGCACTAAGCTAGACGAAAAATATGATGAGAATAATGAAAATAAAGAACAACAAATCTCAGAGTCACAAGAATATGATGAATCAGGTGGAGAAGTGATCCAGGTGGATATCGGTGGCCACCCACCTTTTCTGACTGGCTCAAAACAGTTTTCTGGCAATTTTGACAATTTACTATTTTTAGTAGGTTTTAACTTTCGGGGCCATTTTGAGGGCCTAAACGAAGTTTTTTCAAGATCAAGGTTCAAAATGATAGCCAAGGGCATGATTGAGATTTCAAAATGAATCTCCTCGACGATACCTTTCCAACGAGCTATCATATGCCTAAAATAGAGATCGTATGCAAAAGTTACGACCCCGGGAAGTTGATGTACTAACTTACCCAAACGGGGCCCACATGACTTTTGGCACTTCATCTCCTAGGGTTATATTTTTGGATGTCTAGGGTTTTTGGCATTCCTGTTTATTTTAAAAAGGCTTACAGAGCCTCATTGTAATAATCTTCTTACGAATGCGAGTAGCCGTCACATCTCTTCTCAGAGATAAGCTGCCACCATTCTATCGAGTCTTTCACTCTGTATTTTACAGTCTTTGTACATTTATTTCATTAATAGAAATCATGTATTACTATATATCTATGTTTATGGTTGCATCTCTGATATATTCCTATTATATTATTGAATATCTACGATATCTCTGTGCATTTCTTTATTATATCTCTGATCTCATTTCGTGCCGAAAATAATCCGGATCAAGAAGAGACACCCAGACAAGAAGAGTGAGGACAACAATCAACATCAAATCCTTCCTCCATAATTACTGAAAAGAATCATCCTAAAAGTCAGATAATTGGTGAGAAAGGAAAAGGTGTACAAACCAGGAGAAGGATAATCAAAGACACAAAGCAATCACATATATCCTTCATATCCATGGTGAAACCTAAGAACTTTAATGAAGCCATTAAAGACGTAAATTGGTTAAAATCAATGAATGAGGAACTGGACCAGATTGAAAAGAATGACACTTGGGAACTCGTTTCTAGGCCGACAAATAAAAATGTAATATGATCCAAATGGGTCTACAAAAACAAGATGAATGAGCAAGGAAATATTGTAAGAAATAAGGCTATATTGGTCTGCAAAGGATATGCTCAAATAGAAGGACTGGATTTTGATGAAACATTTGTGCCCATAGAAAGATTAGAAGCTATTAGAATGTTTCTTGCCTATGCATGTTATAAACAGTTTAAAGTCTATCAAATGGATGCCAAGTCATCTTTTCTAAATGGAGATCTAAAAGAAGAAGTCTATATGTAACAACCAAAGGGTTTCCAACTGTCAAATAACCCTGACTTTGTATGTAATATTAAGAAATCCTTATATGGTTTGAAACAAGATCCTCATGCCTGATATTATAGATTGGATAAGTATCTTCAAGACAAAGGGTTCAAGGGAGGAACAATTGACAACAATCTATATATCAAAGCATAGGATAATTATTTTCTCATTGTGTTGGTCTATGTAGATGACATCATCTTCAGAAGCAATAATGCTTCATTGGTACAATGGTTTGCTTCTGCCATGCAATCTGAATTTGAAATGTCTATGATAGGGGAACTGCCATTTTTTCTTGGTCTGCAAATTACTCAGAGGTCTGAAGGAATATTTCTTTCTCAGGAGAGATATCTAAGAGAAATGTTGAAAAGGTTTCAAATGGAATATTCTACACCTATGAGCACACCTATGGCCATTGGATGCAAGTTAAGCAAGGATGATGACTCACCTGATGTTGATCAGAGTTAATATAGGTCTATGATAGGAAGCCTATTGTACATCACATCATCCCGTCCAAACATAATGAATGCTGTTGGAATGGTAGGAAGGTATCAGGCTACACCTAAATAGTTTCATTTGTTAGCTGTGAAAAGAATATTTAGATACCTGAAAGGAACAATGAACTATGGCCCATGGTATCCTAGGAATCAGAATTTTCAACTATTAGTCTATTCAAATGTTGATTGGGATAACTGCGTGGATGAAAGGAAAAGCACGAGTGGAGGTGCATTCTTCTTAGGAGATTCTCTTGTAGCATGTGTTGGGGCAATTCAATTGCTTAAATTGTTTTCATTTAATTATCAACCAGGGATGCTTGTAAGCTTGTGATGATGCCAACAAAATATATGCAGGAGTAGGCATCTAACTCTAATCTAAGAAAATTCAATCAAATCCTAACTCTTGCATTCCACTTGATAAGACTTAGTTGTTGTAGGAAAGAAAACACTAGCTCCCTTTTAGGAGGTCCTCTCAAGATGTTTCACAAAACCTATCAACAATCAAGATTATCAAGTAAACACTCATGCATTGAAAAAAAACACTTTAAAAAGGCTTAGTTATTGTAGGCATGAAAACACTAACTCCCTTTCAGGAGGTCCTCTCAAGATGTTTCACAAAACCTATCAACAATCAAGATCATCAAGTAAACACTCATGCATTGAAAATAAATACACTTAAAAAGGCTTAGTTGTTGTAGGCATGAAAACACTATCTCCCTTTCAGGAGGTCTTCTCGGAATGTTTCAAATAACCTATCAACAATAAAGATCATCGAATAATTCTAATAGAAACAACAAAGCATATAAACATATTCAAAGCATTAGAACAAGAAGAAAATGCTACTATGATCTATTTGGAGTGAGCTCAATTCTCCCAAGAACAAAGTAACACATAAACTAAAGCATTCTAAATCTAAACTAGAGAATGGAAACTGATGTGAAAAGAAAGCTTGATTCTTATTCCATCATAA
>JASDQU010100973.1:104257-116090 GCA_032191745.1 Picea mariana | reverse complement strand
TTTTTGTGGTTGCTTCTTGTGTGACAACCATAAGTATTTCCTTATGTAACAACACTTTTTTTCTTGCTTATGGTTGGTTCTTGTGTGACAACCAAAAGTATTTCCTTATGTAACAACACTTCTTCTTCTTGATTATGGTTGGTTCTTGTGTGACAACCATCAATATTGTAAGTGTTGGTTCTTGTGTGACAACACTTTCATTTTTCTTTTTCTTGCTACAACAAAGAATAGACTTGAAATTTCAATCATATGAATGCATTCAAAATGATGATTCAGTAAGGTTTGTATCAACCATTTAATTCTTTTAGCCTCATTTGTTTGAAATTGTTGTGCAAAACATGCTCCTGAAGAAACTATCATGAGCTGAAAAGTGTTGAAGTATGTCAAAAACATGGAAAACATCCTCCATTTGGCAGTTTTCCTTTGGAACATGTGTTTCATATGAAAATCAATGATGCATCTTAGGAAGTCAATGAAGGTGCTTTATAAAAGCAACAACACTCAATTGGGAAAAACAAGGTTATGAAAGATGTAATATAGGATAAATGAATGGCATATGATGAATACCCCCCCCAACTGAAGGTGTTCTCCGTCCTCGGAAAATGTAGCAAATAGGGAAGGACATGGAGTGACAAATAGGGAAGGATATGGAATAGTGAAGGATATGGAAGGAAAAATAGGAAATTTTTCCAATTACATGTCTTTTAGCATTCAAGGAATTACTGATCCAAAATGTTGGGGCAATTCAATTGCTTAAATTGATTTCATTTAATTATCAACCAAGGATGCTTGTAAGCTTGTGATGATGCCAACAAAATATATGCAGGAGTAGGCATCTAACTCTAATCTAAGAAAATTCAATCAAATCCTAACTCTTGCATTCCACTTGATAAGACTTAGTTGTTGTAGGAAAGAAAACACTAGCTCCCTTTTAGGAGGTCCTCTCAAGATGTTTCACAAAACCTATCAACAATCAAGATCATCAAGTAAACACTCATGCATTGAAAATAAATACACTTTAAAAAGGCTTAGTTATTGTAGGCATGAAAACACTAACTCCCTTTCATGAGGTCCTCTCAAGATGTTTCACAAAACCTATCAATAATCAAGATCATCAAGTAAACACTCATGCATTGAAAATAAATACACTTAAAAAGGCTTAGTTGTTGTAGGCATGAAAACACTAGCTCTCTTTCAATAGGTCTTCTCGGAATGTTTCAAATAACCTATCAACAATCAAGATCATCGAATAATTCTAATAGAAACAATAAAGCATATAAACACATTCAAAGCATTAGAACAAGAAGAAAATGCTACTATGATCTATTTGGAGTGAGCTCAATTCTCCCAAGAACAAAGTAACACATAAACTAAAGCATTCTAAATCTAAACTAGAGAATGGTAACTGATGTGAAAAGAAAGCTTGATTCTTATTCCATCATAAGTTGGATACAATGCTCCAAGAGTCCTCTTGAAATGGAGGAGGCACTCCTATTTATACAAAAATTTAAGATAACTTAGATCCAAAAATCTCTCCTAGATCCACAAATGTCTCATTTGGTTACAACCATGTTCTCACACCTATCAAGTGATATCTCTACAAATCCTCTCACAAATATTTCTTTCATGATTAATCTCCATCCAAGATACTTGAGTAGATCTCCGAATCTTTATCAAATCTTCAAAGGGTTGAAGAGGAAATTCGAATTTGAGGCTTGATGGTCAAATTTGACTTGGTTGGAGTCTTCAAATACACCTATAAACATCATGCAACTCATCCCACTTTCATACATAAGTGTAAACATGTCATTTTTCCAATATTTAACCATAAATTCACTCAAAAACACTAAAATAGATGCATTGGAAAATAATGTGTCTAAAACCCATGTAATCATGAAAATGGTTTAATGTAAGGGTATGAGAAAGCGAAATATGGTTAAAAGTGAAGTGAAAGTGAATTGAAAGTGAAGTGAAAGGTTGGTAAAAAGATGGTACTTTGGCGACCCAACAGTATGGTTGAGCAAGAAGCAAGGTTCAATTTCCTTATCGACTACATAAGATGAATACATTGCAGCTGCCACTTGTTGTACCCAAATATTATGGATGATTCAGAAACTTGCAGACTTGGAGGTCAAGTATAATGCACCGATCCCAATTCATTGTGATAATACTACTGCAATTAGTGTGTCAAAGAATCCTGTATTTCACTCCAATACCAAGCATATACCCATCAAGAATCACTTCTTGAGGGAATAGGTAACCAACACTATTGTTTCTTTGCATTATATTCCATCCAAAGATCAAATTTCTGATATCTTCACTAAACTGTTTGCAAAAGATCAGTTTGAGTATCTACGCTAGAAATTGGGTGTGACCCTATTATCAAGTTAAAATAGTCTATCTGATCAGGGGGAGAGTGCTCCTAGTATATCTGATCAGGGGGAGCACAAAGTCATTCTCTGTTTTCTTTGACATTGATGTCAAAGGGGGAGAAAAAGGTATTGTCTGTATGCTACAGTTGGAGGTCTAAGAAAAATAGTGCAAACTTTTAGGGTTTCCATCAATTCCAAAGGGGGATATTGTTGGCATGCATACAAGAAGAATGTTCTTGTCATTGATGACAAGAACAATAGTGAACAAAACATCGAGAGAGCATAAGACAAGAAAGCTCATAAGAGATAGCAGTTTCCAGAAGTGTAGATGAGGTCCAAGAGACAGACTCCCAGGAGGAGCAAAGGTTGAGACTTGTGAACACTTAGAAAGCCTTCTAAGTCGCAGAGATCAGAAGCTCAGGAGGAAGAGAGATAGTGGCCTTTGGATCATCGATCCAGAGGACCAACAACCGTCGGATTGAATTAGTGAAGGATAGGATAAGTGGGTAAAAATGATTGAGAATTCGATCATACGAATTTATATCAACCATTAGATTGATTTAAGTGGAAGGACATGATAATCAAGGGCTGAGATATGAGATATCAATCACCCGGATTTTCGTCAGCTGTCAAATCGAAATAAGTGGAAGGGCATGATAAGTTAGAATAAGGACACGCTAATCTCATTGGCTGATAATCGGGCACTCAGATCGAAGTTCGACATGGCATATCAGACCCCCGACCTTTCTTCCTTTAACCGTGGGGGGTGGTCCAAGTTGGTGGTATTTCCCAAGTGGGACCCTCATATGTGTCACCTTCTTATCAATTCAGACCACCCTTGCTCATTACCACTTATCTCCTAACCCCCCCTCCGAGAAAACCACCAAACCACTCATACATACCACCTCCGCACTCCGACATCACACTCCACTACCCGCTACACATCACACTCCACTATCATGCTCTGCCTCCACCTCCACTACACTGCCTACATGACTCACCCACATCAATGGACCACCTCATCAAGGACATGTGGTAGACCACGTCAGTAAGGACATGTGAAAGACCATGACAACAAGGACATGTGGAAGACCATGTCAGCATGTACACATGGTATAATCAGATGATGACAAATGTCAAGAGAAAATTGGCTCGTGCCATGTCAAGAAGTGACGTAAGCAAGATACGTCACTCCGGGAGATTTACTTTGGAAGTTTCATCACCAACAAATATCAAAAGTCTTGAAGTCTCGAAGGATGAAGGTTCTAAGTCGCTCTCAGCCATCCGATCTGAAGATCACGTCTGGTGCATTCTCAACCATTGATCTAGTTCAGTGGAAGGACAGTGTAAGTGGAAGTGTTAACTGAGAGAAAGAGGTCTCCACCGCCTATGAATTATTCAGCAGGTGACCACTCCAGGGGATAATGAAGGAGTGATTATCCTAAAGTCCTGAAGTCCCAAAGACTAAAGACCCAAAGAAGACCCTGGCTGTTGATCGCCAGGAGGGGGTACGTGTCAGAAGATTATGCATTCGGGTGAAAGCACTCCAGGAGAAACGATTTCATAGGAGTTGAAACTATCGAAACCCAAAGTGCCGAAGGCACTCATGATCATTGATCATGCAGGAGGGTATGTGTCAATAGATCGTTGACTCCAGGTGAAAGCGTTCATGGAAAAGCGAAGCGCCAAAGAGTCAAAAAGGATGAAGTACCAGAGTAGAGGATAGTCGTTGGATTAAAGAGGAAAAATGTCAACAGATCTTCCATTTAGGAAGATATCCAGTCAAAAGAAATGAGAAGTTGAGATTTGAAATCTCTGGAGTCGAGAGAACCAAAGGAGATCTCGACTGTTAATCCAAGAGGGACACGTGTCAATAGATATTCCACTCTAGAAGATTGGCATATGGAGGAAAACAGGGTTTGAGATTTGAAACTCCCGGAGCTCGGATCACGAAGTAAATCATAACCGTCGATTTAAAAAGGTTAGATATGATCCATCAGTTCAGGAGCACCATCAAGATCATGAGATCGAAGGAACCATCACATTGTGGGGATTGAAAGTGCACGAACTTTAAAAAGTTGAAGACGTGCCGCAATCGAAACCACGGTTTTGGAGAAAGGACACATGGAGGTTTGAGGTAAATTGTGGTGTGAAACATAGTTTGTTTCAAACCACCTTTGGACGTGCTCGAAATCACATGGTCACATGAGTTCATCATCCAAGGTCATATTGAAATAAGGATCTAGCACTCGCTAGACCAAGATCACGAAGTGCATTTTGAATAGTCCTATGGACACCACCGATGGTCATGTGAAGGAAGGGGCTTAGAAGCCAAAGAAGCCAAAAATGACTGATTGTAACTGCCAGAGAAGACGAAGATTTGCGACGGCCAAAGAAACCAGAGAATCTTAAGATAACACCCCTTAATGATGAACATATTCAGAATAACCGCCAGAGAAGAGGAAGATTTTGCATGATGATCAGGCAAAGGACTCTAGTGAAAAAGACATGCAGAATAGGGAAGATAGTGTGCTTTTTTTCGAGAGTTATGCATGTGGGTAGAATGTGACCGAGGACAGGACCTGAATTGGAGATGAGAGGTGCAACGCATAACATGTAGAGACAACACAGAGTATAAAGGAAGAAGAGAAGCTAAACATAGTGATTTATTTGCACAGCAGGAGAAAGAGAAAAGTATAGAAGCAAAATAATATAATAGAAGCAAGAGGAGGTAGAGGA
The DNA here is from genome assembly GCA_032191745.1 of Picea mariana. NCBI lineage: Eukaryota > Viridiplantae > Streptophyta > Pinopsida > Pinales > Pinaceae > Picea > Picea mariana. The sequence continues at coordinate 110,979 of JASDQU010100973.1, read as the reverse complement.
GACATGGAGCTGTAACAGACCATATCAGAGACAAAGTAAGTAAGTAAAGTTTAGTAAGATTCAATCAGGGTGGTAGGATGGTGCTAGGGAGGATTGCAGTCCTCTAAATTCTGGTTGGTGCTAGAAGACATTCTGGGAGTTGGTGCTTCAATCTAGTGGGTGCTAGAGAAACCTAGGAGTTGGTGATTCCATCTAGTTGGTGCTAGAGAAATATGAGAGTTGGTTCTCTCTACAAGTTGTAGCTTGCTATCAAAGGTTGTATCCTCACATTTGAGTTGGAGCTCAAATACTGTGATGTACATGAAAATTGGATCTTGATTAACATCCTAAGAAGAAGAGGTTTTCACCCTTATGGGTTTCCTCATGAAAATCAGTGTCTCTGTGTATTCTGTTTGATTGATCAATTATTGTATATCTATGCATGTTAAGTTATCAACAACACATTAAATAATAATCTAGAAAGAATTAGAAAATAACATGAAAATGTTTAAGCTTATATACATAACTGATTCACCCCCCCCTCCTAGTTATATTTCCAACAGAAACTCCCAATTTTATCCTGTCACTTCCTGACAAGGAGTGAGGCCTCGACTACAAATTGTTGGGTCACATCTATGATACATCCCTTGGGCTTGGATGTGACCAAAGAGTTCCATTCAGAGTCTAATATAGCATCCACCTGATGCATTTTCGTGTATATTGTTTGAATGACAGGTTGAAATTCGTGCAACTCCTTCTTGGCTACAGATTTCACCTCGAATAGAGCGTTCAACTCATTATCCGCATGTCAGATTTGGTAAAATTTATCTTGTTGCTTGAATGGATCCATAGTGACCAAAAATTCCTCATTCAGTAACTATATTCTCACATGCACGTCCTCTAGAGTCTAGTTTTACCTAGCGTTGATGCCCATATAGTCGCTAACTTATCAGAATATCATTGTGCACTCAACTGTGCAATTGTGTAGTGCTGCTCGAGTATTGGTTCCTTCTAGCACTACATTCTCCATCTATTCTTTCAAATTATGAGGCTGCTGCTTTGCTTCTTGCTAACTCTTCCACAACTGCACTTTCAGATGCTCTGCGTGAATGGCCAAATGTGACCATGCTCCTTGGAGTAATTAAATGTAGTGCTCATGATCTTCTACATCACTAGACTCTGACAGTTGGGGTGTGACCTTCTTTATTTCTGTCCAGGCTTCAACAAGCCTCTCTTGGACTCTTTCCAGTTTCTGTTCCGCCTAAATCTTGGCGAAATCTTCCTGTGTCTTGCGTGGTTGAGAAAGGAGTGTTTTCTCCCTTGCAAATTCTACAGACATTTCAAACTACTTGAGCCTCTACTCCAGTTGATCAATTGAGGCCTTGATCAATCCGACTATTTGCGCTAATGGCCACTGTGCAAGTTCAATGAAAGAAGGGGTGGCGTCCCTGGGTGCTCAGACCTGCAGTTGAAATACATTGGCCGCTGAGTGCTCTGAGGCAGTCTCTAACTCCTCATCCCCTATAAATGGTCCTGGCACAAGCCTCAACCTCAACGCCGATGACAGGAATGTTAAAACATCTGTTCTTTCCATGCATAGTTGAAACAACTCTGTGCACTACTGAGGGTTTTAGAGAACTAGCTCCATTTGTTCCTGCGTTGACTTTGCGCTTTTCCCTGAAGTCATCTCAGGTTCCTTCTGGCTCTCTGGTATCTTCACTTCTTTGTGGACCTCTGCTTCCTGGGTTGTGCTTCCCATAACACCCTCAACCTTAGGTGTTGAGGTAGTGTGCTGGAGACTTTAGACTTGTGACTTCTCTATTGTTTGCATATCCGTCAAAGACAAAGTGTCCTTAATCAGTACAAAGGGTATGATCTGCTGGTTTTGGGATTCACGGTTTGGGCTAGTCAGTTGTAGCCTCTGCTAAGGCATTTATGGTTTTGGACCAGAGAGTTTTGGTCTCAGTTTGGGTATCTTTTGGTTTGGATTAGAGAGTTCTGGCCTTTGCTCTGGTATTTCTGGGGGATTGAGATGCATGGGTTTTGGATCACTGGTTTGGGGTGGAATGTTGGTTTCTGGAGGGGGCGATCAAGGTTGTGGTGGTGATGGAGGTTTCTCAGTGATGATGGTGTATGGAGTGTGTTACACATTATTTTCATCACCCTTATGACCGTTAATGATGTAAACCTATATGTTTCCTTCAGAGGGGTCAATAGCTTGAATTCCTGAAGAAAGAAGGGAGAAGGACTTTTCTTGAGAGAAGAAGTTGTGTTTTCCTCTATAAAAACCCTATTTTGGAGGATTTTTGCAGGCTGCTCTATATGCAAGGTGTGGAAATGTCTAATTCCCGCACCTTTATCTATATTTGGGTTGCGGAGTTTCCGCAAGCTGCATTATAGCTAGGGTGCGATGACCTTCTATACGTGGAAAAATGAGAATCTTCTCGATGCTTCTAGAAGGAGAAGCTTCTATGGTGAGGTGGAATCCGTACGATTTGGATCTTACTCGCTTTCATGATTTAGTGGGATCATCCTAACCTCCTCACCTTATCCTCTTCAACTTATAAAAGGAAAGGAAATCTCATGGTGAAAGTAAGATTGGAAAATTGGCTTGGAATTGTTAGCTTGGTTAGAGTGGCTTTGAGCTTTGCTTTGTCAAAGATAGATTGTGAGTAGCTTTTAGATCTATGGTCTCAGAATCCTTGGAGAAAGAAGTGTGTGGGAAGCAAGGAATTGTTGGAAGGAACCTTACAACATCAAGGCATATTGTTGTATCTTTCTTCCACATTATCTAATACAGTGGCATGTTTCTTTCCCATAAAATCATTAGCATTTTATTACATGACTCCTTGATCACATGTTTAGGTTTTCATTGAATATACTATTTCTTCTTTCACTTTGGTTGGTTTGTGTCATTGAAGATTTGATTTCACAAGAGCATTGGAGCGAAGCAGGGACAAAAGAGATATAAGGAAGCAATATATTAAGGTATGTCATCCATTCCTTCTTTGGTAGTAAATTCAATGATTGTAACTTAGGGAAAGTGTCATGTCCTGTCTTGTTTTGTTCTAAATCTAGGTGGATCTAGGGAGATTAGTTTATGTCTGCATTCACTGATTTATCCAATAACAAAATTGGTGACTCCACTGGGGAACAAATTGTTTTCCTAGTTTGTCTTGCTTCCTCGTTTTGATTGCTTGGTTTTTGTTTTTTGAGTCACTGAGATATCCAGCTTGACTCTCTGACTGTTAAACTTCACTGGAAAACCTTCTTAATTTTTTTTTTTCCATTTTTGTTTGATTTCCACACCCTACTTTAAGGGACAGTGCAGAGACGTAGGATTTCTGCACCCCAATTGTTTAGACTAGTGCAGAAACTCCGCACCCTACCCATATCTGGCTTGCAAAAATCAGGAATTTCCGCACTGTGTTAGTCTACAGCCTGTGGAAATTGTGAAAAATTTGATTTTTGATGGTTTTTCCTTACTCAGACCTTGGATTTGGTTTTGGGGTGAATTTTTGGGTTTGATTATGATCTATTTACATTCTTCTTGACAACTTTGAAACTGCTTTGAGCCATCTTTGCTTTGTTTTCTTTTGGAAGATTTAGTCTCTTGCTTTGAGTGTCTTTCAGTTACAAAGCATCATTTTTCTTTAGAATTGTTTAGTGAAATAATTCTTCTTTTTTTCTGAATAAATCGTGTTAAAAGAGAAACTTAGTTTGGGTTGTTTTTGTTTTGAAGTGATTTTCTATTTGTTTTAGTGTCTCTTTGAAACAAAAAATTGTAATTTCTTTCCTTGTATTATATTGGGGGCTTCCTTGCATTTGAAGTAGAGAAATTGCATGATTCTTGGCTTTTTTGGTCTTAAATTCTGAAAAACTTTCCCCCTCATGGTCGAGGGGGGGGGCATGAATCGTGCATTGGTGTACAGTCTCTTTTTCTCATTTCTTGAGAATATTGATATTGATGAGTTTAATATATTTTGGGACATTGTGCATATGGGAATGATAAATGTTTTCTCCTTCTCGTAGCATAGCTTTCATTGAAATGAAAAGATTGCATCTTCATCTCTTTGCATAACTTTGGAGTCGGTCAAAACACCATATTGTCCATGCCATTTTCCTTTTGAGTAACAACAACCTTAAAAATAAAGCGCTTATAAAAATTGATTAGACATTTTTATATTTTCTGGTAGAAAACCTACATTAGATTAGTTGTGGGGCTTTGGAATAGATGTGAACAATAACTTTCTAAAGCTACAAACAAACATAGAATCTTGAGTTAGGGACCGGTGAAATCCACTTATTACATTTTTTCCTGGGAAGCCCTTCTAACACAATGGTCAATCACGAGGTCACATTGAGACTAGCATAGTTACTCACCCTGCTTTGTTGGTATCGTTGTAGAGATTGTGCGTATTATGGGGGTCACTTTAAGGTATACTCACAATGATGAGTGGAAGCCTTNGGGAAGCCCTTCTAACACAATGGTCAATCACGAGGTCACATTGAGACTAGCATAGTTACTCACCCTGCTTTGTTGGTATCGTTGTAGAGATTGTGCGTATTATGGGGGTCGCTTTAAGGTATACTCACAATGATGAGTGGAAGCCTTTCAAGTTGATTTCGGGCTAGATACCCTACCCTTGTGCGTGGATCAGACTGTCAACTGTTTCCCCAGGCATTACTGTGGTAATTGGTGACCTTAGTGGCCTATCTTATTAGGTTCTTTACACAAGGTGACTGTGGAGGGGAAAGTCTTCACGATACCTGGAATCGATGTTGGCCAAACTCACTCAGGATCCTTGGAGGGTGTACCCACGATTATGTGTGGGAGCTTACACCAGGGTGTAAGTCCGTTAAGTAGGTCGTCAATGTAACTTTTCCACCTGCTCTATCTCAACCCCTTCTTACTTTGTTCCCGCGACGTTGGATTTCATCACCAACTAGTGTGCTCATTGTGAGAAGGTTTTGTTTGCTTGGTTGCTTACCAGATTTTTAGCGTGTGTTGTTTGTTCTCCCTCGCAGAATATAGGTTGGATCTTTATTTAATGGATTTCGTTCTCAGAGTGACTAATGAAGGAACCCTTGTTCCAGGGGAACCTTTTGTTTTTCCTTCTTATGGGAACATTGGTCCTCCTCACATCGCTACTTTGAGCCTTCCATGTCTCACAATTGGATTACTGGTATGGTTGTTTTCCACTCAGGTAATCCCGAATGCAGCTAGTACTTATGTTGTAAGAACTTCCCCCCAAGAACATCAAGCTCATGTTGATCCTTTGCTTTCTTCACTAATAAGATCTTCTTCACCTTCTCCACTTGCAAGGTTTTATTCCATTTCATCTTCTTCGTCGAGTGAAATCTCTGAAGCTAGTAACTGGGTGGATAAGAAGAAGAAGGAAAGGAAGAATAAGAAGAATAAAAATAAACAAGGGTCCAAACTTCCAACCACTTCCAGACATGTTGGAAAGCAACCAATTACTGTTAATCGTGTTGGGAGTGTTGATGATATCAAGATCACCCAAACAACCTGTACACCCAAGTACCCTTGTAGGCTTTGTAAGGGTAGCCATCTTCTTAAGGATTGCCCTGGTCTATCAAAGGTTATAGAAGCATGGTCTACACACCCTCACCAACCCATGTCATTAGCCTCTAAACAACATGCTGGTGACCTCCCATCAACTAGTCACGATGCAGTTGGGAAGATGAAAAGTAGAGTCAAGTTTCCTTGTAGGTTATGCAGAGGGAGCCATCAAACTCACCTTTTCCCTTGTATGGATGAAGCATCGAAATTACTAGAAGAAATGACTGTTTCACCGCCTCAATTTCCAGCTGCTTATTGCAAGCTTTCTCTCAACCCACCTGTAGTTGATGGAATGATCAATACGGTTCCCCCATTGTTACACATTATTTTCGTCATCCCTATGACCATTAATGATGTAAACCTATCTGTTGCCTTTAGAGGGGTCAGTGGCCTGAGTTACTGAAGAGAGAAGGGAGAAGAACTTTTCCTGAGAAAAGAAGTTGCATTTTCCTTTGTGAAAACCCTATAAAAAAGGAAGTTCGCAGGTTTCTATATAGGCAGGGTGCAGGAATGCCTGATTCTCGCAGGTTGCACCATAGCTGGGTTGTGAGAGGGTCACAGGTTTCTCTATAGGTAGGGTGCGAGAATGCCTACACGTGGGAAAAACAAGCATTTTCTCAAATCTTCTAGAAGGAGAAACTTCCATGGTGAGGTGGCATCTGAATGGTTTGGATCTTACTCGCTTTCATGATTTGGTGGGATCATCCTAACCTCCTCACCTTATCCTCTTGATCTTATAAAAGGAGAGGAGCTCTCATGGAGAAGGGCTAAGTTGGATTTGGCTTGGAATTATTAGTTTGGTTGGAGTGTCTTTGAGCTTTGCCTTTGTCAAGATAGATTGTGAATATTGTTAGATCTATGCTCTCAGAATTCTTGGAATGAAAGTGTGCGGGGAACAAAGGATAGTTGGAAGGGATCTTACGACATCAAGGACATGATTGTAATCTCTCTTTCACATTTAATATGATACAATAATATTATTCTTTCCTATAAATCTTGTTGTGTTTTATTGTATGATTCCTTGATCACATACATAAGTTTATATTGAGTTTATGCTATTACTATAACTTTGGTTGGTTGCATTCTTTTGCAGGATCATCATTGTATGAGCGTTGGAATGGAGCTAGCATGGCGATGGAGAGAGGAAGCGACATTTAAA
>JASDQU010100973.1:75894-103186 GCA_032191745.1 Picea mariana | reverse complement strand
CAAACAAACAATGAATCTTGAGTTAGGGAGCGGTTAAAGCCACTTATTACATTTTGTCCTGGGAAGCCCTTCTAACACAAGGGTCAATCATGAGGTCACATTGAGACTAGCAGAGTTACTCACCTTGCTTTGTTGGTCTTGGTGTAGAGATTACATGTATTATGGGGGTCGCTTGAGAGGTATACCCACAATGATGAGTGGAATCCTTTCAAGTTGATTTTTGGCTAGATACCCTACCCTTGCACGTGGATTGGACTATCGACTGTTTCCCCATGCATCACTGTAGTGATTGGTAACCTTAGTGGCCTATCTCTCTAGGTTTTTTACACATGGTGACTGTGGAGGGGCAAGTCTTCACGGTACTTGGAATCGACGTTGGCCAACCTCACTTGGGCTCCTTGGAGGGTATACCCATGATTATGTGCAGGAGCTTCCACCAAGGTGTAAGTCCATTAAGTAGGTCGTCAACGTAACTTTTCCACCCGCTCTATCTCATTCCCTTCTTACATTATTCCCACGACGTTGGATTTTATCACCAACTAGTGTGCTCATTGTAAGAAGGTTTTGTTTGTTTGCTTGCTTCCTAGATTTTTAGCGTGTGCTGTTTGTTTTCCCTAGCAGACTCTAGGTTGGATTTATTTAATGGCGTCAGTTCCCAGAATGACCAATAAAGGAACCCCTGCTCTAGGGAAACCTTTTTTTTTCCTTCTTATGGAAACATTGGTCCTCCTCACATCGCTACTTTGAACCTTCCAGGTCTCACAATTGGATTACCGATATGGTTGCTTTCCACTCAGGTAATCCTGAATGCAGTAAGTGCTTCGGTCGTAAGCACTACCCCCCAAGAACATCAACCTCATGTTGATCCTTCACCTTCTTCACCAGTAAGGTCTTCTTCGCCTTCTTCGCTTGCAAGGTCTCCTTCTATTTCATCTTCTTCGTCGAGTGAAAGTTTTGAAGCTAGTAACCTGGTGAATAAGAAGAAGAAGAAAAGAAAGATTAAGAAGAAGAAAGATAAACAAGGGTCAAAGCCTCCAACCACTTTCAAAGATGTTGGAAAAGAACCAGTTACTGTTAATCGTGCTAGGAGTGTTGATGACGTCAAGATCACCCAAACAACCCGTAAGCCCAAGTACCCTTGCAGGCTTTGTAAGGGTAGCCATCTTCTTAAGGATTGCCCTGGTCTATCCAAGGTTATAGAAGCATGGTCTACACACCCTCGCCAACCCATGTTGTCAGCCTATGAACAACATGCTGATGACCTCCCGTCAACTAGTCACGATATAGTTGGGAAGAAGAAAATTCGAGCCAAGTTCTCGTGTATGTTATGCAAAGGGAGTCATCTAACTCACCTTTGCCCTCATATGGAAGAAGCCTCAAAATTACTGGAAGACATGACTGTTTCACAACCTCAACTTCCATATTCTTATCGTAATCTTTCTCTCAACCCTCCAATAGTTGATTTAATGATCACTCTGGTCCCTTCACCGGTCAATCCGGTTGATCATGTCGTCAATCTGGTCATGTCCTTAGTTGAACCAGTTGACAAAGTGGTTGATCCAATACCATCCTCGGTCAATACCACTCTCCCCTCAAAGAGTGAAACCCAAGCGATCGATCTGATCCCATCCTCGGTCGATCCCACTCTCCCGTTAGAGAGTGTCACCCAAGTGGTCGATCCGTTTCCATCTGTTGACCCCATTCTCTCCTTGGAAAATGAAACTCAAGTGGTATATCTGATCTCTCCATCGGTCGATCCTACTCTCCTGCTAGAGAGTAAACCCGATACTGCCCACATTTTTCTCATTGATACAGAATCTCCCGTGCCGAGGKGTATTCCTCCTTCTCCCATATGACCCCCTCCAAGTAATGAGGCCATCCATTTTKATTGGGGTGTGCCAACTGGACCTCGTCTTCCCTCTTACATCCCTTTCCATATTACAGTAGAGGTTTGTGGTCGGGACATTCCTCAAACGTTGATAGATGAAGGTTCATCTGTTAGTATTTTGTCCTCTATTGCTTGGAAAGCTTTGGGTTATCCTCCACTTTCACCGGTTACACAGAATCTATTATCTTTTAACAGAAGAACCAGTCAAGCTTTAGGGATATTTTCTCAATTTCCTGTAACTTTGGGAGGGAAAACTGTCTTTATTGACATTATGGTAGTCCAAGACCCCTTGGATTTTTCTTTACTCCTTGGGCAAGATTATGTCTATGGCATGAAAGCTATTGTGTCTACTCTTTTTCGTGTGACATATTTCCCTCACGATGGACGAGTTGTGACTGTTGATCAACTTTCATTCATTGACCCCAACCTGATTTCCTCCCTAAATGGTTCTTACATGCAGACGGTATTGCACTCGCCACAAGTCAATTATGTGGCGTTGTCACCCATGGCTTCAACTTTTGATGACTTAGATCCAGTAGTTGACATGGTGATCTCTTCGATAGGGTTGTTAGAGTTTGATCTCTTTACTCCTATCGCGATCCTCGACATGGTGTCCTTCCAAAGTGTGTTTCTTCCTTCCAGTGAAGACCTCTTAGAAGCCATGACCGAGTTTTGTCCCTTGACATGGTGTCCTTCTGAAGCATTGTCCTTTTGGAATCCATGATCAAGAAGAGAGACTCCGAGGATAGTTTTTGCGTCTCTCAGGCAACCTCGTTAAAAAATGAAACAGATCTCTTTGAGCATGGTTTTCTGATTTCAAGCTCGTTAAAAAATGAAACCACTTACGAGGATAGTTTTTTCATCTCTATGGAAACCTTGTTAAAAAATTAAACATAGGTTACGAGCATAGTTCTTGTTTCTATGTCAATCTCGTTAAAAAATAAAATAGTTTTCCCCCTCTCTATTCAAGTCAAGTCCTTCGTCTAATATTTGAAGCTTCATTTCATTCTCCTTTGTAGTTGGATGAAATGAAGCTTGGGGGGAATTTGCCTCAACCTCTAGACTTCATGTTGAAGTTGAGCCGCTAGTTTCTTAAACTGGGGGCTAAGTACCAACCATCCCTGTGTTATGCATTGGGAAGTCACAAGCATAGTTTTATATGGTTCAAGCTTGCGTAAAAATGAAACCACTTACCTCAAGCATAGTTTCCTCTAGTTCAAGCTTGTGTAAAAATGAAACCAGGTCCAAGCATAGTTTTGTTTAGTTTTTAATCTTGTGTAAAAAATAAAATCTATCCCAAGCATAGTTTGGTTTTGTTTTAAAGCTTGCATAAAAATGAAAACAATCCCGAGCTTAGTCTTTGTTCTTTCTCATGCTCGTAAATACATGAGGATAAGTTACTGAGCTTAGTCTTTGTTCTTTCTCTTGCTCGTAAAGAAGTGAGAATGTAACTTAGTATAATTTTATCACTTTTTCAGACTCGTAAAGGTTATACAAAAAAGGAACCCCCTGGAGTTCCCTTTAAGCTCTTTTCAGACTCTCTAAACATGAAAAGATTGCCGAGCGATATTGTTATTTTCACGCTCGTTAAAGTATTTGAAGAAAACGTCTGTTGAGCGATAGTTTATCTCTTTTTTGGTCTCATCAGACTACTTCATGAAAAACCTTCGAGTTTTCTATCCTTGGACTCGTTAAATAAACATCGAAAGACCCGCAATGGGACCGAACCACTCCTTCCTAGGGTTCGTTAAACATACTTCGAGGGACTCGTCCAAAGGATGAGATTACATTACAAGCATATGTTATCCTCCTCAAGTTTTTGTAAAAATAAAGAGGTACTCGCCAGAAATGGTGGGGGAAAAATTGGGAAAGAAATGTATCTAAACCTGTATTCTGTGAAAGAGTCTCTTTTGAACATGACACCCTTTCACTCACTTTATGTCTAGGTTGGAAAATCCACTTGTCTCCTGATCATACTCCTATAAGATTACAAATTGGTTTGTGATCCTTGTTGTTGAGACAGTGTTTCCAAGACAATTTTCGTGTCGTCAATATGTTCAAAGAGAAATTCAACTCAGAAAGCCTTCTATTGCGTCAGCCATTTTTTTTCAGTATTTAAGCCTTCTATTGTGTTGACCATCCCTGAGTCAGTCCTGAATCACTTGTTACTCCAACCTACATCAAATCTTGTTACTTGTTTCATGTCATTGATGGGGGATACATTAAGGCCCTCCTGTGACGAGTATTTTCCTATCGAATTCAACTCATTATCCAGGAATTAGACTTAGAAACCAATTGGTACCTTGGAACTTGCATGCCACAATGGCAGGTTTCCTCGCTTTCGACAGTGGGTTTTCATTATTGACCCCTGATCAGGAGATTCCGCCGAGTGTTCGACTTCAGCTCATTTATTCACATTCATTGGATTGTACTAGTGTACCTTGGGAGTCATTGACATTAATGGTGATTTCCCTCGCGCTTCTTAACAGTATACACTATTGACCAGTAATCAAGTGGTTTCTACCATGTTCGACTTCAACACATGTATTCACATGGTTAGATTCGTACTATAAAGTGGTGGAAATGAAGACCCTAGATCTTTTCTGATAGATTCAGGTTGCGTTGGAGTATATTTAGTTTGTATTGTTGCATAGATCCACATTGTATGTCTTGTGGCTATGTTCAAATTTGAGTATTTAACACATAGTTCCACAGTGTATTTTTGGTGGCTATGTTCAAATTTGAGTCATATCGGCATGGATCCACAGTGTATGTTTGGTGGCCATGAATTGTCTTAATTGACATGGATCTTCGCATGTTGGCATTTATGCTTTGAGTCATTTGTATTCTGAGTATGGGAATGCCTGCCTCAGTGATGATATATTATTGTACTGTATTTCCTTGTTTGTTGGCAGGTTTCCGAACGACTGTTCCTTGTTCCCTACACACACTTGACAAAGTATTTTAGCTATCACTCTGTTCTAACTTCATACTTTGGGGGGCTCTCTTTTACACATTATTTTCGTCATCCCTATGATCATTAATGATGTAAACCTATCTGTTGCCTTTAGAGGGGTCAGTGGCCTGAGTTCCTGAAGAGAGAAGGGAGAAGAACTTTTCCTGAGAAAAGAAGATGCATTTTCCTTTGTGAAAACCTTATAAAAAAGCAAGTTCGTAGGTTGCTATATAGGCAGGGTGCGAGAATGCCTGATTCTCGCAGGTTGCACCATAGCTAGGTTGTGAGAGGTTCTCAGGTTGCTCTATAGGTAGGGTGCGAGAATTCCTACACGTGTGAAAAATGAGCGTTTTCTCGAATCTTCTAGAAGGAGAAACTTCCATGGTGAGGTGGCATCCAAATGGTTTGGATCTTACTCGATTTCATGATTTGGTGGGATCATCCTAACCTCCTCACCTTATCCTCTTCATATTATAAAAGGAGAGGAGCTCTCATGGAGAAGGGCTAAGTTGGATTTGGCTTGGAATTATTAGTTTGGTTGGAGTGTCTTTGAGCTTTGCCTTTGTCAAGATAGATTGTGAATATTGTCAAATCTATGCTCTCGGAATTCTTGGAATGAAAGTGTGTGGGGAACGAAGGACTGTTGGAAGGAATCTAATGACATCAAGGCCATGGTTGTAATCTCTCTTTCACATTTAATATGATACAGTAATATGATTCTTTCCCATAAAGCTTGTTGTGTTTTATTGTATGATTCCTTGATCACATACATAAGTTTATATTGAGTTTATGCTATTACTATCACTTTGGTTGGTTGCGTTCTTCTATAGGATCATCATTGCATGAGCATTGGAACGGAGCTAGGATGGTGATGGCGAGAGGAAGCGACATTTAAACGATATGTGACCTATCCCTCTTTAGTTAGTAAATTAAATATCTAAAACTTAAGGAAAGCATCATGTTCTGGTGTGTTTTTTTCTAGATCTAGGTGGATCTAGGGAGATCAGTTAGTGTCCGCACCTACCGATTAGTCCGATAACACCCGTCGGTCAGTCTGGTTGATCAGGTAGTCAATCCGGTCACGTCTTTAGTTGAACTAGTTGACCAAGTGGTTGATCCGATTTCATCCTCGATGGATCTCTCTCTCCCGTTAGAGAGTGAAACCAAAGCTGTTGATTCATCTCCACCTGTCGACCCCATTCTCCCCTTGGGGAATCAAACTCAAGTGGTTGATTTGACGTCATTATCAATTGATCCTACTCTCCTGATAGAGATTAAACCCAATGCTTCCCATGTTTTTCTTGTTGATACAGACTCTATTGTGTTGAGGGGTATTCCTCCTTCTCCCTTGGAACCCCCTCCAAGTAATGAAACCCTCCTTTTTAATTGGGGTGTGCTAATTGGACCTCGTCTTCCCTCTCACATTCCTTTCTAGATTACAATACAGGTTTGTGGTCGGGACTTTCATCAGACGCTGATAGATGAAGGTGCATCCGTTAGCATTTTGTCCTCTATTGCTTACCAGGCTTTGGGTTGTCCTCAACTTGTGCCAGTTACACAAAATCTTTTATCTTTTAATAGAAGAACCAATCAACCTTTAGGGACCCTTCCTCAGTTTCCCATAACTTTGGGAGGGAAAAATGTCTTTATTGATGTCATGGTCGTCCAAGACCCCTTGGATTTCACTTTAATCCTTGGGTAGGATTATGTCTATGCCATGAAAGCTATTGTGTCCACTCTTTTTCGTGTGATATCTTTTCCTCACAATGGAAGATTTGTGACTATCGATCAACTTTCATTCATCGTTCCTGACTGGCTTACCTCCCTACATGGTTCATATATGCAAACGGTATCACCCCTGCCACAGGTTAATTGTGTGGCATTGTCTCCCATGACGTCATATTCTAATGATTTGGATCCAGTATTTGACATGGTAATCTCTTCGATAGGGTTTTTAGAGCTTGATCTCCTTACCCCTGTCACAACCCTCTATATGTGTTCCTTCCAGAGTATGTTTCTTCCATCGAGTGAAGATCTCTTGGAGGCCATGACCGAGTTTTTTCCCTTGACATGGTGTCCTTCCAGAGAACTGTCCTCTTGGAAGCCATGATCAAGAGGAGATCTTTGAGCATGGTTTTCTGATTTCGAGCTCATTAAAAAATGAAACCATCCTTGAGCATGGTTTTCTGATTTCAAGCTCGTTAAAAAATGAAACTAGTTATGAGGATAATTTTCATGTCTATGTAGAAACCTCATTAAAAAATGAAACAAAACCTATGAGGATAGTTTTTTGCATCTCTGTGGAAACCTCGTTAAAATATGAAACATAGCTTACAAGCATAGTTCTTGTTTATGTGTCAAGCTAGTTAAAAAATGAAACAAATTCCCCCTCTCTATTTGAGTCAAGTCCTTCATCTAGTATTTGAAGCTTCATTTCATCCACCTTTGTAGTTGGAAGAAACTAAGCTTGGGGGGCAATGCTTACAACCTCTAGACTTTATGCTGAAGTTGAGCTGCTAGATTCTTAAGCTGGGGGATAAGTACCAACCATCCCTGTGTAATGCATTGGGAAGTCCAAACATAGTTTTCTATGGTTCAAGCTTGTGTAAAAATGAAACCACCTACTTCAAGCATAGTTTCCTCTGGTTCAAGCTTGTGTAAAAATGAAACCAGGTCCAAGCATAGTTTAGTTTAGTTTTTAATCTTGTGTAAAAATAAAATCTATCCCAAGCATAGTTTTGTTTTGCTTTAAAGCTTGCGTAAAAATGAAAACAATCCCGAGCTTAGTCTTTGTTCTTTCTCATGCTTGTAAATACATGAGAATAAGTTACTGAGCTTAGTGTTTGTTCTTTATCATGCTCGTAAATCAATGAGAATGTAGCCGAGTAAACATTTATCACTTTTTAAGACTCGTAAAGGTTATATGAAAAATGAACCCCCTGGAGTTACCTTTAAGCTCTTTTCAGACTCTTTAAATATGAAAAGATTACCGAGCGACCTTGTTATTTTGACGCTCATAAAAGTATTTGAAGAAAACATTTGATGGGTGGTAGGTTATCACTTTTTCATTCTCATCAAACTAATTTACGAAAAAGGAACTGATAGAGTTCTCTTTAAGTGTTTTTCAGACTCTCAAAATATGAAAAACCCTTGAGTTTTCTATCTTTGGACTCGTTAAACAAACATTGAAAGACCCACATGGGACCGAACCACTCCTTCCTAGGGTTCATTAAACATACTCCGAGGGACTTGTCTGAAGGATGAGCTTACATTACAAGCATGTGTTATCCTCCTCAAGCTTGCGTAAAAATAAAGAGGTACTCGCCAGAAATGGTGGGGGAAAAATTGGGAGAGAAATGTGTCTAAACCTGTATTCCATGGAAGAGTCACCTTTGAACATGACACCCTTTCAATCGCTTTGTGTCTAGGTTGGAAAATCCGCTTGTCTCTTGATCATACTCCTTTATAAATTACCTATCGGTCTGTGATCCTTGTTGTTGAGTCAGTGTTTCCAAGACAATTGTTGTGTTGTCAATATGTTCAAAGAGAAGTTCAACCCAGAAAGACTTCTATTGTGTCGGTCATTTTTTCAGTCCTTAGGCCTTCTATTGCGTCGGCCATCCCAGAGTTAGTCCTGAATCATTTTTTACTCTGATCTACTTCAAATCTTATTACCCATTTCGTGTCATTGATGGATGATACATTAAGGCCTTCCTGTGACAAGTCTTTTCCTGTCGAATTCAACTCATTATCTAGGAATTAGACTTAGAAATTAATTGGTACCTTGGAACTTGGATGCCTCAATGGTAGGTTTACTCACTTTTGACAATGGGTTTTCATTATTGACCCCTGATCGGGAGATTCCGCCAAGTGTTCGACTTCAGCTCATTAATTCACATTCGTTGGATTGTACTAGAGTGCCTTGGGAGTCATTGAAATTAATGGTGATTTCCCTCGCACTTGTTAACGATTTACACTAATGACTGGTAATCAAGTGGTTTCTACCATGTTCGACTTCAACACATGTATTCACATGGTTAGATTTGTACTATAGAGTGGTGGAGATGAAGACCCTGGATCTTTTTCGATAGATTCAAGTTGCGTTGGAGTATATTTAGTTTGTACTGTTGCATAGATCCACATTGTATGTCTCGTGGCTATGTTCAAATTTGAGTCTTTAACACATAGATCCACAATGTATTTTTGGTGGCTATGTTCAGATTTGAGTCATAATGGCATGGATCCACAGTGTATGTTTGGTGTCCATGACCTATCTTACTTGACATTGATCTTTGCATGTCGAAATTATGCTTTGAGTCATTTGTATTATGAGTATGGGAATGCCTACCTTAGTGATGATATATTATTGTACTGTATTTCCTTGTTTGTTGGCAGGTTTTTGACTGACGTGTTCCTTGTTCCCTACACACACTCGACAAAGTATTTCAGTTATCACTCTGTTCTAACTTCATACTTTGGGGGGCTCTCTTTTACACATTATTTTTTTCACCCTTATGACCGTTAATGATGTAAACCTATATGTTGCCTTCATAGGGGTCAGTAGCTTGAATTCTTGAAGAAGGAAGGGAGAAGGACTTTTCCCGAGAGAAGAAGTTGTGTTTTCCTCTATAAAAACCCTATTTTGGAGGATTTCCGCAGGCTGCTCTATATGCAGGGTGCATAAATTCCTAATTTCCACACCTTGCTCCATATATGGGTTGCAGAGTTTCTGCAGGCTGCACTATAGCTAGGGTGCAACGACCTTTTGTACGTGGAAAAATGAGCATCTTCTCGATGCTTCTAGAAGGAGAAGCTTCTATGGTGAGGTGGTCTCCGTATAGTTTGGATCTTACTCACTTTCATGATTTAGTGGGATCATCCTAACCTCCTCACCTTATCCTCTTCAGCTTATAAAAGGAGAGGAAATCTCATGGAGAAAGTGAGATTGGAAAATTGGCTTGGAATTGTTAGCTTGGTTAGAGTGGCTTTGAGATTTGCTTTGTCAAAGATAGATTGTGAGTAGCTATTAGATCTATGGTCTCAGAATCCTTGGAGAAAGAAGTGTGTGGGAAGCAAGGAATCATTGGAAGGAATCTTACAACATCAAGGCATCTGGTTGTATCTTTCTTCCAAATTATATAATACAGTGGCATGTTTCTTTCCCATAAAATCATTAGCATTTTATTATAGGACTCCTTGACCACATGTTTAGGTTTTAATTGAATCTACTATTTCTTCTTTCACTTTGGTTGGTTTGTGTCATTGCTGATCTAATTTCACAAGAGCACCAGAGTGAAGCAGGGAAAACAAAGATATAAGGAAGCGATATATCAAGGTATGTCATCCATTTCTTCTTTGGTAGTAAATTCAATGATTGTAACTTAGGGAAAGCGTCATGTCCTGTCTTGTTTTGTTCTAGATCTAGCTGAATCTAGGGAGATTAGTTTATGTACGTATTCACCGATTTATCCAATAACAGAGTGGTGTCAAGCTCAGGGTCATCCTGGATAAGTATAATGTGGGTTGCTCGAGCTGCTGAGCGAGTGCGGTGGACGGTGGATGAAATGGGTTGGGGGTTCAAAACTATATTTGGGGAAATCCCCGTCTTGAGTTTCTTAGCCACTGGCTCTGTGATGAATGAAACACTAAGGATTTCTTTGACATCCTTACCTGTAAACATAGCTTACTTTGGTAGTTTCAGGAATATCGACATTGTTCTCTTCTTGTGCTTCATTGGCTACATCTCCTCCTCTTCTTCATAGTCTGTTTGTGTCACAACTTCTTTCTTATGTACCTCCAGGCCTGAGCTCGGTCCTACCTCTGCTTCCTAACCTTTATTATTCAGTAGCTTGGTGGGAAAAACATAATGCATCCCCGAATTGCATGGGTTGTGTTTGTTTCCAGGCCACGACATAACCTCCTTTTCGAAGGATTCTTCATACAAATAGAACAACAACATACGCGAATGGAAGTCCTCCCTGTTGGCATACCTCAACCACACAAATGTACGGTGTCGGTTCATGCTGAATGCTATGTTCTGCGTATTGTAGTTAAGCATATCCTGCAGAATGCACAACCTCTGTGTTGCATTGATTAATCTATTGTATCACTTAGAGAATTTCGTGTTGTTGAAGGAGGTGTTCTCTGAGTGTTCCCTTGAATGCTCGGGCTCAAACATTTTCTCCAAGTGCCCCTTATCTATTGGCGCCAACTGTCTTCCAGTGGGTGGCATCCACTTGATCATTGCGAATGAAAGAAACAAGTATCAATAGGTGAAAGTACCACCTTTCTCATGGGCTTCCTCACAGGCCATGAGGAGTTCCTCTAATAAGTAGCCGCACCAGCTGAAGATAACGCCATTGGCACAAAAATATGCCAATGATAAAACATCCAATGTACGTTCTCCCTTGTAGTAGGACCTCATAACTTTTCTAGAAATGATGTAGCAACTGATCCTGACCGTCTCAAGTAGTATGGGGTTGATCTTGGTTGTGCACCCTCCCCTCTCTATGTGAAACCTCTCATATAGGATGGGCTCCCCATTCTTCTTGCCATGCTTACTGGGACCTTGGAAACCTTTGGACAAGTCCTCACCCTCAAGGGACAATCTAGTAAGCTGGTGGATGTCTTCTACGTGGATTGGATATCTCCTATCCAACAAAAAACTTCTATCATGCACCATGCTGATCAGAAACTTGGTACACCTCGCAACTTCCCTAGTGGTGCCGAAATCTGGTAAGTCCCTGAGGTTCATGATGGTAGAATTAAACAAATTGATAAAGTCAAGCTTTGACACAAACTGCATGCCTCCCAACTCGTCTGGAGTGATACTCCAGAAAACATCTATGTTCATATGAGGGAAAAATATCTCATCTGTCAAGTCGAGGTCGAGGAGCTTGACTTACTCCACCTTCCCCTTGAGATCACCCACGACCTTGACCCAAGGGTCACCGCGCTCATCTGGTACTACATCCTTGGAAATGACACTTTGAATCCTTGTAGCTCTAGGCATGGTTAGTCTGAACTATCAACAATTTAGATAGGAAAAACTGATATTGGGGATTATGACTAATGGTCGAGGGATTACACAAGCTTTCTCACTCTTCAGAATTCATAAATCTCTAAGTTCATTATGGGAAATAATGCATCCTATACCAAGTTCTCAGACCCTTATACTCGGGTTGAGCTGGAAAGTTATGTAATAACTGCTATTCATGATTACCTTATAAACACAACATGGATTTGAGTTGTCCGAAGGGACTGGTTAATGGGGTAAATCTCTCAGGTGATCTCAGCATTTTCTGGGAAAGTTGGTCAGGGACATGACCGATTTCATACCTTATCATTAAATAGATGAGAATCCTGGCGTGAATACCGATGGAATATTTACATATTATGTCTTTATGGCTTAATCAAATTTAGATAGGGTACTATAGTAGTAATAAAGGCAGTGATTGGACTGGGTTCGTGGGGCACATGGACTTAGATTATGTCCGAGTTCCCTCTCCCTTCGACCACAAAGGGTTCCTCGTCATATTAATGACTGTCATTAATAGGTTCTTGACGCTTCTTATCCTACGCTCCTGATTAAGCAGTTCTAAATCAAAACAATACTTAAATAGAAAAATGAACTACATGTCGCGATGCAACAATGCACTCTTCAACTTTATTAACTGAATTCACAACAATTTGCAAGAAAATTCAAATATAACTACTATACATGCTCCTTCAGACTAGAGAAACAGTCCTGTAGCTCAATTCATAGATAGATAAGGTTTCAGGTGAGCGCCATTCACCCATCCTGGCCACAACATACCATCCAGTTGTGTAAGTCTGACTGCTCCAGATGGTTGGATCTCCTCAAGTATAAATGGCCCCTACTAGTGCATGCACAACTTGCCTGGATTTTTATGGTATTGATTGTCATAAAGTAGGACCTTATGTCCTTGCACAAATACTTTGGTCTTAATGTGTCTGTCATGCCAAGATTTCTGCCTTGCTTTCTCAATTGTCTGATGGAAGTCTGCTAAAAACCTAGTCTCTTCAAGTTCTTGTAATTCCATGAGCCTCTGTACAACTGATTCATCCTATGACATGTGTGTAATATGTGCAATATACAAACTTGGCGTAATGAATTCTACAAGTACCACAACCTCTTTCCCATAAACTAGCTGAAATGGAGTGTACTTGTGGAGTTTCTTTGTGGTTGTCCTATAAGCCCATAGTACTACTAGAACTCTGTCGTCCCAATCTTATATTTTTGTGCAATAGACCTTGATTAATCCTCTCTCCATAATCTTGTTAAATTCTTCCATTGTTCCATTGGCTTGCGTATGTTAGGGACTACTTTTATGATGTTGGATAAAGAACTCTATTGTAAGCTTTGCTATTGTACTACTGATAAAATGATCTCTCGGATCACTGGTCAGACTCCTAGGACATCCAAACCGAGTGATAATATTTTCAAAAATGAACCTAGTAGCAGTATCGATCGAACAATTCTGAACAACTGTTGCCTTATCCCAACGTGTAAGGTAGTCGGTTGTGGTAATAATATATCTAGCCTTTGAATGCTTAGCTATGGGGTTGATCGACCCAATGAAGTCAACCACCCACTTCTCAAGTTATTATAAAGATTCAAATGTCTGGAGTGGCAATTCATCTCATCGTGATGACTTACCCACTCTTTGAAAAACATCACATGATCTAGCATATGCCTTTGCATCCTTGAAGAGCATGGACCATCATAGTCCAGCTTGGAGGAATTTCTGCACAATGGCCTTTCCTCCAACATGACCTCCCACAACTCCACTATAGAACTCCCATAGTATATCTTGTCTTTCATGATCTAAGACACATCTCATGAGGATACTATCTAGTCCTAATTTATACAATTTCCTTGCAATCAATTGATAGTCTGATGCTCTAACCACCATATGGTGTTCTGGGTTGTGGAGTATGTTTCTGGGGAGGCCCTTGTACTTAATAAGAATGCTATGTCTTCCAGGTATTCTGGTATGGCCTCAACCCGGAATAGGTCTGCATATGGGAGCTGATCATCGACTGCTCCACCATTTTCCCCTGACTCTAATCTATACAGGTGATCAGGACCTACGTTACATCTTCCAGGCTTAATGATCACTTCAAAAGAAAATTCCTGAAACAACAAAAACCATCGAAAAATTCGACCTTCCAATACAATTTTTTTAAATAGATATTTTAATGCAAAATGATCAATAAATAACTTAAAATGAGAGCCTAACAAGTACTATATAAACTTCTACAAAGTGTAAATCATATCTAAACCCTCCCTTTCTGTTGTTGTATATTTGTGCTCAACTTGCGACAACTTCCTGCTAGAAAAATAGATAAGATGATCCATGGCTCCATCTCCTGGTTGTGCTAATATGGCTCCCAAGGAAATAACTGATGCATCTATGTACACGTGAAATTCGTTTTCCCTATTTGGAAATATCAAAATAGGTGATGTACTAAGCTTCTCCTTTAGGGTCTCGAACACTTTATCACATTCTGGGCTCCATCGGAACACTTCGACCTTCTTTATTAGATTTTCTAGAGGTGCAGTGATATTTGTGTATTTTCTGATAAACCTGGGCTAGTACCCTATGTTCCCCAACGTGGAGTGCAACTTCTTAGCACTCATAGGTGGAAGCATGTTCACAATAAATACAACTTTGGCTGGGTCTACTAGTGCTCCTTCTCGGTATACTATGTGGCCTAACAAATTTCCATGTGGCACACAAAAGATACACTTTCTGAGGTTCAACAATATCTGCAATTCTCTACATCTTTCAAACATCAGACATAGTAGCACTACATGTTCCTTGAGAAGACTATATACCATCCAATCATCCATATAAAATTCTATAAACCTGTGAATAAATTCTCGGAAAGATGCTATTACAATCCCGGAGAAAACTGCAAGGGAATTCTTTAGGACGATTGGCATCACATTGTATGCAAATGATCCCCATTCTGTTATGAATGTGGTCTTATTTTTGTCCTCTTCAACAATCCTTACTTGGTGATACCTTGAAAATCAATTTGTAAGCGAGTAAGATTCTTTCCCCGCAACCTGCTCTAGCACCTCATCAGTAAAAGGTGTTTGGAAAGGGTGATGCACACATGCATAGTTAAGGCTTATATAGTCTACAGAGACCCTAGTGTCCTCTGTGCCTTTCTTTCTCTGGATGATTATTGGGCTGACCCATTCTGCTTCTTCCACTGCAAAAATAAGTCCATATTCCATCATCTTGTGTGTTTCCTTCTTAACCTTCTCTTTCACTCTAGGGTTAAGGTGATATCGTCTATGCATCACAGGCTTTGATCTTGGTTTTAATTCAATTTTCATCTCTCCCATAGCTCATTTAATCCATTTTAACTCTGAAAATGTCTTTGGGAACAAATCCTCATACTCTCGCAACAAGCTATGTATATCTTGGCTAGTGTTCTCATCCCAGTAATCTCCTACCATAGCTATCTTAGGTTTTTCTGTGGTCCCTGTATTGACTTTGCGCAACTTCAATGGGTGATTATAAGAACCATCATTCTAGCTGGGTATGATGTTCTGGATTTCTCTACTCCCTTATGTTTCCTTAATGGCTAAGTTTCTCAATTCTTCTAAATCATCTAGGATTTCCAAATCCTTCTCAATATTATAGCATTCTATAGGTTTGTTTGTTGATATTATGGTAGTTGCGGGATGTATTTACCTCCATGTGTAAGCCTGATGAGAACAGAATATTCCAGGAAGCAAGAAGAAACCCTAATTAGTTGGTTAATAACCCTAGAAGACAAGTCAGCTCAAGAGGATAATTTTTATTAGATTATTAGATCCCAAGAGAAGAAGTCGTCTAAAGGAAATATTATATACTAAGTAAATAGGCACCCAGAATGAGAAGTCGGCCCAGGCAATTTTCCAGTTTTAGTATAAATATAGGAGGCCATTCTTCATTCTGGAAGGCATTCTCAGAACTGCAGAAGCAACACTTGTGCGCACTGTAGTTGGCCAGTTTGTGCGCAAGTTTGGAGGAGAGCTGTCGTTGCAGTTGTTGCAGCTAGCAGATTTCGGTTTTGGCCCGGACTCTCTCTTGGTTATGAGTTGGAATCTCTGATAAGATCTTATTACTCCTGTTTGGTGCGCTATCCTTGGAGATAGGTGTGCTATCTTGTTTAGGCTATCTAGCCTAGGGTTTTCTTCTGGAATGATTCTCTGTCAAGGTTAAGGTGGTCGGGGTTGGCTTCGGTCTATGGTTGGGTGATAATAATGATATTGTCTATGGTTAAATGAGCACATCCATTATATTCTAATAGGTTATGGGCCCACACCTCCTTCATTCAGTCTAACCAGTGGAAGGGAGCATATCCATAAGGATACTAAGCTCGTTGAATAATTGCCGCTAGGGTTTCTAGCATAAGCAGTTACTAAAGAAATGCCACTAGGATTACTAGCAGGTGCAGTTGCAGAAACCCTGATCCTCTTGTTGAGGAACCTTAAGTGAAGGGATTGACTTAATTTCCAGATAGACTAGTGCACCCTAGCCTAGCACATCCCCTGGTACCCTCAACAAGCCAAGACGTCAAGTTTGAGTTTTTGGTCAAATCTAGGGTTGACCAAGTTAAAGAAACCGTGACTTACTCTACGAAGTTAGAAAAAAATTTAGTGTTGGATATCGTGAAAGGAAATATTGCGGAAACAGAGTTTGAATAAGGAAAAGAAAAGGAACCACAGAACGTTGTAGTTATGGAGAAGTTCAAAGACAATGACATCAATGCCATGAGTATCATAGTGGATTCTATAAAAGAACACATGATACCCTACATCTCCCATATTGTTTCATCTAAGAATATGTACGATGCCCTAACAAACCTCTTCTCAGTCAGAAACATTGGACAAGTAATGAATCTGAATAATGAGCTCCGCGACATGAAGATGAATGATGATGACAACATAACATCATACTTTGTGAGAATATCTCAGTTAAGAGATCAACTACAAGCTATTGAAGAGATCATTTCAGAGAAGGAATTGGTAAACATAGTACTCAATGGTCTTTCCAAGACATGGGATGCATTTTCTGCAAGCATGAACACAAGGAAGGAGTATCCTACATTTCAATAACTTTGGACTTGTTGTGCACAAGAAGAATCAAGGATCAATGCAAAAGAGAAACCCCAAAAGAAATACGATGATCAAGCTTTTACAACAAGGTTCAATAATTTCAGGAATAAAAGAAAGTTTGGCTCTAGGAAGAAGTCAAATCAAGAGAAAGATATGTCAAAAATACAATGCTTCAATTGTCGAAAATATGGCCACTAAAAGAATCATTGTCCCGAGCTAAAGAAAAGTAAGGAGACACATGAAGCATCAATTGCTGAAGAAAAGGAACCTTCAAAGAAGACTAAGTAGGATGAAACAAAATTATTCTTCTAAGACAAGGTAACAATACTCCTCATATTTCTTGTACACACCATGTTTTCTTTACATATCTTGCATATCTATTTCCTAGAAGATAATATGTTCCAAGAGAAACTATACCTATGGAAGAACAACATGATAAGAATTGCTATCACTATGACTACAAGTCAGACAATACACATGAAAGGATGAAGTACATCAACAACCCTTGGTAACAATTCATGTGGAAGATATTACATAAGTAACAACTACAAGATAAGCCGAAATCAGAATCAATATTGAAGAAACCTAGAAGAAGTAAAGACAGAAAGAAGTCAACAAGCAAGAGGAAATTGGAAATTTGTTTTTGACACTTTGCAAAAGGCAATAAGGATGCAGATGGAAGCATGGACTCTCCCAGATGGAGAGAGCCGATTATATATTTCTAAAGAAGAGCATGAATTCATGCATGAAGCAAGGATTAGGAGGGAGCTAATCCTAAATTATATGATCCAATGAATTTGATAAAGTATCTATCCATGGAAGCAACCATGAAAAAGAAACACGTGTTCAATGTGACCTTAGAAGAAGTCTTCTTCAAAAATAAGCCTTAATGTATCCCTGGTTGTCCATCCACATCCATGATCCTATGATGAAAGGAATAAGTTGGAATCTTCAGGGCATGGAATCTATAGAAAACTCCATGGACCTAAGAGCTAAAGAAAAACATAAGGAAGAACATGAAGATTCCAAAAGAGAAAGAAAAGACAGAACAACCAGTCATTGTATCAAGAATCACAAGACTACTAGCCTGGCATGAACTCACTAAAAGAAATCAAGCAGAGGAAATGAAAGCTGTGATGAAGAAGAGTGTATGGAAGACTTATGAATGTAAGCATTGCAAGATCCAGAACTAGAGGTTTCTCCCAGATGGAGGGAGAAGCTATGATGATTTATTGTTCTAGTAAACTAGACATACCTCTACATGAGCCATTATACCATCCGCAATATCCATGGGTTGGAGTTTACATCAGATGAATGCAATGATTTTTCTCCAGAATAATTGAACAAAGAACGTATGTAGAACAACCTCAAGGCTTTGAGGTATACCGGGAAGAGACTCTTGTATGTAGATGGAAGGAGGTTTTGTATGGATTTAAAAAACTTGGTGCGGAGCCTCCAATGCACAATAGAAGCCTGGTGAAAAACCTTCTGTAAACATACTATATCAGAATGGTTACTCATAACTCAAGGATGATGGATTTCCAATCCATGAAAAATCTCTCATGCTGACAGAAGAAGTACCACTTGGATATGTTCCAAGTTTGACCGTCGCCACGATGTTATGAACTAGCAGGAAACAAAAGAGATGAATTCAACTATGATGATCAGAGCTATATGAACTCTTCATAAAACCAGTGTTCTAGAAATACTGAAGTACATTAAGATCAAGAATTACATTTTCCGTGATGAAGTCCAGAAAGGATAAGTGGTTCTCCAATATATATCTTTACAGATGAACAGATAAGCAAAAATTTTGGTAAAGCCTCTGTTCAAGATGAAAGAGTTTGTGTACTCAAGTTGGAGCTCGTGGAGACAACTTCCTTATTTATAAAGGAAGATATGACTCCTAGGTTGGGAGGGAGAAATGATGTGTTATTGATTTATGGAAAATCATTTTTCAGTTCGAAAAATGGTCTAGGATGAGAAGTTCCTTTCCATTTTGGAAAGTGGTTTGATATTTCTAACGGAAAAGCATTTTCCAGTTCAAAAAATGGTCTAGATCGAATGATCATTTTTGTAACGAAAATGGTTCGATGGATTTCTGATGTACCATAGACAACGATTCCCCTTGTGTTTAACATAGGGAATGGTCTAGGAAAATCTCTCTTCTTGACGATCACTCTGAGTAGTGGTCAAGAAGACTGGTCTGCCTTGCCGGACAATCATTCTTTCGAAGCTCACAATTGTGAGTAGTTTCAAAGAATGGTCCATTTTTGAGGTTGGTGCAGGACAGTCATTTCCTTAGGAAATGGTCCGGACAATTATTCCCTAGGGAAAATTCATTCTCTCCAGGTTTCACTTTGTTTAGTGCCAGAGGAATGGCCCATATAGGCGAATGGTCTAGGTTCAACAATCAGGGACATGCATTCCCTAGGGCAGATTTATTCTCTCTAGGTTGCACTTTGTTTAGTGCTGGAGGAATGGCCTAGATAGGTGAATGGTCCAGGCTCAGAAATCAGGAAAATCATTCTTCCTTGCTTGAGAAGAATAGTTCAGATAGCTCATCATTGATGTTTTAATTTCTTAGGGAATATGCTCTTCCAGATCTCACAGATGTGAGTGGAAGAATGGCCTAGTTGATTTAGTTTATATATCATAACAATGTTTTTTTGTGCAGGTTGATGATATGATGGTTATGGAGACTGTATGTCTCTAGAAAATAGATATATACTATTGTAGTGGAGGTGTTCCACTGATTGTGACTATATGTCACCGATCAAGTGTCTGTGTGCTACTTGGTGTGGCAGTGTACCACTGGATTGTAGTTGTGTACTACTATGGATAGACACAATTGTGTTCTATTGAATGACATTGTTCCGATCGTATTGAATACTATCAATAGTGTTGGACATAATTATCAGCTAGATGGATGATCAATGGAAAAATATTTCCCAGACAAAAAATGGTACAGAACATTTATTCTTCTAGGACATATGTTCGGATTAGAAGAATAGCTCTTGTGTCACTCTGTGGAGTGAGTGAATTATCTAGCATCATCTCTGATTACTCAGATGGAGTATGGTTCTGAGATATGATGCAATTGATGACATTGATAGTGATGATGGTGATCATGATCTAATCATGAGATAGTCTAGATGACTATGTTGATGCTACCAGGTGAATGGTATGTTTGTGCTCAAGACCATTACCTTAAAATACCTCCCTAGCTAGGAGGGAATGTTGATATTATGGTATATGCAGGAGGTATTTACCTCCACATGTAAACTTGATGAGAATATAATATTCTGAGAAGCAAGAAGAAACCCTAATTAGTTGGCTAATAACCCTAGAAGACAAGTCGGCTCAAGAGGATAATTTGTATTAGGTTATTAGCCTCCAAGAGAATAAGTTGACTAAAGGAAATATCATATACTAAGTAAATAGGCACCCAAAATGAGAAGTCGGCCCAGGAAGTTTGCCAATTTTAGTATAAATATAGGAGGCCAGTCTTCATTTTGGCAGGCATTCTCAGAACTGCAGAAGAAACATTTGTGTGCACTGTAGTTGCCCAGTTTGTGTGCAAGTTTGGAGGAGAGTTGTAGTTTCTACAACTAGCAGATTTCGGTTTTGTCCTGGATTCTCTCTTGGTTATGGTTTGGACTCTCTGATTAGATCTTGTTACTCCTATTTGGTGTGCTATCCTTGGATAGAAGTGCACTATCTTGTTTAGGCTATCTAGCCTAGGGTTTGCTTCCAGAACGATTCTCTGTCAAGGTTAAGGTGCTCGGGGGTGGCTTTGGCCTATGGTTGGGTGAAAATAGTGATATTGTACATGGTTAAATGAGAACATCCATTATATTCTAACAATGTTGCCCAAGTTTAGGTGAATATTAGACTGGATTTCTTCGCTATGCTTTGTGCATACCACTAGGACTGGTTTCTTTTTACTAGTGTCTGTAAAAATGAATTCTTTAATTCTTTGCAGGACTACTTTAATCTCATGGTACTTACTTGTAAACGAGAATTCCTTGCAAAAGTGATCTGCCAATGTTTTCCAGTCGCTRGTCTTTSTTCTGGTTTCTTCATGCATGAACCAAGATTTCAGAATTGGACCTAGTGAATGGGGAAATACTTGAAGCTAGAAGCGAGATGGTATTTCCGTAACTTTCCATTGTGTAATGTATTGTTCAATATGTACTTTAGGATCATACTRTTGAAAAATTGCACAACTTGGAAATCCAGCCACATCTCTGATTACAACTGCTCATTATCTYGAAATATATATTTGATAGCTTGCTTCACATCGTTTCAATTTCCAATGAAGTCTTTGTGATTGGCCCATGATCTGGCAGGTGTGTCCTGGAGGGCTAAATCCAACACTGAGATCCTTTGATCTTCCACTATCTTTTCTTCCATGCTGACCATAAAACTATCAAGTCCTGAGGTACCATTATATATTGGGTGTTTTCTGACGTCGTTTCCAACCCATCTAATTTCCCTGATAGTTGCGCATCTTCTTGAAAATATTTCATATGAGCCTTGGTGCCAACTGTCAAATTCTAGTTCTGAATCTTTGTCCACTGATTGTATGCTCCTCCAACTTACTAATCCATCAACAATAAGATTTATGTAATCTTCTCTTGTTTTTTCTATTACAGTGTACAACTAATCCAAGTCTTCTCCCTCCATATTGTTGTCCATTGGCTCTGTATATCAAGGGCCTACATACAGATCCAAGGGTTGAACTACTTTGATTTCATCTACCACAAATGTCATAGTGTCTTTATTTAGGTCAATCATCGCATAGTTGTCATAGGCCCAATCAATACCAAGTAGTACAAGATAAGGGTCCTTATCCCCCATGATTTCGATCACCTCAAAATCAGCTACAATCTTCACTCCCACAACATCTATTTCCACATTCTCCAGTCTTCCTATTGGGAAAATACAATATTTATTGTCCATTCTTAGCTGGATTGGGGAATATGTGAATTGGGGTTTTCCTAAGGATTCCCAAGTCTTTTTAGTAAGTATGTTAACATTAGATCCTACATCTAACATAACATAGTTAATCTCAAACTCGTCTCGTTGGGATACTAATCTAAATTCTTTTCCAGTTCGTACTTTCCTTCTCTGTACTCTCTGAGTACTCTTCTCAGGAAGATTAGTCCTTATTATTGCTTATATAGATTCTCCATTCCCTAGAACTAGGTACAACGCATTGCAAAACTTTTCTATCAATTGGTCATTCCCAAGAATATTAGAAAATAATTGAAACCAAAGGTTGACTACATTTTGTGGTTGCTCAGGTTGTCTCATCTTGACTACAAGGTTTCTGGGTGTAGGGGGTGAAGAAAAGGACTTGCACAATATTAGGGTAAACAATAGGCTGAGGGGGTTTCTCTTGCATCTCAGGGCTAGTGATATTATGAAATACTTCTATGGTATTTTTAAAGAAAGACTTCTATTTCAAAGGATCATACCTTTCTTCTTTAGGCGTTGCTTTCTGGATCTGAGGTAAACTATTCACATCAGTGCCACTTTTTTCCCCTCCTCGAGTGATAATATTAAGGTTGGGAAATTGTACCCTAACAAATCTCTTGATATATAAACTGATGAGGTTAGGTTAGTTCCTTTTTGACGTTCCCTATCTTCCCATTTTGCAATTAGTTCTGAGTAGTCTTCAATTGCATTCCCATTGGTTCTGCAGTGAGAGCACCATGGCTGCCTCATATGAGGACAGTCTCTAGCCATGTGGCCTTTCTCATCACATTTGTAGCATCTACTTGGTCCTCTTCCCCTGATTCTTCTTCCTTTGAAKTCTCTTCTGGATCCACCTCCTCGACCTCTTCCCGGTCCCTGAGGGGTTTCATTCACCCTTAATGTTGTTCGATCCAACCTGTCCGCAAGTGCATCCAACACTCTACACCGATTGGTAGTATGTGTGGTAGATGCAAAAAACTYGAAATGTACAATATTCGGTACTATTGAATACTTTTGATAATGGGGCACTGTCTCAGACCATGCCCATGGATTTGGAAAATATCGCAATACTCAACTGCTGGCATTGCTTGATTACCTGGAAACGCATGATATGGGGTGGGGTTATGGAATGGTAAATTCACAGATACTTATGCAAATCCTCCCATGGGTCTTGGTGAGGGTCCCATCGGATTCTGAGGAGGTACCATTCCCCTCATTTGTGGACATTCGTTCACTAGAAGTCCTTCTGTGTAAGATTTGGTACACCAAACCTGCGATCGTCCTAGTCTAGGTATCATCAATTCTTGAATATTTTCTGTAAGTGATGATATTTTCCCTTGTAATTGTGCCAAATTTGCATCTGTTGGGGGTCTGGTCACTTTCAGGCTCCCTGGATATCCTACCATGGCTTCAATATTCATTGATTGTTCCAAGGCATCTATCAAAGTTGCTATCTATTGTTGCGTTAACAGAATCCATGTCAGAGGTAGAAATCCATGAATATACCATTCTCTTTGATGTTATTGATGAATTGGATGCGCTAACCTCCCTATAGAATATTTAAAATTCTGGCTATATTCCCATGCTGATTCACCTTCCCTTTGCTGAATCTCACGTAACTCAGACAAAGCTTGTTGTTCTAACTGAGGTAGCTTAAACTCCACTATGAAATTTGTCCATACCTGGTCAAGTGTGAATGCTTGACCTTGCATTCCTGGCACTCTTGGCTCAATAACCTTCATGTACCATTTGAGAGCATGACCTCTCAAGGTAGTCTGGAATCCAACCAATTTATTTGCATCCAGAGTCCCTCTGGACCTCTATATTTCTTCACACAAGAACCAATGTTTCTCAACATATTCATCTCCTTTACCCCAACATTCTGGGTATCGAGAAATAAAACCTCCCACCTTACCAACCATTGTTGATCTTGTTGCTCCTATCAAAATAAAACCTAAC
Organism: Picea mariana; assembly: GCA_032191745.1. Classification (NCBI taxonomy): domain Eukaryota; kingdom Viridiplantae; phylum Streptophyta; class Pinopsida; order Pinales; family Pinaceae; genus Picea; species Picea mariana. The sequence goes on along the minus strand of JASDQU010100973.1, from coordinate 79,258 downwards.
GTTCCTGGTTGCAACCTACCAAGGGATCCCAATATCCTCCCTGTACTCGCACTTCTCGATTGTGACTGACTAACTCGTTGTACTAGAACAAGAATAACATAAGAAGGTAGCATTGAATTTAACACTTATATAGAAGACACTTGGGGTATGGGTGATTTAGGGCTGGCACCACTGGCTTCAGGGCGATTTTCTTTAATCAGGGGGGTCTCGTTCTCTTCCTCTGAAGTAGTCTCTTTAGCTGGATTCCCGATATTTCCTGGAATCAGGGTTGATTATTATCTTTCCTGTTCAAGATCCATGTCCGCTTCCTTCTCCCTTTCTTCTACACCTTCTCTTTCTTTTCCACCCTCCTAGGGACTTCTTTCTCTCTGTGCTTCTCTCTCACTTAATATTTGACTGGAGGGTCTTTCCTATCTTCTCATATTTCACAACTCTTCCATCTATCCTTCCTCTAGTTCTCCTGCTTTGAATTCTTTCTGCAACTTCTCAAACTATTTTGCTGCTTTCTTTATCTTACAATGCCACCACTTCTCAAATATGGGGGATTTTTAAGGCTCACTCATCTCTTGAGTCCATTTCTTTCTGCTTCCCTTGTTTTTCAAAGAACCCCCTCCCCTCTCTCAGGCCATGGCTCCACCCCAAACTCACCCCACCCCAAGCGATGGTGTTTAAGTTGTCATCTCAGTTGGGGGCATAGTCAACATCCCCTCTTCCATCAAGAAAACCTTAATCAACAGGGTCATTTCTCTCAATAGTCTTCCCCTTGCGTATTTCTTGAAATCCTCTTCTACTTTTGAAAAATATTGATGGTTCTCAACTGCAAACTCAATAATGTATCCTACTAATGTGGTATTGACCCAGAAATCGATTGCTCGTGTTACTAGGATATCCAACCGATGAAGTGATACTATATTTTCTATATCCCAAGCACATGTCTTCTTGAATCGTTCTTAGAATTCTGAAGCTTCTTGGATCCTATCTATCCAGTGGAAAATTTCTTCTGGGAAATTAACCTAGAATATCTTGTACTGGTCGCTTGATATTTATGAGTAAAAGACTACCTCCCATGTGTCTTTCACATATTTTCCTCTCAGCTCTGCTTATTTCCATACGAAGGCATCACAATTTCTCTCCCACCATTGGTGAATATTAGATCTATGAATCCACAGAAGAATTCTCCCTTCATGTTCCCTTTTAACGCATGTCTCGACAATGGAACCATTTTGTTGGCACGAAATTGATCAGACTAGGGTCCTTTTCATGTTACCAACAAAAGGTACTGTGTATTCTAGAGTGATGGAATTTTCATCTCCTCCAAAGAGAAGAAGTCTCACCTAAAGCACAACCAATAAATAAGGATAGGGAAGAGAAAGGGGAATACTTGGGCGGGTTCCCAGAACCTTCAAGATTCACCATGATCTTGCACAAAATAGACCAACTACAAACCAAATCTGAACTCATGCATACAAGAATTGAAGATACTTAAGTTGTGAGAATAATTCATACACAGAGACATCATACAGATACTATCAAGCATAAAGAAGTACTGCAAAGATACAATGCATAAGCATAAACACAATAAGACACATTATATTTCAAAATTTTGGGTCCTTCTTCATCTATTATCTTCAGAACCCGTCGAATACAATCTCAGAGATACAACTTGGTACTCTATTACAAACTTCTGAATCCTGACTCATATTGCTTAGATTTATCTGACCAAAACTGTATACATATTACATGTACAACAACAAAACTCAACCTATAAACACTAACCAACCCAACCCAACAAGAAAAAGAATCAATAACCCTTTTACAATCATATACATCTCATATATCTGGCTTTGGAATCTCATGCTTTCTTGTTCTGTTGTAACTACTTTTTCCTTGCTCGCATTGTGATGTCCCTTTCCGAAACCGATTTCTATTACTTTTCCTTGCTCCACTGTCTAGCTTCTTTTGTAGCTTGCACAACTCATGCTAAACCAGAACTGGGACTGTATTCCTTCTTGCACAACTTCACATCCAAAAAAAAAGGGCCCAACAAGATCATTTGAGGTTTGATGAGTGATTGGGAAGAATTAATGAGTGGATCAGGTAATAACATGGCAATTAAGAATCCTAGAATTAACCTTCAAGTAGAAAACATTGATATTTCTTTAAACCGGAAAAGGGTGTTTTAAAAAAATTCCTGAACTTGATTCTCTTTAAAACAATAAAGAAAATAAACACATATGAAAACAGAGAAAACATATTACAGTAAGAAAAACTTCACCAACATGAGTGACACAAGAATCCTGCAACTGTTGTAACTGTATTACTATATTTGATAAACAGTGGTTCTGTGAGTTGATTACAATAATAAACACTTTTTCTTCAACATGTTCCAACCCATAATACTTCGAAATGGAAAGTATTTATAAGTTGTTTACAAAGGATCATGTCATAAATGAGCATGATTTATTTTAAGAAAAAATCTAAACTAACTGCATCTGTAATTACAACAATATAGAACTGTTTCAGATCTGCTCAAAATCCTAGTGCCGATTTGATGTCAACCATTGATGATCTATCTCTTTGATTTCTACTGCATTGTTGGTATTTACTGATGATTGTTCTTATTTCTGCAAGTATCACGCATTAATATCTGGAGATGGTTGATTTCTTGTTGATCCTCTGTTTCTAGGTGTCCAGACTTGCTGGAATTGCTGGAATAAGTTCAACTGTTCCTTGAAAATTGATGCCACCCGTTAGTCAATCTGTCATTCCATCTTTGATTATAGATCTTTCTCCATGTAATATGAAAACAATCTTCAACTGTCTTCCTGGAAATATCAGGTTAGATTTGACTCTCATTCAATTGATCATCCACTTCATGGATGCAATTATATTTGAATTAGTAGAGCTTTGTCAAGACCTTGACAACTGTTACAAAAATAGATTTAGCATCTCATACATATTGAATAGCCAATAATATTTTGTATTCTCGGTCAACAAAAAATGTAACGGGGGGAAAATGTTGAGTTTTATGGTTGCTGGGATATATTTTTAGTGGCACGGGATCATTGTGGGACAACTAACGGTCAACGGTCATGTGGGAAAATTTAATTTGCTAACGGATATGATGACGTGGGGACATGTGTTGAGTAAGGGGATGGAAAGAGTGGATGTGGGAGTGTAAGTGGTAGGAAGAAGGGCAGTGTAGGGGGGGAGGTGGACAGTATCGGGAATGAGGGGACAAGTGGTGTGTGATGAGAGGGGAATTATAAGCAGGAGGTGACGTGTAGTGGGAGTAGTTAGAGAGGGGGATGGGGTGACAAGTGTAGGAACTAGCGGCGAGAAGGTGACGTGTAGTGAGAGGGGG
>JASDQU010100973.1:57770-75587 GCA_032191745.1 Picea mariana | reverse complement strand
GAAAGGTCAGGGGGGGGGTTCGAAAAAGGATGAGGACCCTCGATTTGGGAGATGGGGATGCTGTCGATTATATTAGCGTGAGGATTAAGCGCTATATGACAAAATGTCAGGTCACCTTCTGAATTAAGATAAAAACACATGCCATGTCATGTCACCTTGCTTTGTCTCTTAATTTGATTGAGCTTTTAATATTCCTCAATAAGTTATGGTAGTTGAACTACCTTTCTTTAGTTAAGTCAAATTAACTTAACTAATTGGTTTGAGACAAATGAATAATAATAATATATAAATAAGGGTCTCAAATAATAACTAAATAGGTGGGACCCCTTGTGACTCCCATTTTTTTTTTTATCATCACAAAAATCCAAATCATTTAATTAAAAACATCTCCTTGTAACTCCCTATTCATATATATACTCAAATAATCTTATCAACACAATGTAATATAAACATGTCCCCCAAAATAACATCATATCCAAGATGTCTAATAAAAAAAATCTCAAATGAATGCTGTTGTCCAAAACAATGCCAAATATATGCTTGCTATTGAAAACTTGATCAAAATAAAAATACTTTCTTCAGCATATAAAACAACCTCGATAATCAAAATCCATATTTACTATGTGAGGCATCGGGCCTCTTCTCACTACTATCCCCTTTTGATTTTTCTGTGGCAACCTTTGATTGGTTAGAGCCTTGAGGCTGAATTGCACTAATGACATGAGAAAAATCATCCTTAAGATGAAGGTGAGAGGAAACTGACTTGGTAAAATATTTGGATGAGATGGAGTGAGTGGATATTCCCTTTCCCTTGTCCTGCACAGGCTCAGGGTCATCTTTTTTTAATCTTTTACTGGCATGTGATGACTGCACAGGTGAGATAGCAGGTTCAGCTTGGGCAACTTGGTTTTTTGGTGGTGGAGGGGGTATTGGAAATGATGCAGTAGGCCAACCATGGTGGTGGAAAATGGGTGAGTGGATAATCTCTTTCCAACCATCGTTGGTGGGTGGTTCCAGTCACATTGATACATGAGGAGGGACTGGAATGCCAAGAATATTTTGATGTGATTAGAAGGGAGGTATTTCTGTTCGGGGATGAAATATTCCTTGGCCTCCTATGTTGAAGAAAATAGCTTGGAAAATATGGTTCAATTCATGGGGTTCAACATCGAAATGTATAGAGAACTGAGGTCTTCTATGACCTTGATGACAATTTCCCCTACCTCTGTTACATCTACCATTACTGCCAATGCTGAAAAAGGTCATCCTGTAGAAATATTCAATGAATCATGAAAAAATCTTAATAATCCATCATGAAACTCTACCTAAATAAAATCAAAATTTGGATCTATTATTCACCACATAACATATGCAATCCATCCATAAAACAACTTCACCAATCAATTTCCATCTGAAAAGGGAGTGATAGGGTCATTGGGAATATGAGGGGTTTGTGATGTATGAAAGATGGTAGTATGGACGGGACAATATAGATGGATATTGTTCAATCAATCGCCGAAATAATCAAACTGTGTATATTTCCAACTCTCAAACAATAGTCATCAACTAAAGTCCATATCCATCCCTTTTGTTTTCATACATATCTCTTCTTTAAAATGCTTAATAATAGAACAAGGAGTGATATAAGTGTATGTGGGAAAATGAAGGGAATGTAATGTGCAAAAAATGATACAATGAAAGGGAGCCAAATGGTCATTGTTCTATCACTAGCCATACAAAACAATTCCATTGTTATAACAACAAAATTTCCAAACACCTTCCAGTTTCAAAATCAAAATTCAATAATCTATTTCGAAAATCCAAGACCATTGTTCAAACTCCACTACTATTCACCATGCATTTTGAAATTACATTTTATAGAATTCATTGATAAATGACTGCCCAAGAAAAATTTCAATAGTTATGGCATAACAAAGCCTGCGCACAGTAGGGCCAAGAAAGAAAAATAGTCCAACAACCAACACTAACCATTGAGGTATGGACCAACTAGGTCGAAAATATTGCAATCAGTATTCCTTAACCACTAAAGGGTTTCTCAAAATCATCCAAAAGGGACCGCCTTGGGTAACACAAAATTAAACTGATATTTTAAATCACAAATCTTCCAGAATTCACTTTTATTGTTGTTCGCATAGTTCATTTTACACATATATAATTTGTCAACAGAGGTATTCTATCCATAAAATTCAACCACCTCAAGTACGCTAACACAACACGACCATATATCTTAAACAATTGCCTTACAATGGTTTTCAAAACTTCAATACTGTCACATAACAGAGTGTGTTTACAAATAAGTGGGCTTGGTATTAACTCTAACATCATCAAGTAAACAAATCGACAAAACCCCATGACGAAAAATATGTGAACAACACCCCTATAAAATGTTGGGTTGGCCACCCTTACACAATTATTCAAGTCAAGGGTTTGGAAATAACATTCATCATCAACAATGAGGTATGAGAGAGAAGAAAACAAACACTTCGAGGGTTTATCCAAAAGAAAACTTCAACAATATTTTACAACCATAAGTTTCCACAGACCTCTTCACATACCTCTTATGGAGGTCGCGAGAAAAAATATCGATGATATATATAAATAATTGACAGACATGGTTTTCGAATAGTCCATAGGAGAGTAATAACACGATTTTATTAGAAAGACAAGAAAACACCAAACAACCAGAGACGAGGCAGACCCGAATCACTTCCACCATAAATGTTTCCCATAGGTAAAGCAATAGAGAAACCATAATTTCATTCAATAGAGAGAGATACTCAACTGTGAATTAGTTTGCACACAAATGCCAACATAGATTTACTTCATTCAAAAACCATTACACAGTTGAAAAATCACATGCCATAAACTTTGGAAAAACCAGAGACTATAAGCGAATGCAAGAGCCAAATTTTGATTAAATTGATGAGAAAAACAATAATTCATGGATGGAGTAGAAAGAACATTCATACTTGGATGCAAAATGCCAAGGAGAACCAACCAAACCCGATTATTTCTTCCAAGCCCGAGAAACACGAAGGTAACAACAACCCCCCAAAAAATGACCAACTGCAAAATAGCAAGGGTGGTGACCATCGATGTAGCTTAGAGCAACATGCAATTACCGCACGTCATATCCACATTTACTCCATAACCTATAGCCAATACGAGTGAGATAGCCATACAACACATAATCCACCAGATCCATATCAATTCAATGCAAGTCGGATATGCCTCCCTTGCTATGTTTCCAAACTTAATGTGTTCGCCAACTTTTGAGCACCAATATAATATATGTCAACACTTGCTAGGGAGATCATGTCCCCAACTTTTAAATTTTAAAATTTAAACAATGGCGCACAACCCTTTTAATAAGAAATCCACAATATTATAATCATCTACTACTTCAAGCCTAGGGTTAGATCTCCATTTAAATTGAGTGCAACAAAATAAAACTTGTGATAACCATCAAAACAATACCATTTCTCTTTTAATCACATCCCCCATAAAATTTATCGTTTACTCATTTGTTTCAAAGATTGATTTAGAGATAATAAACTATAGAATTCAATTCGCAACCAAGCCATTATCAAGGAAAATGAGTCATCCTTCCTTCATATTCACACACGGGGTCCCACTTATTTAAAATCTTATTAATTATTCATAAATAATAAGGTATTGTAACCAATTTGCATGAGGGTACCCTACGTTGCGCTTTTGGGCATCAACAAGGATGAGTTCTTTGCAAGATCAATGGCACTCTGGCTGTCACAATACAACCTGTTATTCTCCTGCTTCTTTCCCAATTTATCCATAAACATTTGTAACCAAATAATCTATTTACTAGCCTCTGTAGAAACAATATACTCTACTTCCGTTGTTGAAAGTGAAACAACCTTTTGCAGTTTCGAAATCCAACTTACTGTTGTTCCACCTACAATAAAAACGTACCCTCTGGTGCTTCTCCTGTTATATTTATCACCTGCCATATTTGAATCAACATATCCATGTAGAATATTGTTTGAACCTCCAAAACATAATGCATGAGTAGTAGAACCTCTCAAATAACTGCAAATACACTTTACTTCCTCCCAATGTTCTTTACCTAGATTGTTCATATACCTGCTCACAACTCCCACTACATGTGCAATATCTGGTCTTGTGCACACCATAGCATACATTAAGTTGCCAATTGTTGATGAATAAGGTGTTGATTTTTCAATAAGCTATGCTTAAGCATGAAGTTCATTCCATTTTAGCATTTTACTTAAACCATAAACAATTTGTTGCAGCAACCAAGATCACAAGAAGAAACACCATACACAAGTACAGAAGAAGTATCATGGGAAACCCTTCTCAACAAGGGAAGAAAACCCAGCCAATCCTTTTCTATATTCCTCAAGAGAAATACCTCCACCACCATAAAGACCTAGCACACAAGATGGTTCTCACAAACCCTAGAATATTAGCACCCAAGAGAGGTGTGCACCTTTCCCAAGAAGATGTACTTGCTGAAATTTCCAAACTCACACAAAAGATATGATTCCTCAATGGGGAATTTTACCTTTACTTATACTAGACTGAACCTGTCAACAGAAGTGTGTGTTGGCACAACAGGGCCGACCTCACTAACTCACAATATAATTAATAATAACTAGATTAATTATCTTTTACATTAATTATCTATCATAATAAGGTGGAGCGAACCTGTACCCTTTACATTACAATTAGGGTTACAGGAAGGTCTGACTCTTGAACAATATAGCAAGGGATATTATACACCCATTAGTGCTCATCCACTAGGGGCACATTCATAGGGATGTCCAATCTTTGGCTCATTGCATTACACAGAAGAACCACTTCTTCACTAGTGCTCAACCACTAGGATCACGTTCACTTGTGCTCATCCACAGGCATGTCCACTCAACAGATCTTCTTTCCCACTGCATTACACATGAGAGTCATCTGGAGTTTCTCATCAACTCTCTACTCAGAGGAGGCTAATACATCATATTTATTTTTGTTCTCATGACGATGCACCCAACACTTTGGGATTTCACATGTTCACCGTGTGCTCAACCATAGGCACGTCCAACTTTGCATATCTCCTTTCCCACTGCATTACATAGGAGAATTTTTGGACACATCAACCACACTGAGATGGGGGGGTGTGAATCAATGAAGGGCTCTTTTTCAAACTTCCCTTCACAAAACTTATTAGCTAGCAATCACCAATTACTCAAAACTCATTACTGTCATTTATAATCAGTTGTATGTGAATATATATCAACAACATATATCATCAATAAGTCATCACCACAAGGAACACAAAGAACACAAGATGTATGTACAATTTTCTTTTTATTACAGACTACAATCCTTGGGTTATCATAAACAACTGAATAGAGTTAAAAATCCACAAGAGCACCAACTCTACAATGCAAGACTCAACTTACACAACTCAACACCAACTGAGAAGAGGAATCAATCCTCAACAGACACCAATCTGTCAATACGTACATGACCTGTCAGTAGTGCAACACGTGTATGTACTACAACCTGCATATGCCTTAGGGTTTTCTCTCTGTGAAAAAATTAGATCCTTTGCATCCTTTAGTCACATCTACTTCTGTCTTTCATTTTCCCATCTGAACCATAACCAATCACAACACATCTATGCTCTCCCACATCTTACTCATGCTCCTCAACCATACAATATGAATGCTAGTTAGTCATGTATAAGAAACCAATATACTATGGCAATCATATCAGTACTGAATCATAAGAGTGTTTCTCACTCTATAAATCAACCAAAATAACCATATCACAACAACCATACCAAGAATACCTTAATCACTCACCATACAATAAGAAAGAATATCCATCAAGACAACTATGTAATCATACTAGAGTTTCTATGGCATATCTGAGTAGATGGAATGCAGATCTGGAACTTGCTTCAGACTTCAATAACCTGTCATCGACTCACACTCAAGTCTCCATGTATTCATACAACTGTACATTCTCTACTTTCCTTCAGCCCCTTGCTACGCTCAAGAGATTATTTTCACAAGAGACCTTTTCTTCTTATTTATACTCTCCAAGTAGCTTCCTTAGAAGCATCTTCTAGGCCACTTTGTCCACATAGCCACTTTGTCCACATAGTCACCTATGTCCACATAGTCACCTATGTCCACATAGTCACCTATGTCCAACTTTGCCCAATTTTCCACTTGTCCATGTATCCAATAGCCACTTGACCACTTAACCCATTTTCCTCATTTTAGGATTAACCTTCTTATAACCACTTTCCATAATTAGAAAGTTTTCCATTTACTTTATTATTTAAATAATCCTCCTTGACTTTGTCACTTCACTTTATTATTTAAATAATCATCTTTGATTTTGTCACTTCACTTTAATATTTAAATAATCCTATTTGACTTTGTCACTTTATTATTTAAATAATCCTCACTGACTTTGTCACTTCACTTTATTATTTAAATAATCCTCTTTGATTTTGTCACTTCACTTTAATATTTAAATAATCCTCTTTGATTCGGTCACTTCACTTTATTATTTAAATAATCTCTTCTTTGAAAGCACTTTGACTTCTTTGACCTTTTGGGGCTTCAAGCCAACATATGAGGGTCCTCCAACTTTGTAAGGCCATAACTCTCAAACTGTGAGGAGTTATGTGACGTTCCACATACCACCAGAAATGTCTTGACAAGAACTATCCATATAGGATAGTTTCATTGACAAATTCATTGATCTTCATCTCATTATTCCAAAATTAAGCATGGGTTCTCTAACCATACTACTAGGATAACTCAACTGCAAAGCGTATTCCCGTGAGGGATTTCACCATAAGGGGACCACTTTGGAGTTCACCATAAAGAGTATTCTCATGAGGGATTTTACCATAAGGGGACCACTTTGGAGTTCATCCATTTGTACAACCATGTCAAGGCAATAATGATTCATCTTTACATCAATCCAACTACAACTCATTGATCTATATTCATCTATGCATATGAATATGACTCCTCTTGACATGGACCACTTTGGAGTTCACCGCAAAGTGTCTTCCCATGAGGGATTTCACCATAAGGGGACCACTTTGGAGTTAATCCATTTGTACAACCATGAAAAGACATTGTTCCATTGACATCAATCCTTTGGCATCAATGAAAACATGATCCAACAAGAATCATATGGAGTTATTCTCAACTCTCTGTAAGGAGGAGGCCATATCTACGTTCCAGCTCTGTCTCAGAAAGAAACCACACACCCATATCAAGGGATTTCTCTCAGGTTTGTAATCTGAAGAATGTCTCACGTAGCTGCAATCATCAACACTCCCTCTCATCTAGGGAGGCATTATTCATCATGCCAAGTCTCACACGTATGCACTTTGAACTTTGTCTTGGTTGGAGTCATCAACACTCCCTCTCAACTAGGTAAGTATTCTTCACCAAGATAATTTGGTGAAGATGTCTGCAATATGCTCATGTGTCAGAAGGTACTACATGTGTACTATTTTCCTCTGCATCATGTCTCTGATATAATGTATTTCATCTCAATGTGTTTTGATCCATCAAGAAACATTGGTTTCTCAAAGATATTTACACATGACTCTTGGTTATAGGATCCATCTCATGATCAAGAAAATATGTCAGAAGCTTGTGAAGCCATATGGATTCTCACACTCGATGCTATATACTCTATTTCTATGGTACTCAAGGCCACATAGTTTTATTTCCTGCTACATCAGGAAATCATGGAAAAATTCATGGTAAGACAACAACCATATGTGCTCTTCTAGTCCACTTTACTCTTTGCTCAATCTGTATCGACATATCTTGCAAACTCAAGTTCACTCTAGAGGCATATCGCAGGCCATATCCAACTGTGCCTTGTATATATATCTCAATACATGCTTTACTATTAACCAGTGAGTCTGTCTCGGCTGACTCATGGATTGACTAAACATATTCACTGCATAGCATGAATCAAGTATGGTGTTTAACTAGATACATCGGTGATTTAATCAGTCGTGGATCAATATCGTCTGAACCATCATCATTCAAATCCATCACCATGGATTTGTATTCTGTCATACTGAACTTATTTAATATTCCCACTGTATATTTTCCTTGACTTAGGAAAATATCATTGGTCCTCTGTCATACTTCTTGTCCCAAGAAGTAGTGCATCGTACTCATATCCTTCATCTCAAAATTAGAAGTCAAAGCTTACTTGTATCCAACAACAAGGATTTTTGAATAAGTCATCAAAATCAGGCTCTCATCACCAACACTGTAATAATATAGGTTTGGATCAGCAATACTCTTGCTAAAACCCAAACTCATCAAGAATCCATCCATCTGATATAGTTTCCAACTCATGGATGGTAGTACAGATGAAAGTGTATCAGACTTACTCGATCAAGTGTCTCATCATAGAAAACTCCCTCTGTTTGTGAGAATCCTTTGGCTATAGATCTCGCTTTGTATTTCTCGACACTTCCATCAGCTGCATGTTTGATATTATAGATTTACTTGGAAGTTACCACAGACTTCCCTTCTAGTCTCTTAACAATATCTTGAACATCATTCTTTTAATATATACTGGTATTCTTTTGTTATGGCATCTTGCCATACTTGTTCTCCTGTTGCTTCTCCAAGACAAAAAGGCTCAAAAATCAATGAAGTGGCTCATGAATGAAGGATATCTCAAAAATATCTTTTGCTTTCCTGGGAAGTTCCTTGAGGGGCTTGTATGTTCCTATGCCTATTGTAGAGTGGGCCTAGGCAAGACTTTTATGCCCTACTGCAACATCTCTTGGACATATCAACTAGAGCAACTGGATCAGCTAGAATAATGCATGTCTCGCTCTGAAATGATGAAGGGGGAGAAGGGATTGTTTCACTGTCAATCTCCATTTGAGATTCTTTGGATATTTGGAAGGATATCTCTTCTTCAAGGAAAACATCTCTTCTACTGTCGCATAATAATCAATCAAGTATGCTTTGGACTCCCGTACTAGGGATAATGGTCCAATACCTTGAGGGCTCCCACACTAGGGATAATATCCTTCATTTAAAAAAAATGCACAAAACTACAAAATTAGAGATCAATTGATTTACCTGGGTTTGTAGTCATGTTTTATCTTAGAGGAAGTACTTATCCTCTCTCTTATCTTCATTATTTTGAGGTGGGTCTAGATCAATGTCAGTGGTAGAAGCATATTGTCTTCCCTTCTTCCTAGTTGGACAGTTTCTTGCATAGTGTCCATATTTGTCACATATGAAGTAATGAATTTATGAAACATCTCTTCTTTGATTATAACCTAGATTTGATGAATACTTTTCATCATTGAATGTTTGTCTGAAGTTTGTTTTGAATTTTCCTCCTTTCTTTGTATGAAGCGCAAGAGCGTGATTTTCTTTTGAGGAGTCTTCCACTCTTCTATTTCTAAGTCTAAGTTCTTCTTGAGTACAATCTGTCCATAGATGATCAATGGTTGGTAGAATTTCTCTTCCACTGATACTCTAAATAAAATGATCCCACTATTTTGGAAGGTTTTTGAGACTGGTTAAGACAAGTTCTCTATCAGACATGATTTCTCCAATGGTTTCTATCTATTCTTTAATCTCTAATATCTTCATAAAGAAGATAACAACTGTGTCACCTTTCATAATATTGGTACTTTAAAGTTGTCTCTTCAAGGTAATAGCTCTGAGGGTGTTATCACTTTCAAACATTTATTTTAATTCTTCATACATATCATAAGTTGTCTTCATGTTGGAAATACAAGGTAAGATATGATATCTCACTGAGTAGATGATTAATTTTCTTGCTTTGACATCTTCTTCCTTTCTTATCTTCTTCTATACATCTGTAGCTATGTCTGGTAAAGTTTTAGTTACCACATCCAAAAGGTCATATTCTTCAAGGGTGACCCGAATCCTTGATTTCCAGGAGCTGAAGTTGCTTGCTCCATCAAGCCTATCCTCTAGTAAGGCTCTATTCTTCATTTGTTTGGTTTCTTCAAACTCTCGCCAACTGGATTTGGAAAACCTAATGATTAGGTTGGATTAGTAACCTTGGATTTTGTTTGGCTTATGACTGACAATAATCAACTTTGATAGTGTCACATAAATTCTTATTGAATTGAGAAAACATTTCTTCAAGAAGTTGCAGAAATCTAAGATCAAGATTTTGCAGAAAATTTTGGTACCCTAGAAACCCTAGTGACAAAAACCAAAAATCATTGAAATTTTATTTTGAAGGTCTCTGGATATGCACTGAGGAGGTCCATACAACTTGGTCCAAATTTTAGCTCCAACTTCCACTTATAAATGGGTGAAAGGGTCGTACGAATTTCTGCACAAACCCTAGAGGTCGTACGGAACTACAGAAGGAGGATGGTTTAACCTTTTGAATGCTTGTGCAGGGGTCCTTCAAGACCTATGCTTTTATACCATGTTTATTTTTCTATGAGAAAGGTTAAGCATGAAGTTCATTCCATTTTAGCATTTGACTTAACCATAACCAATAATGTTGCAACAACCAAGATCACAAGAAGAAACACCATGCACAAGAACACAAGAAGTATCCTGGGAAACCCTTATCAAAAAGGGAAGAAAACCCAACCAAAATCCTTTTCTATATTATTCAAGAGAAATACCTTCACCACCTATAAAACCTAGCACACAAGAGGGTGCTCAAACCCTACAAGACTAGCTCCTAAGAGAGGTGCACACTTTTCCCAAGGAAGTGTACTTGCTGAAATTTCCAAACTCACACAAAATATATGATTCCTCAATGGGGAATTTACCTTTACTTATACTAGACTGAACCTGTCAATAGAAGTGCCTATTGGAAAAATAGGGCCGACCTCACTAACTCACAATATAATTAATAATAAAAATATTAATTATCTTTTATCTTAATTATCTATCATAATAAGGTGGGGCCGACCTGTACCCTTTACATTGCAATTAGGGTTACAAGCAATTATGACTCTTGAACAATATAGAAAGGGATCTTATACAACCAATAGTGCTCATCCACTAGGGGCACATCCATAGGGATGTCCATATCTTAGGCTCACTGCATTACACAAAAGAACCACTTCTTCATTAGTTCTCAACCACTAGGATCACGTTCACTTGTGCTCGTCCACATGCACGCCCACTCAACAACTATTCTTTCCCACTGAATTACACAAGAGAGTCATTTGGATTTTCTCATCAACTCTCTACTCATAAGAGGCTAATACATCATCTTCATTTCTGTTCTCATGACGATGCACCCAACACTTTGGAATTTCACACGTTCACCTTGTGATCAGCCACAAACGTGTCCAACTATGCATATCTCCTTTCCCACTACGTTACACAGGAGAATCATCTAAAGTTATTCTCAACTCTCTATAAGGAGGAGGCCATCTCTACGTTCCAACTCTGTCTCATATAGGAACCACACACCCCTCTCAGGGGCTTTCTCTCACGTTTTTAATATGGAGAATGTCTCACGTAGCTGCAATCATCAACATAAGGGACCCCATATTTGTCTTCTATATACTCTCGTGTCTTGGGACACATTTACTTGGTTAATTTTAAATAGTTGGCAAAGGTGTACTAACCAGTTTTTCATTTCTGATTCTAAACCTCTCCAATTCCTTCTCTATGTACTCACCCTGAGACAATGTCAATTTGTGATTTTTACCATCTCTTGTTATTCTCATACCAAGGATTTTATTTGCAACACCCAAATCCTTCATCGCAAATGAATTAGATAATTTCCTTTTGAGCACGTTTATATCATGCATGTTAGACACTACAACAATCATGTCAACTGCATACAATAGCAAGATAATATAACTTCCATTTTCTAGCCTCTTAAAATAAACACAGTGATCAGAATGAAATCTACTATAACCTTGTTCTATCATAAACTCATCAAACTTCAAATTCCACTACCTTGTAACTTGATTTAGGCCATACAAGCTCTTCTTCAACCTACATACCAAATTCTTCTTTCCTTTGACCTCATATCCCTATGGATACTGCATATAAATCTCTTCCTCCAAATTCCCATGGAGAAAATATGTTTTTACTTCTAACTGTTCAAGATGCAAATCTTCTACTGCCACAAGACTTAAAATAATCCTAATTGAAGTCATTTTAACAACTTGAGAAAATATTTCATCGAAATCTATACCTTTCTTTTGGAAAAACCCCTTTACAAAAAGTCTATCCCTGTACCTATTTTTTCCTCCATCTTTTTCCTTCAAACTATAAACCCATTTATTCTTCAATGCTATTTTTCCCATATGAAACTGAACTAAGTCCCAAGTATATTTATTTACCAAGGAATCCATTTCCTCTTTCATGCCTTGCTCCCACTTATTTTTAGTGTCTACCTTCATTTCCTCTTCATAACTTTCTAGTTCACCAGAGTCAGTCAACAATAAATAATACAATGAAGGAGAGTATCATTCAGGGGGTCCACTTAACCTAGTAAATATTCTAACAACACTTGCAGGAGTTTGAGGTTCTTTCTCATCTTGTTGTTGTACATTTCTATTTTCTGGTACCTTTGAAATTTCATTTTCTTTGATTTCATCAAGTACTATGTATTATGTGTTTTCGTTTTCCTGTTTCTTTCCCTACAATTGATCTTTGTACATGACTTTTTCATTGAATAACACATCTCTACTCCTAATGATTTAATGATTTTTATAATCCCATAAGTGATAACCAAAATCATTAACACCGTATCCAATAAAGGTACACTTCTTGAATTTTCCTCAAGATTTGTTTTATTTTCTTTATCAATACAGACGAATTCTTTACAATTGAAAGTATTTAGAAATGAGTAATTTACCTTTTTACCTGTCCATGCATACTTTGCAATTCCACCATCCAAGGAACTTGAAGACCTTCTGTTTATTAAGTAAACAACAATATCTACAACATCTTCCTAGAACTACAAGGGAAACCCAACATGCAATCTTATACTCATTGCATGTTCCATGATTTTCCTGTTCATCCTTTCTAACACACCATTTTCATGTAGTGTTCCTGGATCTATCTTCTCTCTACGAATCCCATGGTACAAACAATAATAATAAAACTCCTTGTTGCAGTATTCACCTCCATTATCTGATGTAGGACACTTCAACCTTTTTCCTGTCTCATTCTCAACCAAAGCTTTCCATTTCTTAAAAGTGTCAAAAACATCATATTTTTGTCGAATTCAATAAACCCAAAATTTTCTAGTTGCATCATCAATAAAAGTAACAAAATGAGAGCCACCAAGATATGATACCTAAGTTGGTCCCCATACATATTGATGCAAAAGATATAACTTTCACTCTTCTTTTCCTTTCCAACTCTGAGAAATCTGACTCTCTTATGTTTTCCATAAACACAATGTTCACATAAATCCAAATCAACTTGTTTAAGATCTGACAATAGATTCTTTTTGTGAAGTATTTTCATCCCCTTCTCACTCATGTGTCCAATCCTATGATTTCATAGTTCTTTATCCACATATGTAGAAGCTAAAGAGATTGAAGATTCCATGTTACTAGTACATAAATACAATGTAGCTACCTTCTCTCCTTTTTCCATTACCAGTGATCCTTTAGTGACCATCCACGCCTTATCTGTAAATGTAGATATACAGTCTTCACTTTCCAACTGTCCAGTTGAAATTATATTTCTTCTCAGATATGGTATATATATCACCTCTTTAATAACCATTGGTTTCCATTATTTTTCTTTATTTGTACCCTACCCATTCCAACAATTTGACATGGTTCATCATCACCCAAATAAACTGGTCCAAAATCACCTTGCACATAATATTGGAAATATTTCCAATGAGGTGTAGCATGAAATCAAGCCCCTGAATCTACTACCTAAGATTTAGTAATATTATCTAAAGAAAGAATCAAAGCATGTTGTAACACATCACCTATTACATTTTCTTCCTTATTTTTCTCATGCTATCCATCTCTTTGTTTCTTTGGAGCTCTGCAGTCTTTCTTCAAATGACGTTTCTTCCCACAATTCCAACACTATGTATTTCCTAGTCTAGATTTGGATATGCCCTTCCTAGAATTCTTGCAGCTCCCTAAGTTATTTCCTTTATCCTTTTGTATTCCCATGTTATCTACGATCAACACATTACCTGATGTCTCACCTATGATTTTCCATTGCATTTCCTCACTAAGGATAATGCCAACAACACCATTAAATTTCAGGGTGTTTGAACCAGAGACATAGTTACTTACAACCATGAACACGCCATTCCAACTTTTTGGAAATGAGAAAAATAATAGAAGAGCCCTCACCTCATCATAAAAGTTGACTTTTATAGAAATTAGTTGATTATCAACCATATTAAACTCATTTAAATGGTCAACAACAGACCCACCTTTTGACATCTTCATATTAAATAATCACTTCATTAGAAATACCTTATTGGAGGCCGATGTTTTTTCATATAATTTAGACAATGCCTTTATCAAATCCTCCATTGTAGTTTCTTTTGAAATATTGAAATCCACCGATGCTATCAGGAACATCAATATTGTTCCATGTTCCTTTCTATCAAGAATATCCCATTCTTCATCTTTCATACTCATCGACTACTTTTCTTTTCCACCCAACGATAGGAAAATATCCTTCTGATATATATAGTCTTCCATTTTCATGTTCCATAACTAGTAGTTTTGGCCATCAAATTTCTTGACCTTAAACTTTCTATCTTCCGCCATTGCTCCCACTCGAACCAGGAACCCTCTTTTCCTATGAGTTACCTTTCTCTCTGATACCGGTTGTTAGAAAAATAAGATCATAGAGAAATAAAATAAAACAAATTCATAAATAAAACACAAAAGATACACAATACAACAAAGACACAAATATACGTGGTTCACCCAGTGTGGGCTACATCAACCAGAGAAATCTCCAGGTCCTTCCTTTTATTATTATTCAAGAAATGAAGGGATACAACCTACAACACACCCGCTATAACTTCCTCTTCTTTCTCTCACAATATCCTCTCTTAGAATACAATATTCACACACATACACAAACACAATACAATTCCCTCATAAAAGAGGGTTTCTTTATAGAAACAAAAAACCTAACATAACTTGTACCGTCAGATCTACGACCTTATGGTGAACGGTCCATATTGACTACACAATTACAATATTTTACAAGACAATTTTTCCAAAAATATTTCTTTGAGGGCACTTCCCTTGAAACCCTGCTAGGGGGGGGGCTCCAAAACCAACAAATTGTGATGACATGACATCCCTATCATGGCCCAATGTACTATCACATATCCCAAAGTAGTGAAACATATCCCAATGTAGTACATGGATATCTCTCTCTCTCTCTCTCTCTCTCTCTCTCACACACACACACACACACACACACACACTATATATATATATATATATATATATATATATATATATATATATATATATATATGGCCAAAAATGAGTACATGGATCCCAAGGTAGTATCACAAATCCAAAGGAAATGTCACAAATCTTGAGGCATGGTATACATATCCCAATGTCAGGTTCCCACTTGAAGTGATGGGTCCATCTCTTTGCAAGCCATTAGGTGATGCACACTTAGTAATTTCTCTTAAAAAGCATAACAATAAAGGTTAGTTTATATATTTTCCCAAGTTTTAGCAAGGGGAAACAACATTAACCCTTATAGATGTGACCAGTCCTAAGACAATGAGTATTTCCTAAGTCCCTGGGTAAAAGGTAGGTGATGCGATGAATAATTATCGAAAAGGGAAGGGAACAAATTCATGTGATGACCCTCAAAGTCATTTTATATGATGCATAGGTCTTGTGATTTTATTCATCTATCTTTCATGAGATATGATATTATATAAGAGCATTTAAGAGGGAGATTTAGCATTGAGTTTCTTGTCCTTGACACTATTTATTACTACCCCCTTTTCCCTTTTTCTTTTTGTGTTCATTTTATTGAACAAGTCCCTTTTTTTCTTTAGATGTTCATAGAAAAGCTAGGGACTAGGGGAATTGGCATCATAGCAATGTATCATTGCTCAATATTTTATGTTTTTGGCTTTTGACTTTATTACTTTTCACCTCTAGTCTTTTTTTTGGCTTTACTAACTTCAACATTTTTTATTAGACCTTTATTGTGACATTTGATGAGTCATACATGATCAAGATAGACTTCTATATGGATGGAATGGAGTGAAACATGGAAAATGGAAAATGGAAAATGTTAAGTATGGTTAGGATGCAGAAAAAACTACCTTAGATAGTTTCCTAGTAGTACATATTGACCTAAGAAATGACAACACTTATAAAGGAAAACTATGGTTCCCCAAGGCACAATGAAAGGAAAATAATAAAACTATAAATGATAAGAAGTGTTATTAGATTTCATTTCAGAGTTTACCACTGTCATGACTAACTAAGGAGTTATAACATCACATCCATATACACCACCAATGCATGGAATATCAAATAGATCATAGTAAAAACTAATGTACCATCTAGAATGCATCTGTCATCTAAAGAGTGAGGGGGGGGGAGGATTTGATATACCACAACTAAGCTAGCATGATAATACATATGAAGGAGAAAATGAGAAGAAACATTTGAGTCTAGAGAATATGCGCAAAACATTTCATGCAATAAACAATGTAATACCCTTGTGAGGCTGCGTATGAAGTTGTCACCCCTTGGGGGGAAACATTGTAGAAGCTAGAAGCTCAACTAATAGTAAATCAAAGAGTCATTAGCTTACAATTCTAGTACCTTGTGCATATTTTTCATTATGTTTTTGAACTAATAGAAATTCCCCCTTGGGTACATGCTTGAATAGTCTTTGCATTTTGGTCCTAAAGAAACCATGGAGGTGAAAATATGTTGTTTTACTTGGAATGATTTTCCTATGTAAAGGATTGAATGAATTGGACTATGAACGGGTGTGAAATTGCAAGCCTGTAACTTTTTTTATTTAGTTATTTGATATAAGGAATGTCTCCTCCCCCCTTAGTCCCTTTAAAAAGAATGAATATTGGTTGTGGGATGGGATTTTGATTTGGGGAGGATTGCATTATTGAATGGCATGTGCAATTCCTCTTGTCATTATAGATTTATGGAAGAAGTATGCTTATCTTATGACCTCGTGTTTCTAAATTATATGAATTTATGAGGATGATTGTCAAGTATTTTTTTTTCACTAATTGAATGAGAATATTTGATGGTGTTCTTGCCTATTTGTACATAGATGAGTCTAGATCTAGAAGGCCATGCCTTCTTTTGGAGAAGGATTAATGATTTCTATGATGAAGTAGGAATTAAAAGAACTCTAGGATCTCTGAATCCTTTGCAATCTAGGCCAAACTTGAAGGGCCTCATATATACATATATGTATCCAAATCTAAACTTACATATCTAGAAACTCTTTGGACATAATCACTCTACTTGAGTGCAACTCCTATCAATGGCCTTAGTATCTTACTCCCAAGCTTGAGTAACAATAAGTTTAGGGCTTGGAGTCTTTAGAGGCTTTAATGAAGTTTTTTCCCATTTAGGAAAAACACTTATAAAATTCATAAAGTTTGGAACTTGGTTTTAGATGCTTCTTCTACTATCTTAGGTTCAATGTGCCAATTCTAGATTCATAACTAAAACAATGACACTCTTTAGAATAGTTGTCTTCTCTAGAAAGATATTATGGTTGAGATAAGGATTGAATT
>JASDQU010100973.1:17104-57750 GCA_032191745.1 Picea mariana | reverse complement strand
TCCCATTTAGGAAAAACACTTATAAAATTCATAAAGTTTGGAACTTGGTTTTAGATGCTTCTTCTACTATCTTAGGTTCAATGTGCCAATTCTAGATTCATAACTAAAACAATGACACTCTTTAGAATAGTTGTCTTCTCTAGAAAGATATTATGGTTGAGATAAGGATTGAATTATATCTATTATTCTAGAATTAAAGCAATTTATTGACAACTAAATTAGTGAAATTACATTAATTGTATATAATTAGTTAAACCAATTGATTAACCGATAAATTAATGAAACTGCATTGACCTATTAAACTGTTGAAATTATAACCACAATAATTGAAATTAAAAATTTTATTTGCTGAAATTACAATTTTTGTTTGTTGAAATTACACTCTCTACTTGGAAACAATTACAATTTCAGGATTGTTTTCATATGTAAATTTAAAGTTTTTTTTTAAATGATTTCACCTTATTAACATCACCTCTCTCTTAGTAAAAATCTTGATATRTCATTGCATTGCTTCATTAATGGGAGGCCACATTGCTTAGGTATTCATACAAAACGGGGAAGTGAAACAAATGGAAGATTATAATGGAACTCAAGATCCAATACTAGAAAGACATTTGACTTTTTATGAAAAATATTTAGCTTGGAAGAAAACATATCTACTAGACAGTCTATTTTTTATCGAGTTGCATTAATCCCTTCACACAAGGTTATCGACTTTATTAGAGGGAAGGAAACTAGTCCTAATGCTCCATCTACTTTCTTACACATTGGTAAATAAACCACCAACACAAAGGAGTAGCACCCCCTACGATATGAGTTGTAAGTATTTCATAAGTGCATTGATTAGATGTTACTCACAAGTGTATATATATTATTTTTTGTATGTACCGAGGTGTTGTAATTTATAATAAAGTTACTCACGTTCACATGGCCCAAACGACAAAAGAGGAGAGAATCCAAATAAATGCATAGACTTTTTTTTGTGAATAAGAGGGGATGCCAATGCCATTTCATTCTAAAGGTTTTAAATTAGACTCCGAGATAACATTATTGACATACAAGACTTATGAGAATGAAGTTGAGGAAGGATTTCATTGTCACGGCTAACATGACATGTTTTGAAGGCCAAGGCCATGCAAAAAAATAAGTTTTTTTAGGGACATTACTGCTTATGTAGAAACTTATGGAAGTGTCAATTGATGTTGTATGAAAAATGTATTTTAAGTGATTTTTTGACATGAATGTAGGAGATCATGGTAGATATTTCTTCTTGACCATGAAATATGTTGTAAACATAAACATATATAACTGCTTGATGAAGGGAAATTATCGACTTCACAATAAAGATGAAATGACTGCAAACCTTGATATAAAAACAACCAGATCATTTTTTTTTAAACCAGATAGTCCAAAGACCCTATTTATAATTGGAATTGAAATGAAATGGATGTTGGAGACAATGGTCAAACCATCCCATGATATTTTAATAGGAATGGATTCAACATTTAGGGGCAATAAATATGGGGTAAGGTTAATTTGAATTATTCATTCAAAATGATTGTTTGGGTTAAGATTCACTATGATTGACAACTTAAAGTTTGACTTTGTGTTTTGTTTGAATATGGCAGTACCGATTGTACATATTGTGTATTTTAATGACCAACAAAGGGAGGTTTCAGTTACATGGGTTGTGGCATCATGAAATACATCATTTGATGTTGTGATATGGTTGGAGTTTCTTGAATATGTGTTACCAATTCTTCCCCAATTGTAAATCCAATGCATTCGTGGTTGATGATGCACTGGCTAAAATTGATGCTTCAGGGTAATTTTCATTTTTTCATTTTGCAACTTGTATTTATTGTTGGAATATATCACTTAAACACATTGAATTCAAGAGGAGAGACACATGGTGCTTAGTGATACTATGTATTTGGAATTAACAAAGGGAACTCTCCTAACTAGGAACTTTGACCAAAGAACTATGATCAGTGAATTCCTGTCACGATGTTGGCCCTATCAGTCATAGTTCCTATTGGTCATAGTTCCAAGGAATTTATTGACCAACAAAATATCTTACCAATAAAGGAACCATCTCCAACAAGGAGCTATGACCAATAGGAACTTTGACCAACGAAACTCTAACTGATAAGAATAACAAGTCGATCAAATTATTTTTGATTAGATTTCCCATCTCATCGGTTGTAGTTCCAAGGAAATTTCCAGACCAAGAACTTTTACTATGCATAACTATGACCAATAAGAACACTTACTAACAAAAGAACAATTACCGATAGACAATAAATTTAACAAAGGAACTATGATCGATAAGAATTCCTTCATTAAAGTAACTCTCAATCATAGTTCTTTTCAATTAGAGATCTTTTTGGTCACACCCAATTGCATTCTGGGTTAAAAAACAATGTTAATATGAGTTTGGAAATTTAAACGTTGAAATTAGATCTTTTAAGAAAACCACCCAATTTTAATTTATTTTTACTTTGACATCATTTTATAAATGTCAATATAAAAACATCTTGAGTTAAGAATGTTGATTTATCAACATATATGAATTTCAATTTGGCTACAATTGTGAACTAATTATATCTCCCTCAATTTTTTCTTTAATGATATTAATGAAGGTGATTTGAACAATGTTAAAGACCCATAATTCCTATTCATTTCCTAGTCAAATTTGGCACTGGGAAAATGGAAATGATGCCAAATATGTTGATAAAATTATGCCTAGGGAATAAAGTGAACCCAAAGATGCCAATAAAATGATGCTTAGGAAATCAAGATAATTCCCTTGACATTGACACTAAAGACCCGTAATTCCCATTCATTACCTAGTTGAATTTGACACCGAGCAAATGGAAACAACACTAGATATGTCGATAAAATGATGCCTAGGGATTCATTCCCATAATGTCAATATATCAATTTTAGTGGGTATGTTTAGCTACACAACCTCATCCCACAATTCTTGTTTTCTACATTGTGAAAATCACTGCTAGCGACACAAAGCGATGTTGCTAGTGGTCTTGAATTTGATCCCAACAATGATGATGATTCATGGTTGTGGTAGAATGAGATATTTGATGAATCATCATTGTTGTCGAGATAATACAACTATGAATCATCGCCATTTCCCATCTTGTACTCATGACCACAAGAAACATTATTTTGGACCACCGATATAAGAATACAGAGGGTAAAACATAAAAATGCAAACATAGATTGCATAGAAAAAAACATAGGGAAATAAATTTATATAGTTACATTGGGCACTTGTGAAAGAACGTCTCTTCATCACATTTGTCCTATTTTTTTTATTTTTTTTTCAAAAATTGAATGTCAAGTGCATTTCAATCACTTATATACCCATTTTTAGTATGCAATAATCATTAAGCCTCCAACACCATCAAGATTATTGAATATAATGTAATTTTAAGTTGTAAGTTAATCTACCATTATGATTTGATATTCCATATTTCCTCTGATAGGTAACTTTTTTTATTGGATAACCACATCCCTAAGCTCTTGATTAAAACCTTTTCAAACACAATCTCATTCAATTTGACTCTACTTACAAATAAATTGGCCATGATCGAACCCATATTGTCATTTTTAGCACTTACCATTGCTGAATGAATTAATTGTGATATAGGGCAACATTTCCCATAAGGCCCAAGTTCTAGCATCATAAGTTCCTATAAATGCTTTGGTCTACTTTATGGAGTTTCCCAACATTTCAAGGAGGGGTATATAGGGACACAAGTTTGTAAGACAACCATAGGAGGCCAAATTGTAAGGGATGGCCTATTTTGGTCATTTGGGGACTTTAATATAATTTCATTTCATTTCATTGTGGTAGTGATTGAAAGGGATCAGGTAATGAAAAAATTGATTCTTGCATCCAAGATTGAATGGCCTCAAGAAAGTAAAGTGATCCAGAATGAAAAATTGAAAATGAGACTTTGATAGCAATTTATATAGTTTGGATATGCAAAAAGGTGGACACAAGAAAATCCACAATAACAAATGAATACTTTCTCAAGGAAGGATTGGAATAATTGAACTCGTGTTTCCATGAATGAAGTCATATGCATAAGAAGAATTAATGTCCATTACAAAGCACCTCTCATTGCTAAATGCCATATTAAGAAACTAAAATGGAACCTTGTGACACCTCACAAGATTCAAGTGATCCCTACAAGTGAAGTTACATATCTCATATTCAATCTCACAATGATTATGTACTTATCTTACACAATTACTTGAAGCGTCTCTTTGTTGCTAAGTGATGCCTTCTTTAAGTACACTATGTAGTTTTTTTAAATACTAATATTATTTTTGTCACCTAATATTTATAGCGTCAGAGAACCTATTGCATCGTTGTGAGCACTTAGATGTGTTCTTTCTTGTAGTGCACTTTCACAAAAATGCATATTTACTTTTTAGATCACTAACAATGTTGTGTATGAATTTCAGTGTTTTGGATATGGGTTAAACATTTGAGACAAGAGTATTGTGTGTAGAAAATGTCATTTATGTAAAAATACTTCTTGAATGATAGAAATATTCATATATATTTATATAGGAGTTTACATGATTAAGAGAATAAGGACATTATGGACAATTTTATATTTTATTAGGAAAAACATTACATATGGCATCAAACCAATATCAAGTGACATATCAATGAGATTTATGTTGATGCTAAAGAAATGGTAGTATTACTTGTCAAAGTAGGGATTTATGAGGTTTATATCTTGGATTATGTTTTTTAGGACTCCTCAACCTGAAATGCTATGCATAATCTTTGTTTCTCTTAGCAGAACAAAATAATGTGAAATACTTTATCTAAGATGTGGCATAGGCATCACTAGTTGAAACATTAAAATAAAGAAATAAACAAATAAAAATGCAAACAAAATATGCTTAGTGATAAGTCACACCATAATTGAATGAGGTAATCATCTTCCCTTCTTTTACTTAGAAGAAGACATGTTATGCACAAAGCAAAATTTCTTCTTTCAAATATGGTAAAAGTATGTTATAAGTTGTGCATTAATTCTAGGATAGTCCATGTAAACTTACATAAGATTACCAAGGCCATGCATTTCAATGTAAGATTTGCATGAATTCCATGACAATTTATCTATACCTAGATAAAATTAATAAGGTCATTTGTTTCAATGTAGAGAAGAGGAACATGAAGATTTTTTTTTACTTGGAATAGAGCCCGGGGAAATTCACTGGGCACTTCCTCTCATTTCGAGGATGGTACCTGGGGTAAACCAACTTTTATAGAAATCCGAAATTTTTTCAATATCTTTCTCATTTAAAAGTTCAACATGTTACTTGCGAAAATTGAATTTGGATAGGGGAAAATACCGGGGAAAACACCCCTAAAAACAAACCACTCAAACTAAACTCAATTGACAAGAGAAACATGAACAAATATATAATTATACCTTATATTATTACTAGCTTTCAAACTCATTATAAAGTTTTTATTCTAATATTAATCTATTTAAAATAAGTGATTTACACTGAATACAAATTAGGTTCTAGAAATCCTAATCAAGGAGGAAAAATATCCATTACTTTTTCATTTTGAATTTCACAAATAAAGAGAACGTATACACTGAATATCAATACTTGTTCAAATAGCTCTCAAGCATTAGTTAAGAGCCCTTGCATATTTTATGATTCTTTCAAAAAGTAATATCGTAATATCTCCTGTTATGCATAAAAAAATTAAAATCAATCACTTAGTGCTTGATGAAAAAGTTCCCAAACTGAATATTTATTTGCTAAGGAAATATTATTTTATACATAGGCATTACGACATTGATAAAGTTAAGATGACATTAAGTCAAAAGAATAAATAGAGAAAACTCTCATACATTTTAACTCCTTTCAGAGGTTGGCAAGGAGCTTGTGGGGTATATGAGTATGATTCACTCTTAGAAGAGGATGATTCTCATGCTTAAATTTCTTTCCATATCTAAAAACAACACCAAAGAATTATTATTTTTTCGAAATAAACATGATTTCATGAACCTTTAAGCATGTTAAATTATCAAATAAGCTCACTGTTTTCAAAATAATCATAATCATTGCTTCAATGATATTCGTTTGGAGCTTCAGACTAGGGGAAGATACTTTTAGAAATTTTATTACAAACAACTTCAACAACATAGTAAACTCTTCCTAAATGTACAACTATAATTTCTTTTTATACTAAATTTGAAGCTTTCCAAATTCCATTTGCCAAAGTCAAATGGCCTAGTTGTAGTTGTAGCTTATGTGTAGAAAAGGGTTCCCTTTCTTCCTATTATAACAAGATCAAATAATGCTAGTTTAATAAAGTTTATTACAAATCCTATTGCATCCTTTAAAACCTTGATAAATTTTTTCTACAAACTAAAATGTTATAAGGTAAAGATAATGTTGTTCATAACGGGAAAAAGAACATTTTGCTACAAATAATAAGTAATTAAAAAAATCAAAACATAGAAATATGTGGAAAGACTAAGATATAAATGCACAATAATGTCATATACTAAAAAGAAATGGAATATCGCAATAGGGATAATATTTTCGAGTAGGAACATTGGAAAGATTTAAACCAGTACAGACCAAGAGAACTCAAACACACCAATTAACAATCCATAAAACATAATGGCAAAAAAATATTGTCAAGTTCGTAAATCCAAAAAAATAGAAGAGGAAAATGCATGTGTATCATTACTCCAACAACAATTACAATACTCACAACGTATCCACTTTTCATGTTTGATATTTTCACAGTAAAAAATATATCACTGCAAGGTCATAATCAATTGTCACATAATGAATGTCTAATTAAACCTTATCCTAGTAGGTTGTTTTTTTGTTTGTAAATACTAGTATGAGCATTAATTAAAGTCTGATTAAACCAATTTCTTCATTTTCTTAGACATTCAATTGATGAATTAGATTGGACATTCACAAATTATGTTGTCCATCAATACCATTGCTTGAAAGAGAATTAGATTGAAAATTGAAACATAAAAGGTTGTTATTAATTCAACATAAAAGTGAACATTTTTTAAGAAACAATTTAATATAGTTAAAAATTAAAAAATAAGATAAAAAATTTGATTCTTGCCATCGACTTGATGATCATGGCTAATGGCCTCCTCACCATCCCCGCCCTCATCTCCATGGTCAACACTAACATCATGATCATGACATTATCAAAATCCCTCTCAACACCATTGTCTATGTCATCTTCATTGCGACCCTTCAATAAGAAATATATATGGTACATGTTAACAACACTAGAATCAATAATATATCTTATAATGATAAAATCACCTCCAAAAGTGTACATGCACCTTGACTATAACACTTGATTTTCCCAACCCACCATGCTTCAATTCAACCATTGCGTTGTAGCCCTCTTTAGCAACTACTCATATATCTTCTTTGGTTAATTCTTGATTATATTATAATAGATTATGGTTCTTAACATTGATAAACATAACACAACTACCATCAAGCTAGAGATATAGTCAAATGTGATATCATTATTAAATACATGACTTCATTTGATGTTTTCTTACATGTCAAGTTTTAACATTGATATACCCTATGTCACCAAGCTCATGGAAACCAAATGTATTAATTATGACCTTGATGGCTTTACCCATTTCCTTCAACCCATCAAAATGTTCTTGTATTCATTTATAATAATTATGCTGTAATTAATAGTTTTATGTAAACTATTTTCTTAGTAATTGAATAAATACCGAGTAGTTTTTGTAGCTTCCTTGATTTCTTCAGTGTTTTTTCCCTTGCATTGGCTCTTAGACTTACCCACTCTTCTTTCGATATCAAGAAAGGACGCTCATAGTGAGAGTTATTTTCTAACTTCCTTCGCAATGTGTCTTGTATCTCCCATGAATGTTTTCCAACAATCAAATCAACCTTTTGTTCCTTGAATATTGCTCCATATTGTTGCACCATGTACTTCCTAGTATCTGATCTCATTTTTTTTTTATTCTTAGGGATTTAGTATTGGTGAGCATGAAAATGATATATTCATCCTCATGAAAATCAACATAAAATTTATTGCTCCTAGGAAGTTGGATTTCCTTCAAGGGGACTCCATCACTATCCAAATGAAAGTCTATGGGAATTTTTCTTATGTTATGAACAATCATGATTGCAACAAAATACCAGGAAATACTAGGACTGGGATCTTGGGTAGTGGGTGGGTGATGAGATGGATTTTTGAGGTTGTTTGTGGCCATGTTTTGCAATGCAGGACTGAGGTTGTTCATGAGTATGGTATGATGGGATGAAGGTCGAGGGTTGTTTGTGGGTTTTAGGGGAACATGGATGGTACATTTAGTGGAAGGGGAGGATTGGTACTAGGACCAACTTGTTGATTGATAGTATGAGAATAGTCCAAAATTTATTGCAATTAATTAAAACATGTCAATATTTTTTAAACTAGAAAATTAAACATTAAATTTACAAATCAAGAAAGCAGTATGTTCATCTAAGTTTATTTTCTTACTATTTATTGATCCATTTTTTAAATTAATTTATCGAAATCCTATTTTCTTTAGGAGTATCAAATTTGATCATATGTAAATAAATCTTTGTGCACTTATTAAAATCACAATGTATTGTAATATAAGGGCCAAGGTCACAAAATGTATCTTCGTTGAAACATCATGCCTAGTGGATGGGGGTTCAATCTGGAAACAAACAAAAATAAATAAGTGAACCTTCCAAAGCATTTAGTTAGTGCTTCTGCTATGGGGGAAACTCCCCTATACTGTGTCAAAGGTAAAGGAAGAGTGCTAACCCCCTTAAAAGACAATTCTATCCTTAAACTACCCTAAAACCAACTAAACTAAGAGATGAAAAAGAAAGGAAAGAGGATTAATGAGTGCACCTTTATTCCTTGCGGTTGGTGTCAACCTCTTTTACTTGTTTCTTCCTCCTAGATTACTGGACTCCTCCCAAAGATGACTTGCAAAAGGTTAGGAATACAATGCAACAACATATGCTATCTCTATTAATCACTTTAAAAGTTTAAATATAGATATAAATGCAAAAATAAAAAAAAACATGTAGACATAGTGTTTTGGGACAAGAATGAACTCTTTTATTCAATTTTAAGATAAAAAGGATTACAACCTTTCTCAGCAATCACTCCATGAACTAGGTCTGGGCTCCTCTATCATGGCTCCAAGTGCATCAATCCCATGTTAGATTCTCACAACCAACGTATCACCTAGGGAAGGAGGAAGGGTTACATAAGGAGAAAGGGATGGATGGGAAGGATGAGGCCAAAACTCAGAATAAGATGCAAACATTGGGCTAAGAAGGGGAAGGGATTTTGGCAGAGTTTTCTTATTCTCTTGCTTGTCTTTCTAAATGACACCCCAAGACCTCTTTTTATATGAGAAAACGATGGTTATTCAGTTTGAGGATGGGATAAAAGGGGTAAAATGGTTAGGAAACCCTATATAGCCCATAAAATCCGCCAAATTCTATGCAATTTTATATTTTTTGCAAATTTTGGAGGTAAACGCAGGCTAACTAGCATGCAACTCACATATGTACACGGGCTAACTAGCATGCAACACACATGTGTACATGGGCTATTAGTGTAGTAGGGCACATACACTATCCAAAAAATGGTTTTTTAAGAGGAATCCTCAACAATATTTTGGCATGTTGGCACAAGGGAAGACCGATGGTTCAACGCTTAACAACACACCAACAAGCCCTAACTACTGGCCCTTTCGGCAACACCTACAATGAAGATGAAGTATCACCTGGAGTAGAAATAGGGGGGTTGTAGGACATAAGTATCTACAACCAGGGGAAGTGCAAGATGATTCCAGAATAACAATGCAAGATAACCTAGAGACCCTTAACAATATTATGTTTAACCTCACAAAGTTAGTTATATATCTTATCTTTAACCAAGGAAAACAGTAATGCAATAACAGTATAAAAGATAGAAAATAACACAACATCAACCATAAAGACAACAAGATTTACGTGGTTCACCCTCTCCCTAGGGCTACATCCACAAAACTATGTTTCTTGATATAATAGATGAAAACATACAATTCTATCTGCACACTTAGCTATAGATTCGTCTCTCTCTTTCTCTTTATTCCCTCTCCCTACACACCAAACAACAGATCAGATCTTCGTACCTAGCTGAAGATCTCAAAATACAAGCATATTCTAAGACATACATTTTTACATCTCAATCTCTCTATCTCAACAACAACCTCTCCACTCTTCTAGGCCTTTATTTATACATTTCATGACTCTTAGACAACCCTAGACTGAAGCCCAGGTGCCAAAACCCTAGGTGCTAAAACCCTAGGTCGACATAACCCTCATTTCAAGGGCTTCACCAACCTGCCCTTCCTTCTTCTCCACGAGGTGGTTCAAAGCACCTATTAGTGTCTTCTTCCACTTGCTGACCTGACCCTGATTCATCCCCCTTACTGCTTTATCTTCCTTGATATTCTCCTTTAACGACTCGCTTTTCCTTTACCTCGCTCCTTCTTTTTTGCTTCTTTAATAACTTTGAACCCTCCTCGGGTTGTGTACCTTCCGCACACTTTGTACTTTGTCTTTCTTCTTCTTTAATATTTTCTTTCTTCCTTAGTACATGAACAAGGGCCAACAAACCGCCAACACTCACATGTGACTCGTCCCGAGTCACTGTAGGGTTAAATGTTTTGTATTACTTTGACTACAGACTGTGCGGAGCAACCTGTAATTTCTACTCTATCCCTCCCTATTGTGTGCATACTAACTTTTCTATGTCTGGTACCCAGTTTCAACTGCACCTGGTACCTAGACCCTGCTTCCTTGCTTTTACTAAGAGCTGCGAGGCAGCTGGTTGTGATAATATAGTTTCAACCGGATCCCATTTACCAAACCATCTTTTCATTCTCCATTAAGGGCCTTCAACTACATATCTCCACCCTCTGTAACATAGGCAACCTCGAGTGACCCAAGCCAGTGTGTCCTGAACTTTCCTGGATGCTTTGTGAACTTGTTGTCGTATAAAAGTACCAAATCTCCTTTTTTAAATGCTTTCTTCTTCATATCTCTGTCATGGTAAGCCTTTTCTCATTCTTTTTGTACCTGTTGATGGAATCTTGCAATGAACCTATCTTCCTCTAGTTCCATCAACTGCGTGAGCCTGTCTTGAACAATGCCGATGTCATCCATACCTATGAATGCTGCAATTCTTAAACTAGGAACCAAGTATTCCATAGGTACTACTGCTTCCTGGACATAAACTAACTTAAATGGGGTCTGCGTGGTTAAATTTTTGCAAGTGGTCCGATAGGCCCATAACACTGTTGGAATTCTTAAATCGCAATCATCTTTGTTAACACGACAAATCTTAGTCAACGCTGTCTCCAAGATTTTATTGAAATCTTCGTCTGTACCATTCTCCTGTGGATGGTATGGTGTGCTCTTATGATGGTGAACTTCAAACTCCTAAGTCAAGGCTTCAATATTTTTTTTAATGAAGTGTGTTCCTTGATCACTCATAAGGATCTTTGGGCATCCAAATCTGATTATGATATCATCAAAGATGAATCGCGTAGCTGTAGCTGCACTATAGTCCTTAACTACTCTTTCTTATACCCATCTGGTCAAATACTCAGTAGCAGTGATAATGTATCGAGCTCCTGTGCACTTTCCTCGTGGATTGATAGGTCCCACAAAGCCAATAGCCCATTTCTCAAATGCCTGTATAGTCAACTGAGGTGCTAAAGGCATCTCATCTCTTCTGGATGACTTCCCTACTCTTTGGCATACATCATAGGCTTTGTAGTATTCATTTGCTTCCTTATGTAGAGTGGGCCACGGGAGGCTAGATCTGAGAACCTTCTGTGCTGTTTATTTCCCTGCATAATGTCCTCCTGTGATGCCTTCATGTGCTTCTGCAAGAATTAATGGTCTTTCTGCCTCCATAACACATCTTATTAAGATCTCATCTAGTCCCATCTTATATAATTATCCATCTATAAGTTGAAAATATGCAACGCATAATACCATCTATTTCTTCTGAGGAACTGTATATTTGCGAGGTGCCATTCCTATGGACAGGAATTGGACTATCTCGGTGAAGTGATCATCAAATTTTATGATGGCCAACAAATGTGCATTTAGTAGTGTATCATCCAAATTGGTAGGTTCCTCTTCATGTTCTAACCTGGATAAGTGGTCATGTCCCTTATTCATTCTTCTTGGCTTGACCACTATCTCAAAGTCGTACTCCTGGAATAATAGTAGCCATATGCATATTCTTCCTCCCAACAATGTCTTGTTGATTAAGTACTTTAATGTAGAATGATCAGTGAACATATTAAAAAGTCCTCCCAACAAGTAGTGTCTAAACTTCTGCAACACATACACCATAGTTAAGCCTTCTCTTTCAATAGTAGTATAATTCATTCAGATGTGGAAAGCTTCCTGCTAGCAAAGGCTATAGGGTGGTCAATGTATCCTGCACCTGGATGTGCCAAGACTGCTCCTAAGGAAATGGATGAAGTATCGACATGAACATTGAATTCTTTACTCCAATCTGGAAAAACCAAAATAGGCGTAGTGATTATTTTCTACTTCAATATATCGAAGCTATGATGGCATTCCTCTGTCCATTGAAACTTACTATCCTTCTTTAATAGCTTCTACATAGGTTTTGTTATTTGTGCATACCCCTTAATAAACTTCCTATAATATCTAGTAAGCCAATGCAATGCACAACTGTCTAATCGTAGTAGGAGGAGGTAGATCAACAATAATAGAAATATTGAAAGGATCCACCAACAACCCCTGCTTACACACAATGTGTCCTAACAACACTCCAAAAGGTGAAAAGAAAATACACTTCTTCAAGTTCAGGGAAATATGACATTGCCTGCGCTTATCCAGCATTAGTCTCAAACATTCAATGTGATCTTTCATAAGGCTAAAAATGATCCATTCATCAAAGTATTCCTCCAAAAACATATGTAAAAATTCTTTAAATTCTTCGACCACCACCCTGGAAAAGATGTCTGGTGCGTTCTTCAAACCAAAAGGCATCACCGTGTATTGAAAATAACCCCATTCTATTGCAAATGTAGTCTTATGTCTGTCCTCCTTAGCAATTATGATTTGGTGATAGCCTAGAAATCCATCTGTGAATGAGTAAAATTCATGTCCTCCTACATTATCTAGAAATTCATCAGTAAAAGGTATAGGGAATGGATCATGTAAACATGAATCATTTAGTTTCCTTAGATCTACACAGATTCTGATTTCTCCTGACTTCTTAGCTTGGACCACCATAGGGATGATCCATTCAGATTCTTCAACTGGTTCAATGGTTCCTGCTTCCAATATTCTATCTAATTCAATCTTAACTTTCTGCTTATACTTGGGATTCAATTTGTAAGGTATCTTCTTGATAGGCCTTGCATTTGGTTTCAAAGGAATCTTCATTTCTCCCATGGGTCCTTTAATTCCCTTCATGTCTGTGAACTTGGTTGGAAACAAGTCCTGATACTCGTGCAACAGATCTGTAATATTACTAATAGTAGCATCATCCCAATAATCTCCAACGTTTGCTAACTTAGGTGTTTTCTCTGTTCCAATATTAACTTTCTTAATTTTAGTAGGCTTCCCAATAAAAAGTAATTCAATCCCTGGTCCTTCTATGTCTCTTTGTCCTTCAGTTTCAGAGATGTTCATGTTCCTAGGGTCATCATCCTCATCAACATTAATATTATAGCAACCCTGTAACCATTGAAGAGGCACAGTCCATTCATCTTCTTCTTGTTCAAGAGGGAGGTTGGATACTTCCTCAAAGAACTTCCATCTTACAATTTGTAAACCCTGATCTACTATGGGGTACTGACTTTCAAATAGGAATGTAGCTATAAAGTTCTAGGTCATACTATACCAATATGTAGTGGCTAAGCACAATTTTGCTTGAATATACCAATTGATAGGCGTAGTATCTAATTATTTAATAGGCGGTCCCTTGCGCCGTCCTTGGCCTATTTTTGTTGCTCTTTGGGAAGACATAGGCTTGAATATACCAAATAAGTTGATAATTATTTACCTAGAAAATGTGAATATTAATTGTTTTTAATTGTTCCTATGGGATTGGCCTAATGAATATAGTTATAATCTCAAAAAGGTGACCTACTAAATGAGTCACAACATATTTATTTTAATAAACAAAAATGGAAAAAGAAAAGACAATGTTTTAGATAATGCATATTAAAATCCCATCCCATTCTAACTGCACATTTTCACATAACATCATATATATTGATATTTGATGTATTTAATTGATATGAAATATGGATAACAAATTTAGTTTGTAACTAATTTGGTTTTCCAATCAAAATTAGCAGCCATTTTCATTGACAATCAAAATTAGTAGTCGAGAGCCAAATCAATGTTATATGTAAATTATGTAAATCGAATAAATGAATAAAATGTATTGTTGGTTGCAGATGGACACATATGGAGATTTGGAGGCTATGTTTCCACAGGAGATGGAAGGGGTCCAATGGAGAGAGTTTACCCATTTCTATTAAACCCAAACCATTTCTTTTTAAATTATCCTTACCATGAACCTTCCATAAACTGTTGAGCGTCTAGGGGCCAATCATTGAATTCATGTAAGAGGGTGGGTGTGAGGGTCACATCCCATAGTTATTGAGATCATGTGGAATGATTAAAATCATCTTTGGGAAGAGTGCAAGTCAAGCAAGCAAGAGAAACAAGGGAAATTTGTATGGGTAAGGGACCAGAATTGTAGATTCACGTTTTTGGATGGAGAGTTTTTTTTACATGGATTTTTCTGGAAAACAAAGGAGTTGATCCAGGAGGATCTCGATGGCCAACCACCTTGTCCAAATGGCTTAATACAATTTTTTGGAAACTTACTATTTTTAGTAGTTTTTCAGTTCTTGAACTTCCAAGGCCATTTTGAGGGCATAAACGATGTTTTTTCACGATCAGGCATCTCAATGAGACCCAAAGGCTTTGATTGATCCCCCTAAATTAATATCCACGTCAATACCTTTCCAACAAGCTATTGTGCGCCCTAAAAGGAGATCATATGCAAAAGTTACAACCCCGAGAAGTTGATGTACTAACTTACCTCAACGGGACCCACATGACTTTTGGCGCTTCATCTCCTAGGGTTAGGTTTTTCAATGTCTAGGGTTTTGGAATTCATTTTTATTGTAAAAATTCCTTCAAAGATTCATTGTACTCATCTTCTTGTGAATGAGCGTAACAATCACATCTCTTCTTAGAGATAAGCTGCCACCATTCTAGCAAGCTTGTTTTCAGTCTGCATTTTACAGTTTTCAACATGTTTCTTATTTAATAGAAGTCAAGTTTAACTATATCTCTATTATTTTTCACTGTGTCTCTTTGTTAATATTATAAAAATGTGGTTTCATTTCGTTCCTCTCATAAATCCAGATTGGTGGTATCATAGTGGTCTTCTCCTTGTCGTTTTTTAATCCATGTCCCTAATGCGATCAGTGTATAGAGAGTTGGGTCTTGAGCTTATTTCTCTTAAGGAAAAATGCTCTCACACGCCCAAGAAACCATCCATGGTGGGAAAAAATAAAAATGACGGGACAAGAGATCCTTTCAAAATGTTGCTCGAGGAATCCCTTGAGCGACAAAGGAACGATATGATGTACAAATTTGCACAAATCCTTCGACGACTTCCAACAAGTGACGCATCCACCTCAAGTGGAGGTGTCACTCCCTTCAAGGTATAGGTCAATTTTGATATTCCTATATTGGAAGTTCAAATAGATGCAAATTTCATAGATAAATGGTTAAAAATTCTAGAAGGGTATTTTTCTGTCCACAACTTTTTCGATAGAGACAATATTACATGTGCACTCCTCAAGGTCGTCCCCCATGTCAAATATTGGTGGGATACTTTCTGTGAGAAAAAGGAAATAGAGGGTTCCACATTATTTGTAGTTGCACCCACTTGGGGTTCCTTCAGGGATGTTATTAAGGAACAATACTACCCTGTTGGAATTTATGATGGCTTGTATACAAGATGGACCACACTACGGTAGGAAAGAGACCAAACAGTGTCATAGTTCACTAATGTCTTCCATACCTTGCACACCAAACTGGGTATCAAATATTATGAGTGACATCTAGTTCTCAAGTACCACGACGGTCTGCATAGATACATACAGACATAAATGGATTTTTTGGACATCTCATCCTTGGGCGTGACCTATCGATATGTCGTCAAAATCGAGAAGAAACTTAAACAAAAGACGCGAAAGTTTGGGTCTAGGAACTCCTCACACCAGAAGCAGGTCAAGGGAAGCCCCAACCCACAGAACATAAGATAGACAAAATATGGGAAACCTCAGGACAACCATTCCAAGCAGCAAGAAAAGAAGGACAATGCGAAGACAAAGAGAGATATCGGGAAGTGGTGCGACTTCCATAAGATCTCCTAACACAACACTGATAATTGTCTCTCAAAGAAATCATTGGTGGCTAAGTTAAAATCCTATGAATCTGTTAGGGTCCTAACCCACACATAGGTAGAACAATATATTCTGATGTAATAAAGGTCAATATTAATAAGGCCTTTCAATAAAATAGAATAAGGCAGATGTAAGAAGACCTAATAGAAGCTTTCTCTTCTAGAAGGATCTTCCTCTAGATGCTTCTTTTTAGTATAAATAGGAGTCGAGGGTATGAGAACCCTAGCTTGGATATTATTGTAATAGAACTCTGCTCAACTGGAGCTTTCCCCCTCGAAGAGGCTCGTGAACATTGCTTTCATATTCAAAGTGTTATTTCTGTTGTTATTCATATATCATTTTAGTGTTATTGTGGTGAATGTTTTGGTTATATTGTTGTTATTCTGCCATTACTAGCATTTTATTTCTGTTCTGCATACATTTTATATCTGGTATATTACAAGTGGTATCAAAGCACTTTCCTCGGCAGAAAGTGTGGGTTAATTTTTTTTCCAGAGTAGAGACGTATTCCGACATCTTTAAGCCACAAAGATCTGTCGTTATGCACATAAACCCACGGTTGAGGGATTCATACACGCGGGAAATACAAGTGGTACTTAAGATCACATCTGTTAGCCACCCTTGTAACCCCTGTTGGTACCCCTTCGAGTGGTAGTGCACCAAAAAATACCTATGTATGGATCGGCCTAGATTACCTAAAGCCCTCTTTAGATAAACTGATCAATCGCCTGACTGCTATAGTGTCACCGAGAACATCAATCGGAAAGATAATCTCTAGTACTTGGGTAGTCGATTAGTACGGCTAAGGGTACAGTCTATTCTCCTTAGTTAGTTCCCTGAGATATTGGGCCGAGTACTACTGTTGGACCCTACACGTATATCAGAGAGCAATAGCACTGGGAAAACCCTTGTCTATAGAACCCTTGAATACCTAACCCTTGGGGACAGAAACATAAACAAATTAAAACATACAAGATCTATTGTTGCGCAACTGTGTTCGGGTTGCCAAGTAAATACACATTTCTTTCTAGTTAAGCATTTGGGCATTTCATCTCTGCAGTATTCTTCAGACCGGTAAAAAAAAAAAAATCTGGAAATTTTTTCACCATTATTTGAGACCTATTCCATTGGATTCATCTCTTCGCCCTTATCACATTCATCCATATCATTTTTCGGCAAAATGGTTTACCCCGCCCGCCCCTTTTCAGTTTCCCCATCCTCATGTCCCATACTCGTAGCCAAGACTTTGAAGCTTGCTTCAACACCTTGCAATCTGGTCTCATCGAGACCCAACAAGAAGTGAAACAACTCAGTGCCAATGTTGTCACCATCAATACAACCATGCAGTCCTCAATGGGGGAAATCAAACAAGACCTCACCACCCATCTTGAATCAGTCTTTTCGGCACTCTGCACCAAACTGCATATCCCTACAGATAACCCTTCCTCTTCCTCACCTCCACATACTGAAGGTGACCATTCCTCTCATTCCCATACCTTGTATAACCATCACTTTCAACGTTACCTACGCCTTCTGCGGGTGGATGTGACCAAATTTGATGGCTCCGACCCCACTAGTTGGTTAACCCAAATGGAACATTACTTCTCTTTATATGGCATTACAGATGAGTTGGCCAAACTCTGGTATGGTGTTCCCCATCTAGATCAAGAACGTTGGCAATGGTGGCANACTCTGCACCAAACTGCATATCCCTACAGATAACCCTTCCTCTTCCTCACCTCCACATACTGAAGGTGACCATTCCTCTCATTCCCATACCTTGTATAACCATCACTTTCAACGTGACCTACGCCTTCTGCGGGTGGATGTGACCAAATTTGATGGCTCCGACCCCACTAGTTGGTTAACCCAAATGGAACATTACTTCTCTTTATATGGCATTACAGATGAGTTGGCCAAACTCTGGTATGGTGTTCCCCATCTAGATCAAGAACGTTGGCAATGGTGGCAATGGAGAAAAAATTCTCGTCAAGGGTATATTGCTTGGACACACTTTGTGGTAGAGATTTATGAATGCTTTGACACTGACACCAACCATTTGGGCTATTTGACAAAGCTGAAACAATTAGGAACAATGAAAGACTTTATAGCTTCCTTTGAGCACCTGGCTTTTAGAACAGAGGGATGTCTGATACCTTTTTCCGAGAGTGTTTTATCAGCGGCCTCAAGGAGGAGATTTGGGCCCATGTCCTCATGGCTTGGCCTGAGAGTTGGGTGGAGGCTACCAAAAGAGATAAAGAAGCACAACAGGTTGTATCTTCTCAGAACCACAAATCCTCCTTTATTCCTTGCCCTAAACCAGTAAATCCCACTACTCCCTCTACTCCACTAAAGATCCAAAAATTGACTAGGGATGAAATGGTTGAACACCAACTCAAAGGCCTTTGTTATAACTGTGATGATAAATATTTCCTGGGCCACAAGTGTAAAGAACAAAATATTTTTATGGCCATCTCCGAGGGGATTTTGGAAGAAGATGAATAAACTCCCTCTATGTCTGAGTCACCTAAATCCACTGACATAACCCCTCCCTCGAACCCTCCCAAAGTAGAACTGGTCATTTCCCTCAATGCTCTCACTGGCTTCTCTACTCCCCAAACCCTCAAGCTAATTGGTTACATCAAGCATCGGAAGGTCATCATTCTGGTTGATAGTGGAAACACCCATAATTTTATTCATCGCCGCATTTCCCAAGAAACTCATTGCTACATCCATGCCATCAATAATTTCCAAATCATGATTGCCAATGGTGGTTCCATGAAATGTGGAGGGCATTGTGAAAATGTGCGTCTCCAAATTGGTGACTACCACATGAAATCCCATATGTTTTCCATCGACATGGGAGGTTGTGACATTGTGTTGGGTGCATACTGGCTAAGTATTTTGAGTCCCATTCTCATGGATTTTAAAGACTTAACCATGAAATTCGACCAGGAATGCCACCAATATAAGTTCCAAGTAATCATCGTCGGTTCACATGAAATCATTAGTTCCCATCGCATGGAAAAGCTGCTCAAAAAAGGTCATTCTGGTGTTATCTCCCAACTCCATGCCATACAGGCAACAAACACACCCTCGGTACCGCAAGACCTCCAAGCCATCCTTTCTAAATATAAATTGGTCTTTTCCACTCCCCAAGGACTCCCTCCTTCCTGTGGTGTTCATGATCATTCCATTCCCCTTGTACCCAGAAGCCTCCCTCCCAATATCCGTCTGTATCGTCATCCCTCTTCCCAAAAAAATAAAATTGAGAAAATGGTCCAGGAACTCCTTAATGCAGGCATTATCCTCCCTAGCACGATCCCTTACTCTTCTCCTGTGGTCATGGTCCTAAAGAAAGAAGGTTCTTAGTGAAAGTGTCCTGACTTTCGTGCCCTCAACAAACTTACCATCAAAGACAAATTCCCCATTCTTGTCATTGATGACCTCCTGGATGAATTGAGTGGTGCCCAATTCTTCACTAAACTGGATCTTTGTTTGGGCTACCACTAGATACGTATGAAAGAGGCAGACATTGCCAAGACTGCCTTTAGAACTCATGAGGGCCACTGTGAGTTTTTGGTCATGCCCTTTGGCTTGTGTAGTGCCCCCTCCACCTTCCAAAGCCTCATGAATCATGTCTTCTATCCTTTTCTTCGCAATTTTGTCTTAGTTTTCTTTGATGATATCCTCATCTATAGAAAAACCTGGACATACCACCTTGCTCATGTGGATCGAGTTCTCCATCTACTCTATCAGCACCAACTTTTTCTGAAGCAATCTAAATGTGATTTTGGCGCCTCAGAAGTAGAATACTTGGGTCATCTAGTTGGAAAAGATGGCGTCAGGGTGGATCCTAAAAAGATTGAAGCTATGCAAGACTAGCCTCACCCAAAGACTCTTAAGAGCTTGCGTGGATTTATAGGATTAACAGGGCATTATCACAAGTTTGTTAAGAATTATGGGAAGATTGCAACACCTCTCACTGCTCTCCTCAAAAAGAACACTTTCACTTGGACTCTAGCCATTGCTGAAGCTTTTCAAACCTTGAAGATGGCCATGTGCACCACTCCAGTCCTCTCCTTTCCCGATTTCACAAAGACCTTTTTGTTGGAATGTGATGCCTCAGGGAAAGGAATTGGTGTTGTCCTTATGCAAGAGGGTCGACCTTTGGCCTTTACTAGCAAGGAACTATCTGAAAGAAATCTGGGCAAATCCATCTATGAAAAGTAAATGTTGGCTATTCTTCATGTTGTGGATCTGTTGCACCCTTATCTACTGGGGCAACGTTTCCAAATTAAGATAGACCATCAAAGCCTCAAGTATTTTCTGGAACAACGCATTTCCTCGCCAGAACAACAAAAATGAGTGACTAAACTATTTGCATATGATTATGAGATCATTTACAAGAAATGCAAAGACAATGTGGTTGAGGATGCACTTTCCCTGAAATATGAAGATGAAGGATCTCTTTTTTCTCTTTCATTCATTGTACCAGATTGGCTCCAAGCCGTTCGCCAGGAATGGATACAAGATCCTAAAATTTTGCATTTGATCCACCAATTGTAGTCCAATGCTCCAGCTTCCCCAGGGTACTCTTGGCTCCATGAGGAACTTCGATAAAAAGGTTGTTTGTATTTAAGTAAACAATCAAAGCTTAAATCCATGGTACTTTCTGAGCTTCATGCTACACCCACAACAGGGCACTCCGGGTTCACCAAAACCTATGATAGGGTCAAACGTTCTTTTTTTCTGGGATGGTATGAAACAGTACATTCATAATTTTGTAGTTGAATGTGATGTGTGTCAACGCAACAAGGGAGAAATAATCAAATCGTCGGGCACACTACAACTGCCCCCGATTCCACCTGCTATTTGGAAGGATATCTCTATGGATTTTATTACTGGCTTACCCAAATCGGGAAATAAATCCATCATGATGGTGGTTGTTGATCACCTTTCCAAGTATGTTCACTTCTGCACCCTTCAACACCCGTTTACAACATCCACGATGGCTCAAATCTTCATGGATCAGGTCTTCAAGATTCATGGCATGCCACACTCTATTGTTTCTGATCGCAACCCAACTTTCACAAGCAATTTTTGGCAAGAACTGTTCAATATACAAGGCACCAAATTGCATCTCAACACAGCTTTTCATCCCCAGACTGATGGCCAAACGGAAGTTGTCAACAAGTGTTTGGAAACATATTTGAGGCATTTTGCCTAGGAAAAGCAAAATTAGTGGGCTCAATGGTTACCCCTAGTTGAATGGTGGTACAACACTTCATACCATACAGCTACATGCATGACTCCTTTTGAAGCGGTATATGGACAGAAGCCACCTTCAGTTCTCTCATACTTACCGGGTGCCTCGAAGGTCCAGGCGGTTGACCTAACACTTATAGATTGAGAGGCTATTCTCCGTACCCTCAAAGAGAATTTGGTCATGGCACATAATCGCATGAAGAAACAAGCAAATCAAGGTCGCTCTAAACGTCAATTTGTAGAAGGGGATCAGGTGTTTCTTCGACTGCAACCTTACAAGAAAACTTCCCTCAAGGCCGAGCATTGTCAGAAGCTAGCGCCCAAATTTTATGGTCCTTATACCATGCTCAAGCGTGTGGGACAAGTCACCTATCAGTTAGCTTTGCCCAGCCATTCGAAGCTACATCTTTTTTTTCATGTTTCATGCTTAAAGAAGGTGATTGGATCTAAGTGCCAAATTCAAACCAACCTTCCAAAGTTAGCTGAAGAAGGATCCATTTGGCTACATCCAGAAGCAGTTTTGGACGACCGTGAGCATTGCCTATGTCAGAGAACCATCAAGGAAGTGCTAGTCCAGTGGAAAGATACAACTCCAGCAGATGCTACTTGGGAACCAACTACCATTCTGCAACAATTTCCTCATCTCAAGCCTTGAGGACAAGGCTATTTTTAAGGGGGCAGACATGTTAGGGTCCTAACCCGCACATAGGTAGAACAATGTATTCGGATGTAATAAAGGTCAATATTAATAAGGCCTTTCAATAAAATAGAATAAGGCAGATGTACGAAGCCCTAATAGAAGCTTCTGCTTCTAGAAGGATCTTCCTCTAGATGCTTCTTTTTAGTATAAATAGGAGTCGAGGGTATGAGAACCCTAGCTTGGATATTATTGTAATAGAGCTCTGCTCAACTGGAGGTTTCCCCCTCGAAGAGGCCCGTGAACATTGCTTTCAGATTCAAAGTGTTATTTCTGTTATTATTCATATATCATTTAAGTGTTATTGTGGTGAATGTTCTGGTTATATTGTTGTTATTCTTCCATTACTAGCATTTTATTTCTGTTTTGCATACATTTTATATCTGGTATATACAAAATCATATGTCGGTTCTGAATTCGAGTTAAAACCAGAAAAGGGGAGACATATCATTGACACAGAACCCAGTGCCACTGTTGCTACCACCAAGATCCATCCTGGTGGACCTAATGAGCCAGAGGAAGGAGAGCACCTATTTCGTTCACATATGTGGGTAAAAGAAACTCTTCTACACTTCATCATTGATAGTGGTAGCCAGAAGAACCTCATCTCAGCAGAGGTTGTCAAGCAGCTAGCCCTTCCGAAAACACTGCATCTGCATCCCTACATCATCGGATGGCTCTGTCAAGGAAGCGATCTTAACATCAGC
This sequence comes from Picea mariana, assembly GCA_032191745.1. Classification (NCBI taxonomy): domain Eukaryota; kingdom Viridiplantae; phylum Streptophyta; class Pinopsida; order Pinales; family Pinaceae; genus Picea; species Picea mariana. The sequence goes on along the minus strand of JASDQU010100973.1, from coordinate 34,477 downwards.
CAACAATGTCATCTATCGTACTGCATCAAGACATTAAAAGATGAGGTATTGTGTGATGTTGCTCCCATTGAATTTTGTGATGTTATTTTGGGCCAACCTTATTTATGGAAATGCCATGTTGTATATGAGTCTAGGCCTCACATTGTTATTATTAATTTGAATAGGAACCTGTACAGGTTACCCGAGGTAGTCCCACCTAGTTCTATTTCCTTTATCTCTGTCAAGCAATGTAGGAAGGTCATTTCTCAGACTGGGCAGTTTGTCTTCTTCACGATTCGCTCTCAAAGTGAGCAAAAGGTTGCAGCCACATCCATGGCCTATGTGGTTGAACTCTCCACGTAGCAGAAGCAAGTGGATAAGGTCATGGAAGAATAAAAAGAAATCTTCTCATCAACTACCGAGGTACCTCGACACTGTCAGGTCAAGCATCCCATCGATCTGACCCCTGGTGCACCGCTACCCAATGGGCCAGTCTATCACCGCTCTCTGCTAGAAAATGAGGAGATCAAGTGTCATATCCAAGAACTGATCCACAAGGGGCACATCCAACCCAACTCATCACCTTGTGAAATCCCAATCGTGTTGGTGTAGAAGAAAGACGAGACTTGGAGACTCTACATTGATTATAGAGCCCTAAATAAAATCATAGTTAGGAACCAGTACCCGATTCCTTGAATCGACGTTCTCCTTGATCAGATCAAGGGGAGGAAATAATTCAGAAATATTGATCTGAAGTTTGGCTATCATCATATCCCAATAGAACCGACAGATGTATGGAAAACTACCTTCAAGTCAAAAGAAGATATTTTTGAATGGTTGGCCATGCCCTTTGGTTTGAAAAATGGTCCAACAGCTTTCATGAGGATGATGGACAATATCTTGCGGTATTTCACTAATTCTTTTGTGGTGGTGTATCTGTTAATTTTTACTCTTCTATATTGTCTGAGTTTATTGACCCAGGGTTCATGTCTGTTCGTATTTCCAACAAAGCCTCTAAAACTATCGACCTTGTTGGTAAACCAGAAGGCAAAACAACACAGAGAGTATGCTGCATAGTCTCACCCGAGATAACTTTAATGGGTGGATGTAAGACTCAGGTGTTTATAGCCTAGGATTGAGTGTGCAATAAGGGAGTTGTATATTGAACCATTTATTATAACTTGTAAACACAGTATACTATCATTGACGAATAAAAAGGAAATGTAACAACTCATTCATTAAGCATAACGATAACTACTTAAGACAATAAAGATATGCATGCATTCATCACATAACACAGATATTACCGTGGTTCACCCCCTCCTGGGCTACGTCCACAAAGATTTGGCTCTCAGCTCTTTATTATAGTATTTTTTCATATACAACGTCATTCAATTTACAATCCTCCACAGTTGAGTAATATCTATATGAGGTGGACTAGATCGCACCAGGCTCCCCAGTCTGCGATTTAACCCTCAATATCTACTCTCCTTCATCCTCTCTAGCTCAACATATTATACAAAATACATTATACAAAAATATGTCACATATCACATCAACTCATGCATAACTAAAACAACCACCCTCTATAATACCACACTATATATATATGTGTGTGTGTGTGCGTGTGTGTGTGGCTCTTTAGCTTTTACAATACATTACCAAAAACCTAACCCTACCATCGTTAGGTCTTCTTCTACATGCACACATGCTTTCCTTCCTTCCAGCCGTCGCTTTCCTCATGCACACTTTCTTTCCAAAAATTGCCTTGCTTTTCCTCTTTGGCCTGCCTCCAATAGGCCCCCGACACTGACATCTAGCTCGTCCTGAGCCACCTAACCTTTGTGTGCTTCCTTGATCTCCTTGGTGATTTCCTGGAAATTTTCTTTCAACTTTGTTTCCTGTGTCTATGCCTGCACAGTCTTCTCCTTGAGTGTGTCCACTATCTGGACTGTAATTTCATCACTGATCAATTCCACGCACTCTGCCTGGGTCTATGCTATATGTGCCTTGGCTTCCTCTACTTGTGCTAGGACTTCTGCTACCCGCTCTTGCAAAGGTTCCATTTGATCCTGTCGCTCGTGTTTTTGTGTTTGCGCAGTGGTGAGCTCGGCCTACAATTTCTTCATGTCCTGCGCCCCTTTGACGCGTTCTATGATTGGCATTTTCTCCTACCTCTGCTTGAGGTCTTGGATCGCTACATTGATCCTTTCTTCTTCCTTATCCCACTTTTGGACTTACTGATTCTCCTCTAACTTAGTCCACAGCTGCGTTTCTTTATCAAACAAGTCAACTGCTATGATGACCTATTGCTCTATCTCCTACAGTTGCACCATTGTCTCCTGCTTCCTTTGCTCCTTTACTGTTGGTGGAGTGGCTGGTGTGAGCTGCTCCTGGAGATTCTCGATCTCCTTCTGATATTGATCAATTGCCTGCGCAATCTGATCAATCTTTTATGTTGCTATGATTTCATCTCTCTATGTGGCCTGTGGAATCTTCTCGCAAGTTCCTGTCACTTTCTTCTCAAATCCTTTCATGCACTCCCTTTCCTCCTGGGTCTCTAACTTAGTCTGGTCATAGAATATTTCCAGTGTGTCCCATTTCTCTGTTACGTGCTTCAACTCGGCTAATTATTTTCATGCACGAGACTGTACCTCATGGTTTACACTAACCTGCAACTTGTGTAGTGCCCTAGATAGCATCCGCATCAACACCAGTTGGATTTGGCTTAAATCCTTCAATGTTGTTTGCCCCACAACCTCTTCCATGCGCAACATACTGGGTGTGATGTGGAATGTCACGTTCAGATGCAGTATTGGATGGAATGGATCTCTTTCTTCTTCTTCCATTCTTTCCTTTGTCTATGGTGTTGATGGTTCTGTTCCTCTGCTATTGCCCGTTGTTTGTACTTCTCCGATTTTCTTGAGGAACTAGTGTATGTCTACCAAATCCTCTTGAATCATGTCCCTGTGATGCACAGCATGGTCAAAATATTTGGATAGAAAATCCTGGACCATTCGGGCTATCATTTCTCCATCATCATTTGTGATCATATACTTTGGAGGTGTTCTTTGTGCCTTCGCTTTCTTGAGGGTGCCTCATGTCTGCGTGGTTGTCCTCTTGTTTACCCCTAGTTCTTGTGGGTTGGGACTTGTTGTGGTCCTTTGCGCCAGCCTTGGCCTGTTTCTGTTGCTCTTTGGTAGGCTACGCCTTATCCTTCTTCTCGTTCTGGGTCCCTTTCTTCATTGGCCCTTCACTTGTTTGTCTTGTTTTTCCCTAGCTTGTTCTTCGTTTCCTGGGCACTTGGATTTTTATAGGCTATGTTTCTCCCTTCCCTACCTCTTCTTATGTTGTTTTGTCCGAAAATTCCTGGGTGAGGATCGAAATATTCCACTCGTCATCCCATTCACTAATGACCATGTCGATGTCACCCTCTGTGATAAAATAGCGCATTTGTAGCCACTGCTTATCAGGATCCTTCCTCGCCTGTATCCACATTGTATGTCGTGTGGCTTGGAATTTGGCGATGTCTCTATACCGCGCGACAGCCTGTGATGTGATCCTCCACATATTGGAGATGGATTCCTACAGGTCGCATAGGTATCCTTAAAATATGGACTCATTCATCCATTTGTGCCTAGAATATGACATAGCGTTCAACAGTAAGTATCTTGCTCCCTGGTTTGGCTTGGGTCTGGTACAAAAAGTTACATACCTTGGCTCTCTCCATCTCATAAAGGTTATTAACATGATGAGCCATGACTAGCGAAACTTTATTCCTAGATCATGCACATCTTTGTAGTCATCCAGGAACAAGTTCAAGAGATACAGTACCCAGCTGACTGTGGTGCCCTCTGCGCACTGAGATGCAACTGCGACAACCCCAACTGGGACTTCCTCCCTGTGACATTTTCTTAGCAACTTGTAGGCTAAGATTTTTTCACCTAATTGTGTTGCGACATCATTGATCCTCTTAATAATGATCCCTGGTATCCCCCTGTCGGTGCCATACTTCTTCTTCATCTCTTCTACTAGCGCCTTGTTGGCCCTTGACCAAGTTTTGGGATAATCTTGGTCATGTTTGATCATTTTTGGGACTTCGACAGCCTGTCAAAGATGGAGCACCAAACAAAGTGGAGATTGCTGGATCTCAGCCCAATTTTGGGTCCCTTTTTGGGTTTTGGGAATATGTAAGGGGAAGGGGATGTTGGCCCGTGGGTTTACCCACACTTAGGCCCATTTTGTATATATAAATAGTAAGCTAGTGAGCTAGAGGATAGATCGACATATACATGATGTATGCTAAGTGCTAGTAAGGTCTGTAACTGCTTTGAGCTTATATGAGACTTGCAGGGCTAAGTGCAAGTCATTGTAGGAAGATATAGAAGGCTTTGTGCTGGAAGGCAAGGAAGAAGGATCTAGCGAGCTGTACAGATCTTATGTCCTGTGCGGAGTAAGGGTTTCTAAGGCTATGTGCTTGTAACCGATTGAAGATGCTAATAAAGAAAAAATATTGGTGGTCATAGCCCCAGGGTGGGGGTGAACCACATAAATATGGTGTCGTCTGCTTTGTGCCTTGTTCTGATGCATTGATGTGATTATTTTCTAAGTGCTTTGAGAATGAGTAGATAGATCTGATATATATGCTTATGATGTGTAGAATGTTAGATATGATCCATTTGTATATGCTAAGTGCTTGATCTGTTAGATCGGAATAACCTGTTGATATTAATTGCTTGAATATTTTAGTTCATAGTGAATGTTGTGAAGCTCTGTTATAGCAGCGGAGTGGTTATTGATTGCATAATAAATAACCAACAGTGTTAAGTGTTATATTAAGAGTTATAATCATAGATCTGTGTCCTAGCTAAGGTTGCAGACACTTGAGTCCTGCAACCACCCATGCCTCTACCTCAGGTGGTACTTCATTTGCTTCGCAGGTGTGCCGAAAGGGTTGGTAGTTAGGGTTTTGTTGGTGCGTTGTTGTAGCGTTGAACCCCAGGTCTTCCCCTGTGCCAACAAATGGTTTCGTTGCCGGGACCTGAAACTATGATTACTGGGAACTGAGAAGAAGAAGCTTTGTGCAAAAAGGGTTGACTTGAAATTCTTATGTGAATACCTGTGCCCTAGTGTGCAGTATTCTACCTAATTTATAAATCCTTGTGCTAAAAGAAAGAGGCTCGATATGAAAGAAAGAGGCCCGATCTGAAAGAAAGAGACTCGATCTAAGGAAGAGAGGTCGGATCTGAAGAAACGAAATGAGATATGAATGCTTTGTGCTCTAAGAAAGGTAAAAGTGGGAATTCTTGACTAAAAGAGGTAAGGTATATAATCTCTGTGCTCTGATAAAGGTAAAAATAGTTAAAAGTTTTAGATCTGGAGGCTTTGTGCTCTGTAGAAATAAGATAGTGAAAATTTTTGTTTCTAAAGTATGGATATAGGTATCTTTAATAGAATCCATCCTAATTTGAAAACTAGGGCACTAATAGATGAAAGAAGGATTGATATGAGTAGATCTGAAAAGAATAGTGATAGATATGTTATACCTATGCATAGAAAGAATGTTTGGACTAACAAATGGATGCAGGATCCTAGAAAGAATTTGTTGCAAGTTAACTCCCATGATCCTAGTTCGCAGTACAAAAGAAGTTGGGGATCGTTTAAAAGAAAGAGAGGAGTGACCCTCTATTATAGTTGCAAAAGACTTGAACATCTTGCTAAGGAATTCCCTAGAAGAAGATCTAGTGGTCTTTGTTGCAAAGCTATGGACCATGAAGTATTGGACTGCCCTAGAATGATCGTTGGGCTTGAAGGAATGAATCTAAATCAAGAAAACCCTAATGTCGATCCAGAGACTCAAATTATGACAGAACACCAATAAGAATCAGAGAAAGTATTGATACAAATGAAAGAGACCATGAATGACCACCGACATGTGAGATTATCAGATATTTTCAAAGAAAAATAATGCATTGAAGAAAGAATAGGGGACTTCGACATTGATTGTGTCCTTGATGAAGAGACACAAGTAAATATTATGCTAGAAATAACTTGGGAAGCTATAGGGAATCCTTCTATGATCCCTTCATTAGAAGGAATAGGACTATTCAGAGGAAATATGATGATGTTATGTGGAAAATTCGCTCAGATACCTATGACAGTCAATGGAACTTCGACAAAGGAAGATTTTGAGATTATTAAATTAATTGAAGATAGTGCCCTGTTTACCATGTTACTAGGAAAACCTTGGATTGATAGAGATCAAGCTAGAAAAAAGGAATAAGAATAAGTCTTAGAACAAAAGAGACAAGAGTTAAAGGATTTCATGACCCGAAAAATCGCACAATTGATTGAAGAACAGGAGAACAGATCGAAGCTATCTTACACTACAAGCCCATATGTCGAAGCTATAAGAACATCGGAAGACATACAAAAGGATGAAATTTCTACCCCAGATAAAGAAGAAGTGATACATCTGAATCCTAGGAGAGAATCTCAGCAGCGCGAAGTGCCTATGTCCAAGGAAAATAAGAATCAGAATGGGAAAAGAACCACCAAGATAAAGCTCAAGGGGAAGAAGGCTAGGAAGCTAAGTAAGAATAAAGCTAAGATCGAGAAGTTATAGTAGGTTCCAGAGGGTACCTCATAGAAAGAAACTTTGTAGAATTGGAGCTTCGTCGAGATATCAGAACAACAACATATGCCACTTTTCCATGGCGAAGAAATATAGTCGTTGGAAGCCGGTATATCCATTCGATTGATGCCCTGAATGACTGGAAAAACATTTATAGCTCACCACTAGACCATTGGGCCACGCCATAACGGATAGAACAAGATTTAATGAGGCTCATAACCATTGTAAGTAAATCATTACCAAGATTGCTTATTTATCTTGTCGCGCCATGCACGAAGAACACTTTTTCCAACTGAGAATTTGAAGACCGCAGATTAGCAATTGCATACAGTGCTCATTGCACTCTTGCTGTTCAATCTAGTGCAGTGTCTAAGACCTTCGTGACCCCAATTATTTTACCCCGAGCACGTATGTCCGATGAGCTTACCGCTACCGAAGAATCAGTAACAGAAGTTCTCCTCGAGTTAAGGAATGAGAGAATCATGTGGGAGCGAGGGTTATCCACAGGAGTATAAGCATCATCCACAAGAGGACTGGTATCCTCTCCATCCACTGCTTGAGCCAGACCATCCCGACAGGTAGATGAGAATCGAACTAAGAACAGAGACGACCTCTCCAATGCCAAGTTGATTCTGAGCATCCCGCCTGCCTATCTACCCCCTCTGAGTGGTGCCATAAATCGTGACAGTGTACTCCAAGAGTTTGAATATTCTATGATCACTGCATACCTTCTGAAAGTGGTGTGCACAGTTCATGCTGACCAGGATAATCTCACAACGTTGAATTTTAGCGACTTTAACCTCGGTGACAGGAAAGTTTACAACATGCTCTCCCTGCAAAAGTACTTGACCAGAACCAAAGGCAAGAATTCAAAGATTATCCCGCAATCATGGACCCAGAACCTCGTGCAGTCCACACTGATCAATGTGATGAAGATCCCACACTTCGACAGACACCAGGAAGTGAACGCATGTGTTAAATTGTTGTTGTCCTGCTACCAAGGAGGTTACTTATGGTTGAACCACCGCATCACTATGGATCCGACCTTGATCAATCGGATCACAGGTCTTAGTATGCAGGGCCCTGACCCACGGGATTTTTACCTTGGAAAGACCTCAAATCGAGCATTAGCATAGAGGATCAAAGAGACTTATGGATATGTAGATAAGGGTATGCGAGGTTACAAGGTAGCATCTATCCATAGCGGCACAGTGCGCCTTGCATGTCAGTTGATCGTAGGAAAGCTAGTTCACAAGAATCGGCCCACCCAAGTGACTGGATTCGTAGTCAACCTCGCAAAGAAGTGCAGAGGGACTACAGATGAACTGGGCGCAGTACCTTGTAAACCAACTAGATATTGATTGCAGGGAGGCACAAGACCAAGGGTATGAGTTCCACTTCAACTGGCTTCTAATATTGATAGCTTTCATCGCATGGGAGATGCCAGAAGGTGCGACCTACCTAGACATCGATCCCTTTGAACCTTTGGCTGTGAAGTTCAGTACCTTGTGGTACTCGAGTGATATGAACAAGCAATGGAAATCCAATGCCATCTTCCACACTTGCTACAATCAATTGAAGATCGCCATCTAGTCTACACCGCGCATCACTCTGAACACCCTCTACAGGTTTCGTCTTTGATGAAGTTCAGTTCAGACATGCACTTTATCTACATCACAGTGCGCCTTGACAAGCACAAGCAACAGTTACAGTCCTATTATAAATTAACAGAAGAAGATATGGAGGATATCACCAAGGAGTGGTCGGTATACCTCCTCATTTCAGCAGATCCTGCGGAGATTTCTGATATAGACAATCTAGAACCTGTGCATGATACTCCTGGACCAAGCAAGACCAAGAAAGATGAAGAAGATAAAGATGTCAATAGTACCTCTACGAAGACCACTTCGATCTCACTTCAGCAGGGAGATGATGGTGGAGAGCTAGGTGGCACAGAAGTCGAGCAAAATAAAGGCAAAGTTACACCGCCTAGAGAGGAGGAGGATCCCTCCAAGAAAAAGAAGGTTACCCCACTAAATCCTTCATCCTAGAAGAAATTTAAAGCAACCAGAACCAAGTTTGAGACTATCCTCACCCTGGATGACTTTGACTTCATCGTCATTGCACTCAACGATGCTTCGCTAGAGATAGCAGAAAAGCAAGAGGCCAAGCAGGAGGAGGTGTTCAGTCATATCAAGGATGAGATTCAAGGAGTAAAGCAAGTAATACAGTCTATCCGCGCAGTTTCCACTACGCCCCTTCCATCAGGAACACCAGAGTTAGGTGATGAGCCAACCTAACTACACCGGATTGCTGACACAGTCTAAGCTCGCCTTCGACGAGCTCAAGAAGAGACAGCGCAAGCCAACCAAGCTTTAGCACAAGTACAGAAAGACCTTGAGGACCAAAGAAGTATTGCAGAAAAGGAAAAGCTCACTCTACAAGTACAATGGGATGAAGAGAAAGAAATGCTACAGAAAAACAAAGAACATTTTCTCGTAGAGCAACTCGAAGTATAGGAAATGGTTCACAATGCACTTCGCTCTGTGACAGTCATAGAAGTGAAAACTGAGGAACGATTCCTACAACAGGTGGCGCAACTTGAAGAAGTAATCCAGCAGCTTCAGCAGTGCATCGCAGACCTGGAACTTCATACTATACCTGAGACCCCTCAAGAAATAAGAGACTTAAGGGAGGCAACTACCCACAACGCAGTTGGCAGATTAAAATCCCTTTCCTTGGAATGCAAGAAGCTAAGCTCCAGGAGTGCTCAGACATATGAAAACCTCATGGAGAATCCAGAGTTACAGGCATTGGAGTTGCAGCTTTAGGAAGAAAAGCAGCACGCAGATACACTACAGGCATAGTTGAAGGCCTTAACACCAGTTGAAAGAATGAAGAGGTTTCAAGAACAATGCACGACCCAACAACAAATCCACACTATCCAGAGAAAAGTGATGGAAGTCTCTCAACAACTTCAACTAGTGCAAGAGAAGGCATGCCAACTGTTCATCGAAGTTGAAAGCCAAGGAGCTGAGCTATAACAGGTCGTCATCACAGAAAAACAATGCCTAGAAGGGCTAGTGAACGACACAGTGATCCAAGAGTTCACTGAGAAAGAGGTCGTAGCATTGCAGCAGGTCGAAGCAACTCAAGGAGTTCGAGGCAAAATTTCTCATACCAGAGCGACTCGAGACGATTCACAGGTGAGTGTTCGAGGCCTATTGGCCCTTGACCAAGTTTTGGGATAATCTTGGTCATGTTTGATTGTTTTTGGGACTTCGACAGCCTGTCGAAGATGGAGTGCCAGACGAAGCGGAGATTGCGGAATCTCGGCCCACTTTTGGGTCCCTTTTTGGGTTTTGGGAATATGTAAGGGGAAAGGGATGTTGGCCTGTGGGTTTACCCATGCTTAGGCCCATTTTGTATATATAAATAGTAATATAGTGAGCTAGAGGATAGATCGGCATTTACGTAATGTATGCTAAGTGATAGTAAGGTCTGTAAGTGCTTTGTGTCTATATGAGACTTGCAGGGCTAAGTGCAAGTCATTGTAGGAAGATATAGAAGGCTCTGTGCTGGAAGGCAAGGAAGAAGGATCTAGCGAGCTGCGCATATCTTCTGTCTTGTGCGGAGTAAGGGTTTCTAAGGCTCTGTGCTTGTAACCGATTGAAGATGCTAATAAAGAAGAAATATTGGTGTACATAGCCCCAAGGTGGGGGTGAACCACGTAAATACGGTGTTGTCTGCTTTGTGCCTTGTTCTGATGCATTGATGTGATTATGTGCTAAGTGCTTTGAGAATGAGTAGATAGATCTGATATATATGCTTATGCTCGATGCTTATGATGTGTAGAATGTTAGATATGATCCATGTGTATATGCTAAGTGCTTGATCTGTTAGACTTGAATAACCTATTGATGTTAAGTGCTTGAATATTCTAGTTCATAGAGAATGTTGTGAAGCTCTGTTATACCAGCAAAGTGGTTATTGATTGCATAATAAAGAAATAGCAGTGCTAAGTGCTATATTAAGAGTTATAATCACAGATCTGTGTCCCAGCTAAGGTTGCAGACACTTGAGTCCTGCAACCACCCCTACCTCTACCTCGGGTGAGACTTCATTTGCTTCGTAGGTGTTGTCGAAAGGGCCAGTAGTTAAGGTTTTGTTGGTGCGGTGTTGTAGCGTTGAACCTCGGGTCTACCCCTGTGCCAACACACCTTCTCCCTGGTTTTGTCATCCAGAAACTGCATGAGATCCATGCCTCAAGATGGCAATCTTGTTATGTTTTCAATAAGCTCTACGTCTATTGAGACGAGCTTATCCAACCAGATGTCTCCACCATGTGTGACTGCTAACAATTGTTTGACACAACTGCTTGCATACTTCCCATGGACAAAATGTGGTAGGTCCACTAGACCTAAAATTCCTATCTTATCCAACCTTATTGCCCATTGGAGTGGATGCTCAATTGGTTTCCCAACCCTATTTGTGCCCACCATCTCCATGTACACTCTCTTTGCAAGTTCTGGAAACTTGTTTGTGTCTGCTACATCATGGTCTGAGTATTTGAGTTTCCCTATATGACCCAATAGGTCTAGTCCTACCTGTACCCCATATGGTATATGCGGTAGAATGATTGTTGCGAGAGGTTGCTTGCGAGGTGACCTGGGTACCTGCAGCTTGTCTTTCTTCAGCGGTGGTGGATGGCTCAAAGTTCCAGCGGCTTATGGTTGTTCCTCAGAATACCATTCCAACCAACTTGTGACATCTGGGACCGTTCCTTATGGTGGGTGGCCTGATAAGGGTGTTTGAGACTCGTTTGGCTCAACTCATGCTTCCAGATTTGGCGTCGTTCCATTGACTTTCGGAGGTGCTTCGATGTTCTCTAGTTGCACCTCCTTCAGGGTTTTTGCGTCCTGGTTTTGTGGATCCTGTACTTCTGTCGGTATATCTATATTTGTGCCCTCTGTTGCTGGTTGTTGGGTTTCTTCCAGTATAGATGTAGGGTTCACCAGTTTCGTGTCTGGAGATGGGATTTCGTCGACATTGATGATCTCCGATGGTTGTTGTTCACCTTCTTCTACATGTACTCGTGACTTGGTCTGAACTCTGGTTTTTCTGGAGGTCTTATTCGCTTCTTCTTGCTTTGGTGGTGCCATGGTGGTGAATGTTGAACATTTTTTAGGCTTGAATAGTCTTTGTGACCTATGTGAACTCGACTCTGTGCTCCTTAACCTCTATCACTCTCTGTCTGTTCTCTTTTCACAAATAGACTCTTTGTTCTCGCGTCCATGTGTTGTATGGGTTTCACATGAATCTTGTTGAGGACGCTTCCTTAATTATGGGTTCAATGCACCTATGGAAGTTTCAAACTTGCCATTACTTTGCCTTGCCACCTCTAGTTGGAGTGATTAATGTGGTGTCCCATTGGTCCTTTCCGTCCTTTAATTTTTCCTACCACTGTCTTGTCGTACTTCTTTTGTCGACTTTCCTTTTCCCACATTTTTCCCTTTGTACAGGACCATTGTCCTTCTCCTCTCCAATTTTTTGTTCCTAAGTGTGTGTGCCCTTTCTTCCTCTAGTGCACTGTGCCTCTGTTGGTAGTATTTGAAGTATTTTTTTTTTACTGCGCAGTGGGTGGTCGACTGTCCTTATAGAGATTCAGTCAACTCCCATTGATCATCCCTCTTATTTCTGTGCTTGATGAGTCTCTTAACTGTACATCTCCTCCATATGTAATAGATTTTACCTCATACGGTCCTAACCAATGCATTCTAAGCTTTCCCGGGTTCTGAAACGATTTGTAGTGATACATCAGTACTAGATCTCCTTCCTTGAAAGTTTTATTTATGTTTATATCATGCCAAGCTTTGTCCCTTGCTTTTTGAACTTGTTGGTGGAATCCTGCTAAGATATGATATTCTTCCATAGTCATTAATTGATTCGGTCTCTCCTGTACTGTGCCTCATTTTTTCATTTGTGTAATTGTTGCTACATGCAAGCTTGGTACTAAAAATCCTAATGGCACCGCTGCTTCTTGGCCATAAACCAATTTAAATGGTGTGTGCCCTGTCAACTTTTTGCATGTAGTCCTGTATGCCCATAATACTGCTGGTACTTTGAGATCCCAGTCATCTCTATTGGCGTTACAGATCTTTTTCAGCGTGTTCTCTAGGGTTTTGTTGAATGCTTCCACTGTTCTATTTGCATGTGGGTGATATGGTGTGCTTTTCTGATGATGGACTCCAAACTCTTAATTCATAGCATTGATCGTGTTGTTTATGAAGTGTGTGCCTTGCTCACTCATCAAAACTCTTGGACACCCAAATCTAGTGATCACTTGCTCAAATAAGAAGACTGTTGTTGTTTGTGTGCTACAATCCTTTACTGGTGTGGCTTCTGCCCATCTTATTAGGTACTCTGTCATGGTGATAATGTACCTTTCTCCTGTTCTTTTTGCTGGTGGGTTGATTGGTCCCACAAAGTATATTGCCCACTTATCGAATGCCTGGAGTGTTACCTATGTTTGTAATGGCATCTTGTCTCTTATGTTGGGTTTTCCTACCCTTTGACAGACATCACATCTTTGATAGTACTCCTTCGATTCTCTGTGAATTGTTGGCCACCATAGTCTTGCGCGCAATACCTTCTACGTAGTAGCTTTTCCTGCATAATGACCTCCTGCTTTCCTTCATGGGATTCTATTAAGACTCTTGGTATTTCGTGCTCTAACACGTACCTTCACAAAATGTTATTTGTGCCCATTTTGTATAGGTGTCCTGCAATCAGTTGATAGTTGGCAGCGCAAACTACTAGGTTTTTCTTCTGTGCGGTGCTATACTCTTGCGGTGTAGTACTTGTACTCAAGTACTGAATGATATCTATGAAGTATTCATTGGCGATCTGGACTGAGAATAATTGTGCATATGAAAAGTTGTCTTCTAAATTCGTAGGTTCTTCTCCATTTGTGACTCTTGATAGGTGATCAAGTCCTGCATTAAATTTTCCTAGTTTGACAATTACTTCAAATTCAAAATCTTGAAATAGGAGTAACCATCGGCATATTCTCCCCCCCAACACTGGCTTGTTGACTAGATATTTCAAGGTTGAGTGGTCTGTGAACATATTAAAGTATTTCTCCAATAAGTAATGTCTGAACTTTTGCAGTGCGTAGACCATAGCTAGGCCTTCTTTCTCTGTCGTGTTATAGTTATGCTCTAATTCTGATAACTTTCTGCTCACAAATGTTATCGGGTGATCCAAGTCTCCCGCTCCTGGTAACCTGATGGTGGGATCGTGTCCTTCCATTCTGAACGTTGAACTACTACCTCCACGCGGTGTAGATACTTGACTAGTGTTGCCTGAACTGTCTCCTCTAGTTGTTGTTCCTTGTGTGGATGTACTTCATGCTGTCTGACTACTTTTGAACTTCGGTTGTCTAAACGATGGTTTTCTCTTTGGTGTATTAGTCACACATGGGTTTATGGGTTCCACACCGACATTAATATGGATAGGATTGTTGTCTTCTCTTCCCATTCTTGGACCTCTTGTCTTCCCCTCATATGTTGCATGCAGGATTTCCTCAATATGCTCCACAGCCCGAAGATCGTCTACCTCTTCCTCATCACTCGCCAAGCCTTTCCTCTTGGCTACGACTCTGTTTTTGGTATTCACCTTGTATTGCTAGGGTACTCTGGTACATGTCTTTCCAGCTGTCTCCATGATCCGCTTGATCCGATTGTCGTCCATCATGATTGGGTCCAAGGGTTCCTCCTTCTTTCCCTTATCCTTTCCTCCTTCCATTTCTCCTCTTTTTGTCAGTGCTTCCCCCCTTCCCCCATGCACACAAGGAATTTTAACTATCTGACTCCATTGTCAGTACTCCTTTGTTATAGAGCATTATCTTAATAGAAGTATACATCGATCGAATGTACCTTCCTCGAGGTCCGTGTAGAAAATATTGATCTGTTGTGTTGTACGACTTCGTTGTGTCGACCGTAAACTCTGTTATAAACCTTGCCACAATACTGTCAAGCCAAAAATCTACTGTGCGGGTGAATTTGTTGTTCGCCTGTTGTAACTGCTCAATCTGTACTGGGGTCCAATCTAGCTGTCAAATCTGTTTCATTGTGTGGTTATCCTTCAACCTTATTATCCACTCCTGCAATAGATGTGGAAAATCATAGAAAACGACTTTGTGTAAATCAGTAAACACATATTTCTCAAGATATTTTTGAGGTGTTAGTCTAGGGTTTCTGTTGTTTTTATGTGCAAACTCTAGCTCTTTTGTTCTTAACCAACTTTTGATCTCTGCTTTTGTGGGATTCCATGGTCTTAAAATTCCATTCTAATGGCTCATTGCTCTCTTCCCTAACCTTTTCTTGATCTGCCTCGGACAGGTCTTCAACTTATCTTATCTACTCAAAACTCTCTTGTTCCTACCAATGGAAACATAACCATTTGTTGGGTTTTACTCTTCTATACTGTCTGAGTATATTGACCCAGGATTCATGTATGTTCAGGTTTCCAACAAAGCCTCTAAAACTATCGTCCCTCCCCGTAAACCAAAAGGAAACACATCACACGGAGTACGCTGCGCAGTCTCACCTGAGATAGCTTTAATGGGTGGCTGTAAGACTTAGGTGTTTACAACCTAGGATTGAGTGTGAGATAAGGGAGCTATATATTGAACCATTTATTATAAGTTGTAAACACTGTATACTGTCATTGACGAATAAATAGGAAATGTAACAACTCATTCATTAAGCAGAATGATAACT
This sequence comes from Picea mariana, assembly GCA_032191745.1. NCBI lineage: Eukaryota > Viridiplantae > Streptophyta > Pinopsida > Pinales > Pinaceae > Picea > Picea mariana. The sequence goes on along the minus strand of JASDQU010100973.1, from coordinate 19,081 downwards.
ATTGAAGACAATAAAGATATGCATGCAATCATCACATAACACAGATATTACCATGGTTCACCCCCTCGTGGGCTACGTCCATAAAGATTTGGCTCTCGTCTCTTTATTATAGTATTTCCGCATATACAACGTTGTTCACTTTACAATCCTCCATATTTGAGTAAGATCTATATGAGGCAGACTAGATCGCATCAGGCTCCCCAGCCTGTGATTCAACCCTCAATATCTACTCTCCTTCGTCCTCTCTAGCTCAACATCTTATACAAAATAGATTATTGTTAGAATTAGGGTAAAGATGCAGAACAATAGCATCTCTTTAATTTCAGTGAACGAAACAGCTAGATCTATAGATCAACAGACTTAGAACACTTAGTATTTAGATCTAAGAGAGACAGCAATAAACTTAGTAAGATTAGATCTGCAGATCAGAAATAAAAACTCATATCTAATAAGCAAGAACTCTGCTGATTTGAAAGTGAATAGATCAGAATAAGACCAAACTGTAAAATAGATCTATAAGGCTAAACTCAAGATGATACACAGATCTGTAGATCTAAACACTAGTCTGATCATTAAATAATAAAACATCTATAGAAGGAAATTGTAAATTCAATGTATAGCTTCATATCTAATAGTTAATACTCAAAGCTAACTATATCAAATAGTACTGAAGTCAAAATCAAGTCCATATCTGGAAGAGATGAGCAGGCATCTTACCTGGTACAACAACCTTACCTCTGAAGAAAGAACAATAACCATAGGAGATGTAGAACCATTTTAGTATGCTCAGACAAAGGTTCAGTTCATAGATCCACCTTATAGGTTGGATCTCTTTGCCAATAGATGAAGGAATTTTCTTGCCACAAAAGGATAGAACTAGAAACCCTCACAGGAACAAATCCTCAACCAATAGAAGATATAAAACCTTACACAAGAAGACTGTGAATAAACTTGATTTCAGCAAAAGATAGGAGGCCATACCCTAAGGTTTTAACACAACAAAGAGGTTGACTGCAATCATCACACAGCAGGGATAGTAGGTCGTTGTAATTGATACTCCAGATAATAAACAATAGAAGGCCACAACCCTAAACACTCCAGACAACAGAGAAGAGGAGGCCGCAGCTCCTAGGTACCTCACACAGCAGTGAAGGAGAGACCGTATCCCAAGAAACTCAGCCACAAAAAGGGGAGAAGAGGCCGCACCCTCCACAGCAGGGTTATCACAGCTAAAACAGCAAGAGGCCGCACCCTAGCAGCCCTTAAGGGTTKCCGCTGCCACACACTACACAAGCCCTGCAACAAACTTAAAGGAGGCCGCTGCTATAATGGACATCACCAACAAAAGGAGGYCGTAGCCTTACAAACCCTGCAACAGACGTAAAGGAGGCCGCACCAAAAGCATCAACAGAAGAAGAGGCCGCAGCTAGAAGAGGATCCGCTCACATCAAAGACAAAATGAGATCTAGTGTGTGTGAATGAGAGGGGTAGGAGTTCCTTTTATAGTTTTAGGCTAGGGCAAGGGATTAAAAGAAAAGGTTAAATTAAAATAAATATAAATTAAAAATAACATGTTTAAATTAAATTTAAACATGTTATAATTAACATTTTAAATTTAACTTTACTTTAASCCTTGAACAAAAACAACAAAACCCCAAACCAACACATGCAAGGGTAAGAGAGGGYTGACTAGGTGGCAATACTCATTCCTTCATTCAACATGGTGAACCTATTACTTAATCATCMCTACATATGGGACTTATCCCTCATGTTGTTATGTCCTTCTTCAAGGAAGGTCATGTACCATCAAACTACTTGATAGAGGATCAAGTAGCCCCAAAACTTTTTTTGGGGTCTTATCCACCAAGGTCAAAGACCAAGGATCAACCCATGTCATATGCATGGGTACCCTAGACATTTCCAAGGGCCCTAGGCTTATCTAGGGGATTTAATTGCTTGGTCCTAGACCAAGAACCC
>JASDQU010100973.1:0-16980 GCA_032191745.1 Picea mariana | reverse complement strand
TGGGGGCCCTAGATCTCGTCTAGGGTCTTAGCCATACTCCAGGAGAATGGCTCTTTCAACTGCTTATAAATTTAACACTCCCTCTCAGCAAGAGAGGCATTCTCAGCTACACCGAGCTTGTCACGAAAGTATACAAACTTTGTCAAGGACAGTGGCTTGGTGAAAATGTCTATTGTTTGTTTTGCTGTCGGAACATACTGAATGCTGAGAACTTTCTTCTGAATCATGTCCCGGATATAATGATATCTCATCTCAATGTGTTTCGATCTGTCATGAAACACCGGGTTCTTAGTGAGCTTTATACAGCTCTGATTGTCACAGTGAATAATTGTGGGTTCAAGCTTTGAACTGAACAAGTCTTAAAGTAGCTTCCTGAGCCACACTGCTTCTCTGCCAGCAGCACTAGCAACAATGTGTTCTGCCTCTGCAGTGCTTTGGGCTACAAAGCCCTGTTTCCTACTGGACCAGGAAATCATAGCTGAACCTAAACTGAAGCAATATCCGGAAGTACTCTTCCGGTCCACTACATTGCCCATCCAATATGAATCTGTAAAGCCATGGAGCATCACACCTCCACTGGATGTGTATCTGAGACCATAAGCTATATTCCCCCGAACATATCTCAGAATATGTTTTACTGCAACCATATGTATATGTTTAGGTTCACACATGAACTGGCTAAGAGCATTTACAGCATAGAAAATATCAGGTCTCATATGTACGAGATACATCAAGGATCCAATGATCTGTCGATACAAGGTGGGGTCTTCTGGATCTGAGCCTGTGACTTGATCTTGGAGTTTCTTTAAGTTAGAGATCATTGGAGTAGTCATGGACTTGCAGTCCATCATGCCAAATCTGCGAAGGATATCAAAAACATATTTACTCTGTGAGAGAAAGATCTCTCCTGGTTTCTGCCAAACCTCCAAGCCCAAAAAGTAGTGCATGAGCCCCAAATCTTTCATTTCAAATTCTTCAGAAATCTCCCTCTTAGTATGAGCTATCAAGGTTTCCTCTCCAGTGAGGAACATATCATCCACATATAAGACTAGTATAACTGGATGATTTTGAATGATCTTTATATAAACATTTGGATCTGCTATGCTCTTGGAGAATCCAAGACTTTGTAGAAAGCTGTCAATTCTACCATACCAAGCACTTGGAGCTTGTTTCAACCCGTACAGAGATTTCTTGAGTTTACATACATGAGATCTTTTATTGTGTATCACGAAACCTTCAAGCTACTCAATGTAAAACTCTTGTTCAACTTCACCATTAAGGAAAGCAGTGTTAACGTCCATCTGGTGAAGTTTCCAACCAAAAACTGCTGCAAGTGAAATGATGATTCTGATAGAAGAATACCTGGCAACTGGAGCAAATATTTCATCATAGTCAATACCTTCTTTTTTAGAGAAAACACGAACCACAAATCTCGCCTTGTATTTTTCAACGCTACCATCTGCTGCATGCTTTATCTTATAAAGCCATTTTGAAGTCACTATAGATTTACCACGAGGTCTAGGAACTACTGTCCATACATCATTCTTCAAAATAGAATCATATTCTTCGCTCATAGCATCCTTCCATACTTGATGTTTGAAAGCATCAGCAAAGATGGAAGGTTCAAAATCAATTACAGTATTTAATTGAGCTATTAGATCGGAGTACTTATCTGGTTTCTTGCTTTCTCTGAAGGTGCCCTTTGGAGCTGAGTGCTTTTCTGCTTCTTTCAATATCTCTCGGCACCAAGCTGGTTTCCTTTTGACAAGAGGTAACTCCATTGGAAATTCAATAGATTCTCTTGACGGATCAGCTACAATCTCAGAGGTTTCCTCCCTCTGTTCATCTGGAGAAGAAGAATCAAGTGGTGGAGCTTCCTGCTCCTCTGAATCACATGGAAGATCTCTGGCCCAACAGAATGTTGTTTCTTCATGAAATGTCACATCTCTGCTTACTTCAATGAACTTTTGGCCAGGGATATAAATCATGTAGGCTTTTGAGGTCTCACTGTATCCCACAAAAATTCTTTTCTTACGAGAGGGCTCTAGTTTAGTCCTCTTCTCTTTTGGTATGTGTATGTAAAATGGACTGCCAAAGATTCTTAGATGCTCAACCGAGGGTTTACACCCAATGAAAACTTCTTCAGGAGTTTTCACTTCAAGGACTTTGTGAGGACATCTATTCTGTATGTATACTGTTGTACTAGCAGCCTCAGCCCAGAGTGATAGAGGCAAATTCTGATCATGCATCATGGCCCCGGCTGCTTCACAGATGATTCTGTTCTTTCGTTCAGCTACACCATTTTGATGAGGGTTGTATGGCATGGTCATCTCCCTCTTAATTCCAGAAGCTCGACAGAGTTCATCATATTTGAGGGAGTCAAATTCTTTGCCGTTGTCTTTTCTGAAAACTCAGATGCGCCTTCCTGTTTGATTTTCAACAAGATTCTTGAAGTCTTGAAATCTGCTAAAGGATTCATCTTTAGTCTTTAAGAAGTAAATCCAAGTTTTACGTGAACAATCATCAATAAAGATAATATAATAGATACAACCATTCATAGAGGGTGCAGACATAGGACCACAAAGATCAGAATGGATTAAGTCTAAGATTCCATATGATTTTCTGTTACTGAGAGGATAAGGTTTCTTTATGTTCTTACCAAGTGAACAACCTTTACAGACACTATTATGCTCAACAGAAAATACTGGCATACCTGTCACCATCTTTTGCAAACCTGGAAGTGCATTGTAATTTAGATGTCCAAGTCTCCTGTGCCAAAGCTCACAGGGATTTATCGTCTCATGAACTAGAGCTTGAACAACTTGACCTGAAAGCTTATAAATTCCACACTCACGAGTTCCAATTGTTATAGCAGTACTTAAATCTTCATTTGAGGACCATCAAAAGGGATTTGCCTTTTGAAAAAGCTACTGAATAACCTTTACTTTCTAAGACTGGAACATAAATTAAATTCTTCTTTAAATCAGGTACATAAAGAATTTCATCAATATGAAAGATATTATCTGAGAGAAACTGAAAAGAGGTAGATCCAGAACCTTTTATGTCATAGGTGTCATCATCACCTAGCTCAACCTTTGCTTTGAATTTCTTGTCTTGATAATTTGCAAGGTTTTGTTTGAAGCCGATCATGTGTTTGGAAGCACCACTGTCCATTAGCCAAATCTCCTCTGATTTGGTGATAGTGTCGGAAAGAGATGAGATGAGATAGTATTCCTTCTGTGGTTCTTGCTCTTTAGTGGTAGCCCTGGTTTGTCTTCTTTGAGGCTCTTCTTGGGGTTTATCCTCTTCAGTGGCAACTGAGGCTTGAAATCTTCCTTTTCTTCTTTGCTGAGAGGGAGGATTCCTGCAATCTTTTGCATAATGTCCTAGCCTATTGCAGTTAAAACATTTAACTTTAGATAAATGAGGATTGAAGTGAGAGAGATTACCTTTGGGTTTCTTACCTTTGCCTTTTGACTTCGGGAACTTCTTCCATTTCTTGGTCTTTGCTGCAAGGGCATGATCTTGTAGGATAGGATAGTCATTTTTGTTGTTTAATCTTCCTTCTTCTTCCAAGCAGTCATGCCACAACCTTTCAAAATTAGGTTGAGATTCTCTTCCATTCACGAAAGCAAGAAAAACTCCCCAAGCAGTAGGAAGTCCATCAATAGCTGTTTGAACCAGGTCATCATCATCTACAGGAACTCCTATTGCAATAAGCTGATCTCTAGTTTGAGAAAGTTTGGAGAAAAAGGTGGCAACTGTATCATCCTTTCCCATTTTCAAAGTACGTAATTGTTTCTTCAAGATTCTCTTCTGAGTAGGTGCCTTCTTCTCATAGAGATTTGCCAAAGCATCGAAGCATTCTTTGGTAGTCCTTAAATGACCAATTAAAGGCATCATGTTGTCTTTGATAGAATAAAAAATGATCCTTTTAGCCTTGGTTTGTTTCCTCTTATATGCTACCCTAGTTGTGTTTGTAGTAGGTTCTTCGATCTCTCTAGTGATATAATCTTCCAGATCATTTTCTTCAAGTATGTTTATTATTCTTTATTTCCAGGCATTAAAGTTTTTTGCCCCTACAAGTGTGTCTTCAGCTTTGATTGACAAGGAAGTCATGTTTGAATTTGTGCTAGATTAGATGACTGTAATCTGCAAAACAACCCTAACAAAGTGGATCTGTGTAGGCTCAAAATTAGGTTCTTGAGCTCTGTTTACACCCTTAGCTCTGATACCATGTTAGAATTAGGGTAAAGATGCAGAACAATAGTATCTTTTTAATTTCAGTGAACAAAACAGCTAGATCTATAGATCAACAGACCTAGAACACTTAGTATTTAGATCTAAGAGAGACAACAATAAACTTAGTAAGATTAGATCTGCAGATCAGAAATAAAAGCTCAGATCTAATAAGCAAGAACTCTGTTGATTTGACAGTGAACAAATCAGAATAAGACCAAACTGTAAAATAGATCTATAAGGCTAAACTCAAGATGATACACAGATCTGTAGATCTAAACACTAGTCTGATCATTAAATAATAAAACAGCTATAGAGGCAATTGTAAATTCAATGTATAGCTTCAGATCTAATAGTTAATACTCAAAGCTAACTAGATCAAACAGTACTGAAGTCAAAATCAAGTCCAGATTTGGAAGAGATGAGCAGGCAGCTTACCTGGTACAACAACCTTACCTCTGAAGAAAGAACAATAACCATAGGAGATGTAGAACCATTTTAGTATGCTCAGACAAAGGTTCAGTTCATAGATCAACCTTATAGGTTGGATCTCTTTGCCAATAGATGAAGGAATTTTCTTGCCACAAAAGGATAGAACTAGAAACCCTCACAGGAACAAACCCTCAACCAATAGAAGGTATAAAACCTTACACAAGGAGACTGTGAATAAACTTGATTTCAGCAGGAGATAGGAGGCCGTACCCTAAGGTTTTAACATAGAAAAGAGGTTGACTGCAATCATCACACAACAGGGATAGTAGGCCGCTATAATTGATACTCCAGATAACAAACAATAGAAGGTCGCAACCCTAAACACTCCAGACAGTAGAGAAGAGGAGGCCGCAACTCCTAGGTACCTCACACAGCAGTGAAGGAGAGACTGTAGCCCAAGAAACTTAGCCATAGAAAGGGGAGAAGAGGTCGCATCCTCCACAGCAGGGTTATCACAGCTAAAACAACAAGAGGTCGCACCCTAGTAGCCCTTAAGGGTTGCCGCTGCCACACACTACACAAGCCCTGCAACAAACTTAAAGGAGGTCGCTTCTATAATGGACATCACCAACAAAAGGAGGTCGCAGCCTTACAAACCCTGCAACAAACTTAAAGGAGGCCGCACCAAAAGCATCAACATAAGAAGAGGCTGCAGCTAGAAGAGGATACGCTCACATCAAAGACAAAATGAGATCTAGTGTGTGTGAATGAGAGCGGTAGGGGTTTCTTTTATAGGTTTAGGCTAGGGCAAGGGATTAAAAGAAAAGTTTAAATTAAAATAAATATAAATTAAAAATAACATGTTTAAATTAAATTTAAACATGTTATAATTAACATTTTAAATTTAACTTTACTTTAACCCTTGAACAAAAACAACAAAACCCCAAACCAACACATGCAAGGGTAAGAGAGGGTTGACTAGGTGGCAATACTCATTCCTTCATTCAACATGGTGAACCTATTACTTTATCATCCCTGCATATGGGACTTATCCCTCATGTGGTTATGTCCTTCTTCAAGGAAGGTCATGTACCATCAAACTACTTGATAGAGGATCAAGTAGCCCCAGAACTTTTTCTGGGGTCTTATCCACCAAGGTCAAAGACCAAGGATCAACCCATGCCGTATGCATGGGTACCCTGGACATTTCCAGGGGCCCTAGGATTATCTAGGGGCTTTAACTACTTGGTCCTAGACCAAGAACCCCAGTCGTATATTGGGGGCCCTCTCAGGGGTCTTTACTGCTTGGTTCTTCACCAAGAACCCTAGTCGTATACTGGGGGCCCTCACAAGGGTCTTTTTCCATGGCACTGACTGTTTGGTCCCAGACCAAGTACCCCAAGAGTGCACTGGGGGCCCTATATCTCGTCTAGGGTCTTAGCCATCCTCCAGGAGAATGGCTCTTGCAGCTGCTTATAAATTTAACAATTATACAACAAGATATCACATATCCCATCAACTCATGCATAACTAAAACAACCACCCTCTATAATACCTCGGTATCTATATTTATATGTTTCTGGATCTTTAGTCATTACAATACATTACCAAAACCCTAACCCTACCTTCATTAGGTCTTCTTCTGCATGCATGTGCGCTTTCCTTCCTTCTAGTTGTCGCTTTCCTCGTGCACGCTTTCTTTCCCAAAATCACCTTGTTTTTCGCTTTGGCCTGCTTCCAACAATATCTAGATGACATCCTCGTCTACAACAAGATTTGGGCATAACACTTGCAACATATTCAACATGTTCTGCACACTCCGTGGCAACACAAGCTATATGCCAACTTGGAAAAATCATCCTTCAGCATGGACATGGTCCAGTACCTAGGCTACATTGTTGATGAGCATGGTGTGCATGTTGATCCAACCAAGATCCAAGTCATCTGTGACTGACCAACCCTAACCACGCTCACTAAGCTTCAGAGATTCTTATGCCTTTCCAATTTCTGTCGAAGGTTCGTGTTGGGATTCTCCCATATTGCATCAACCCTCAACCAAATAACCAAGGGTGGTGGTGAGAAAAATTTCTGTGGGGCATGGCCTAACAAAAATCATTCAATGATATGAAGCAACGCTTCTTCTCTGCCCCAGTGATTTCATGACCTGACCTGCAACATCCCTTTGAGATCGATACATATGCTTCAGACTATGTTGTGGGTGCAGTCATCACTCAGCGCGACCACCCCATGGCCTATCTTAGTGAGACACTATCTGATGTTGTCTGTAAGTACCCTACTTATGATAAATAAATGTAATCCATTGTGCAAGCCTGCCGCCAATGGAGGAATTACATTCTCAGGAATGACACATTCATCCACACTAATCATAAGCCACTACAGTTCATGCAGACACAAGGAAAAGTGCAGAATGACCTCCATCAGAAGTGGTCCACATATTTGCAGTAGTTCCACCTTCACATCAAGTATAAAATAGGGAGTACCAACTGAGTCGTTGATTTCCTCAACCGACCTCGAGTCGCGACACTCACCATAGTGCTCAATTCTTGTAGCCACGAGACCTATGAATGGCCCCACCTCTATGAGACAGATCTTGACTTCTCCAACACCTACCAGATGTTGGGAGAAAACACAACTGTCACTAATTTCCATCTTCGGGACGGGTTATTGCGCCACCTGGGCCATCTATGTGTTCCATCAAGCGAGATAGCGAAGTTGATTTGGGAATCCCACTACAGTTAGGTGGCAGGACACTTCAATGTGAAAAAGACATTGCCAATGTTGCAAAGACATTTCTACTGGTCGAAAATTTGACAGGATGTTAGCAAGTATATTCGACCTTGCATTGCCCGCGTTATTTCCAAACCAACCATTAAGAAATAAGGCGTGCACACTCCTCTACCTACTCCTGATAGGCCCTAGGAATCCATCTCAATGGACTACATGTCGATCCTTTCATCCACCAAGCGGGGAAATGACTATTTTTTTGTGGTTGTTGATCACTTTTCCAAGATGGTGATTCTAGCCACCTTCAAGAAGAGCATCATGGATGAGGCTATTGCCAATTTCTTCTTTGAATGAGTGTGGGTACACTTTGGGATCCCACAAACCATTATCTCATATTTGGACAGTCAGTTCCTCAGGACATTCTGGTCGAGCTTCTTTTCATTGTTGGACACCAAGCTCACCAATTTCATTGCCTTCCACCCCCAGACGTATGGCCTAACCGATGTCGTCAATCGGATCATCGTGCACATCCTACGCATGTACAATTCCAAGAACCCTCACACCTAGGATGAGATTCTTCCCTATGTTCAACACAACTACAACAGAGCCATACATAGCTCAACCGGTCACAACCCCTTTCAGGTGGGGTTGGGATTTCAACCATTGGGTCCCATGGATGTTGCACTACCCCTTGTGGCCACCTAGGAAGACTCGTCGCGTGCTCCAACTAGAGCTAAAAAATCCAACTAGTTCATTGAACCGGATCTAGCACATCCGCCAACAGGTTCAGGATATTTTACAGAAGTCCAATGCCAAGTACAAGAAGCACCATGATCAACATTAGGTGCCACACCCGTTTTAGGTGGGAGACAAAGTTTGGTTGCACTTGCAGAAAGAATGCCTTACAAGGCCTCATCAGAAGCTTCATCCAATCCGTTATGGAACATACACCATCACCAAGGTTGTGGGTGACAATTCTTTTGATCTCAACCTTCCCCCCTTCCTTGTCTTGCACCCAGTGTTCAATGTGGACCTCCTTCGACCTTATTTTCTTCCATTATTGCACACCTCAGAGATAGCAGAACAATTGACACCAACAAATAACAACCCTGACTACATGGAACATGCATCCACTGATCATATCATGGACACACAGGTCAAGGAAACTCGCTAGCAAAGGATCCAGCTTTATCGGGTTGTCAAAGCAGGGCAACTCCTGCAACAAATCAAGTGGCTCACTCAGGGCCAAATTCAACATAAATTTCCTCATCTGATGGAGGAACTCAACACAATGGAGACCATTGATTCCTAAGGGGGGAGGATTGATCCAGGAGGATCTTGGTATCCACCCACCTTGTCCAACTGGCTCAAAACAGTTTTTTGGAAACTTACTATTTTTAGCAGTTTTTCGGTTCTTGAACTTTCGGGGCCATTTTGAGGGCCTAAACGACATTTTTTTCTGATCAAGCACCTCAAAGAAAAATAAAGGATTTTATTGATCCCCCTAAATGAATCTCCTTGTCAATACCTTTCCAACAAGCTCTTGTGCACCCTAAACGAAGATTGTATGAAAAAGTTACGACCCTAGGATGTTGATGTACTAACTTACCCCAACGAGGCCCACATGATTTTTGGAGTTTCATCTCCTAGGGTTAGTTTTTTGGATGTCTAGGGTTTTGGAATTCATGTTTATTGTAAAAATGCCTTCAGAGCCTCATTTTAACATCTTCTTGTGAATGAGCGTAGTCATCACATCTCTTCTCAGAGATAAGATGCTACCATTCTAGCAAGCTTGTTTTTAGTCTGCATTTTACAGTTTCCAGAATATTTCTTATTTAATAGAAGTCAAGTTTTACTATATCACTATTATTGTTCACTGTGTCTCTATGTTAATATTATAAATCTATGGTTTCATTTCGTTCCGCTCATAAATCCGCATCAAGAGTTCTATGTGTTCAAGATTGAAGGTAGTTGTTGTGGGCAAGTTTGGTGTTTGGAGTTGAAAATTCATGGAGAAAGAGGTTGCATGCCTGAGAGTAACATGTTAAAAAAATTCGAAGGAAAACACACATTTTGCTGCTAGGTGAATTTGTGTTGCAATAGTAGAATTCCTGAGGTCCCAACGAAGAAATTTCATGTCCAATCTGTGTTGGAATCCCTAGAGGGGAGTGGAAAGGCTTGAGGGACTATGAGAAATGAAGGGGGATTCTATTCCTTGGATTGTGTAGGTTTTGGGGAAGAGAGCTGGTGGAATGGAATTAGTTGTGAGTTTGACTATTGAGAGGGGGACATTAGCTAGCCTTAGGGACCATCGTCTCTTATGGATTCATAGCCCCACCTCGAGGATGACTTGGTGTTGAGAACTGGAACAACAAGTCTACAATTGGGAGGAACATCTGTACTCGACAGCGGGTTGCATATTTTCATAAGATAAGTGTTCTTATATGTTGTGTTGATTTCTGTTAATTGTTGATATATTTTCTATGCATTTTACTCTGATTTATGTTTGGTTAATACTACTTTTTGTGATTATAATTGATGCATATGAGTCTATATTTTGTGGTGGAATGATGCTATATGCACTTATTTGTTGTTGTGCATGTTTAAAGTAATTGCATTTACATTTTTATTTAGTATGGATAGTTGCATGAGTTAGAATGTCATGTTGTGTGTTATTTCCGCATTTAGAATTGGTATCATAAATTTTATTGGGTCGTTTTAGTAGTGACGTGACCTAGCTGGGGGTCGAGTACGTTACAAAAGGGGGAGAGGGGGCGGGGCGGGGGGAGGGGGGCTCCACAAGAAATCCTCAACCAACTCCAAGTAACCAATCCAAGTGTGAAAACTAAGCTAATGAAGTAGGGTTCCCAAGCAATTAACCTTAATCAAGATAAACTAGATTAATTTAACCATTGAACATGGATGATTTTAGGGGCTAAATTTCGCTCATGGGCTAATTTTCCATGGTTTTTCCAAAAACGAGATTCGTTATTTTAAAAATGATTCGCCCAAATTCTATAGGATAAAATTATTTTACCATAAAAATCGCCAAAAATTTATAAAAACTATATAAAATCCTTATAAATTTGAATATTTTTACACAAATATCGCCAAACATTTATAGTTGGCATATGAAGGATTAGTAAGATTCGCCAAGGTTTCTACATTTCAAAACAAATTTCCATCCTTAAAATCATCCCTGCCATTGAACAATTAAATCAACCTCAACATATGTGCACAAAGGTTAATTCTCAAATAACCATAGTCCCTCTCCAATAGTCACCAATTGATTAAATCACCATGACCATGTGTGCCAATGAGGGGTGCACTCTAATAAATTGTTGTACCATGTAAATAAAATATGTTCTCCCTAGCACAAATGTACCATGATAACAACAAAACATCAATCCCAATATAAGGTGCACCACCATCAAGGGATTATTACATCAAAAAATATCATCCAACCTTAGGAAAAGGTTATATCACCATCAAATCATAAGTAGTATTCCCCCCGGCCCCTCTAACTCAAAATTAGGAAATAACACCTCAATGAAAGTACTAACATTATCAAGCACATTCCCCTGGGGTGATGTTTAGAAAATGTTACATCATTAAGTTATATCACCTGGGAAAATCCCACAAAGACAACATGCATCATCCCACCATAAAAATATCATAGGAGAAGGGGACATAACAAAGTGCTAACCCATCCAATAATCAAGTATGTACCCCATCATGCATCCAACAAATGAGGACCATGTAGAACACTTCCTCCTTGTGAATTTAACATCATACATCGACACACCAAGTCACTAGGAATATTCAACAACATGGAGCATCTACCTCCTAACCTCATCATCCAAAAACAAGATGTATCACATCCAAAATAAGCATACATACCGAAACCACATCATAATTTGATAGCATGCTCCATAACCATCAAATATGCAACCAAGGGGTGATCAACAAGGCAAGCACATGTGAGAAGACCACCAAATCAAGTGGCACAATCATCTAACCAAGGAGAAGTGAAACTCCCCCAACCAAAGACCTCCATCAAATGATCCAATGCAAAGAAGAGAAGGGGTTCTATGAAGATGAATCCCCCCAAGTCAATTCAAAAGCTCTAAGGAACCAACAACAAATCTCCATCAATATGATTAAAATTACAATGTGGAACCTCATACAATATGAGGTTTGACACTTTTAAAAGTACTAAAGTCCTCGAGTTTGAGTCATCCAAGAGGATGATTCATTGTCCACCCACTTCTCTTGTTTGGTTTGAATGATTGAAATGTTGACTATTGATGCATATTTAAATGTTACGTTCAAGAAGAACATTAAGCAAACAAGGTACATTTAATTTTACATAACTTATCGAGTTTTCTCTTGAGGTTATGTTGAAGATGTTTTAAAACTTGAAATTATGAATAATGGTTGAGATAAGATTTGGGAAAATGTTAACTAAGTTGTTGAATTTTTTTGACAAATTTTATTAGAACTTGTAAGAAGGTCTCTCAAGAATGTAAATAAACATATTTGTTATGTTTAGATCTGTAAAATTACAGGACAAGTTTGATCCATTTCATCCCAATAGAAGTAAATTGATTTGAAATAATTACAATGGAAACAAAGGTAATGGTTATCAATATCTAACTTTTCAATAAAAGTGCATATATCATACAAGCACGCAACATAATTTATTATTGTCTTCAAATATTTCCTTTGCCTTGGATTATTAGTTAGACTAGAGTCGTTTTAATGTTGATTTTTTTTTGTATTGGGTAATTATCTATAGATTCATTTTAACATTGAATTGATTTGTTGCATTGAATTTATAAATTATAATTTATATAGATTCATTTTAAAGCTAAAATTATTAGATATTAAGAAGGATAAAAAATAAATTTATGAAAAAACTTATAAGTACTAAAAAACATCTACGTTATTTTTATTATTATATTATTTTTTATTATTATTATAGTTGATTTTGTTGTGCACATTACACGTCTAGGGTGTACTCCCAATGTAACACATATGTTTGTAAATTTTTATGTTGTTATTTTTATTATTATATTCTCTTTTATTATTATAATTGATTTTTTTTTTGCACATTACACACCTAGGGTGTACTCCCAATGTAACACATATGTTCATAAATTTTTATTTATGAGTAAATGACGAGGCTAATGATAATGTGCTTTTGGCAGAAGTAAACATGCTTTCTTTGGAGAGTCCCACACAAGTTGGTCCTTTTCATATTCTAACGATCCATTATACTGTATGGGTGCAAATGACACCATTAATGGTAGGTCACATGTAAATTTTAGGGTAAAATTTTCACAATACTATTCAGTGTAATATGTAAAGATCATAGTTTTAAAAATCGGTATGGACTTGGACTTAGTTGAGTTGACTGTTGACTAAGTCAACTCGACCCTTTGTTAGGTTTTGGGGATTGGTTTGGTATCAAATTCGCTAAGTCAAGGCATGACTCAGTTGGTTCGGTACCAAATAGTTCCAACTTGGTCGAGTCCTTAGAGTTGGTCAAGGATCCCACTGTGTAGAAAAGTCGATTTAAAAAAAAATACATAAAACCTAATTCCTAGCAACTTAAACCCTTCTAGGCATGGGACATGCAAGCACTAGCCATGCAACTAGTACTACTACTAAAGTTGTGGATGTCCTTAGAGGAGTCTAAAGACTCTAAGCCATAGGATGATTTTGTAGCTCGTGGTGAGGATCTTGATCATGTTGATCAATTATTTGTACTAGATGTACTATGTAGTAGGTCTCTAAAGGCCATTTAAATCCTCATTGATTATGTGTTTTGTTACTCATGTATGTATTGCACTAGATGCCATTTTGATATATTCATCCTTACATGGTATGTACATGAGTTGACTTTACATACTTTTGTTTATAATGGATAACATTTTTCATTAAAATTTAAATATTTATGTATTTTTTAGTAAACTCAATTATTAAAATTCATGATTAAGTGAGTATTAATTTTAAAACATTAGTAAAAATGATATCTTATCTATAATGTATCTGTCAATTACTTGATATTTCTTCATGGTTGGTTTAACAAGTTTACGAGTACACAAACACAACTATATTTAATAAGGGAGAGTTATGCAGGTGAAGTTTATGATTAAAGTTGAGGTTCCTCTCTATAAATTTCAAATTTGTCATCACCAATTTATGGGATATTTATGCTCTTCATACTCGTGTTTTCCTAAGTCTTTGAATAATTTACTTGTGATCTTGTTGGATCAATTTGGGCCACAAAATTTATAGATACTTGGGCTCATTTTTTTCTATCACTGGGAATACATTTCTGCTATTTATTTTGCATTGTTTGTGCCATTGAAGCACCAAAACCAGGACTTGGTACAGTGTAGTTTTGTTTTGTAGTGCAGTTATTTGTAAGGTTGTTACTAAAATGTAGTTTTGTTCTGCACTTTGTACAATGTAGCTTTGTTCTGTAGTGCAGTTCTTTGTAAGGTTTTTACTAGTTTTGGTGTCTTTGTTAACATAGACATATATTGATTCTTTTCGATTGATTAAAATATTGCAAAACTATAAATTGTTGCATTCTATGGCTCAAACATGATCCATCAACTCTTTTGTGTGGGCTAGTAATGGTGCATTGAATCTACATTGGGCATTGTTTCATTGAAAATGGATCCGAGTGCAAGAAGCTCCTTAATGAGATATACACATCTAAGTTGCAAAATTTTAAATTCATGTGTGATTGATTTTCAATATGGAGGTATATATAACCATCATAGATTCATGTTAAACTCTGATTTATTAAACATATAAAGAAATAAAAAAACTAAAAGTACACATTTCATTTTTTGTGATATAATGTTTATAATATGTGAAGTTTCTTGATTAATTTCATTCTATTTATTATTTTTTTAGCCATAAAAACTTTTTCACAAGTTTGGTGAGATTCACTTATACACCTAGCCTTTGTTGCATACACTATACTAGTTTTTAGCATTGGTTGGTTAATGATACAATGCAAATTCAATGCTATATTAATGATAAGCAAGAGATTTATAGAGACATGAAATTTTAATTTAGTCATGCATAACATCATACTCTTATATTTTTAAATCATTTTGAGCAAAACAATTTCTTGTTTTTGGTATAAGTCCTACCATTCAACAGTATATATAGCAAGAGATTTTATATGTATCAAGAGATTTTATATAGCCAAAAACTACTTCATTCATTAGTCACAAAATTGTGGATCTTTGAGATTTTACATATACACACAATGAAACACTATTAATATGGGCAATTTTTTTGAGCTCCTACCTCTTAAACAATGTTACAATTATTAGGCCCTACATAATTACCTGCCTTTTTCCCTTATTTCTTTAAAGGGTGCTAGCTCAATGGAAGAGCTGCTGCATTACGAGCAGGAGGTTGGCCGTTTAAGCTCATCTTACCTTACCATAAATTAATATACAATATTATACTTAATTTTTAAAGAAATAATCTTTAATTTGATTTAGCTAAGTGTCTAAGTGATTTTGTTTTGTCAACCAACAGAAAACTGATATTGTCTTGAAATAAAAACAAAAAACAAAAACAACACTTGTATTCTATATCGTCTCATAATTAGAAATGTCCACTTTGAAACAATATACAATTCACGAGTTTTTTTTCCCTGTCTCAACTTGATACTATTCGGTTATTATATTTTTTAAATATGGTTTCAAAACCCCCTTTCTATATAAGCTAAGCAGTAATTTTTTTAATGCACTTTTAATGTTTTTAAAAAACAAGAAACAAGTTTACTTTCAAAATGTTAAACTTTCAAAAAAAAACAAGAAACAAGTTTATTTTCAAAATGTTTAGAGAAATTTTTATCTTTCAATTTAAAAGTTCTATTTTTAAATTTTTTATATATATATATTTTTTAATTTTGTTTAAAATTAAGTGAGAAATTGTTAGATCTGTTAATTTGAATGAGTGACTAAATTTATATAATAAAAATACTTCAAGAGTTTTTCAACATCTAAATTCATTTATATATTTAGAAATGCAATTTAAATAACAAACAATTGTGATTTCATCTAAATTTATGTTGTGTAATACTAACTAAAAATAATTTAATCCAAAATTATATTAAAATTATTCGTATGAAAAAACCAAAATCTAAAACAGTTAAACAACGCAAACCACTATCTTGCCTAAAAAGAGTAGCATCCCTTCTGTTCCAGCTTATTTCCTTGCATTCCTTCATGAAGGTGAGCCATTAGTGAATGAAATATTCCAAAAAGAAGAGGAGGATTCTATAATGCGGGAAGAGCAGGTTCATGAAGCAGTCGCAGAAGTCTAGAAATAAATTGCATTCAGTTAGAAATTAGAAAATTGAGGCCAAAAACTGCATTCCCTTAGAAATTAGAAAGTTACTAAAGAATCCCACGCCCAAGACATGCCCAGCTATTAAGATCCAGATGATAAACCACAAAACATTGATTTAAGGAATAACACCAATACACCCAGTTGACATTAATTAATCTCTGCAAACTTGGAAAGCGAAAAACAACCATAGACATATACACAGCTGTAGTTAACACTGGGCAATCAAGAATGTAATGATTAAATGCTTTCATTGCAAAACTGCTTTCTTATATTTTATTTTTCATGTGACTTTGAATTGTTGGCGTAGCTGCTCCATTACTCCCTCTCCGCATTGCAATCCTTCGTTGATTTGTTGGCGTAGGTGCTCCATTACTCCCTCGCCGCACTGCAGTCCTTCGTTCATTTGTTGGCGTAGCTGCTCCACTACTCCCTCACCCCACTGCAGTTTGGGACATCCTCTGGCATCAACTTTTACTAAAGAGATACAATGTTCAACACCTTCCAACTCTTCTATTTCATGGCATTCATAGACATGTAGTAGTCGAAGCTTTGTCAGCTGCCTCAGGCCCCGTATGCTTTTCAGTTTCACACAATGAGATGCCCACAACTCTTTCAAAGATACCAATGTTTCAATACTTGGTAGCTCCTCCACTTCTCTGCACCATCGAATGTTTAACATTTGAAGTTTTGCAAGACCACAAAGCCCATCCATTTTCTTCAGTTTAGAACCAGTCAAATCCAGTTCTGTGAGTGTATTTGGCAATGTTCCAACCTCCAGCAAATCATTACAATGGTCGAAGATGAGACATTGCAGGTTGGGGCAAACGCCTTTTCTTGACTCGGTTAACGTTTCTCTTTCTCCCTCAACCTTTGTAAATGGCAGCTTGCGTAGCGGACAACGAATTACTGTCAATTTAGTCAGCGGAGCCATCAGTCCAACAGACTCGGGCAAACATTGAAGGAGCGGACAAACCTCTACTGTCAAGTTAGTCAATTGAGTCATTAGTCCAACGGACTCTGGCAAACATTTCAATTGCCGACAATACTTGAGCGTCAATATTTTCAAGTTCTTCAGGTGACCGAGGGAAAGGGGCAGTGTTTCCGGCAAAGGGCTTCCAAATTCCAGAACTTCCAAATCGTTGAGGTCTCCAATTGCACTTGGCAATGCTTTTA
>JASDQU010100972.1:381055-408176 GCA_032191745.1 Picea mariana | reverse complement strand
TTGTTTGAAAAGCATGGACTACATGTATGCCTTGAATAAAAGGAAGACATATTTGGCAATGAATAAGAGCATGCAAAATTCATATTTGATGGGGTGCATGATATCCACCAATACAGTATATGATTATCGCATTGGGAATATTTTACTTTGCAAAAAGGCTTTCAAACAAATTCACTCAATTGGTAATCTTCGTTTATCAAGAATCTAGACAAGGTTGGAAAAAGATCCATCATTTTATTCAAAGGTAAATCATGGACGAGAGAGTGGGCCATTCACAAACACTGCATTGTCATGGATGCATGATTTTTTTTCCAAACATGGAGAGTGTATGTCGGATAGAGACACAATACATATTCCAGATAATTTTTCAAGGAGGGATATCTACAACTTGTACAAAGGATATGTTGAAGATGTTGAAGGAAAGGATAATTTCATTACATATGCATATTTTACAAGAATATGGAAGAAACAATTCAACAATGTATGTATTCCTAAGAAGTCAAGGATGGGGATCTGTAGTATATGTGCTACTCTTAAATCAAGAAGATATAAATCTGAAGGGGCCGAAAGAGGTATGTATTTACTAWTTTTTTTTTAAATTGAATAGTTATCAACTATGAAAACATACGATCAATATTTCCATTTTATGTCATGTGCAGATTCCATAATCAAAGCACTTCAAGGACATCAGAATCAACAATCAAGTGAAAGACAAAAGTTGTACAAACATCGGAAGAAGTGTTATGATGCTCCAAACAAATATTTAGGTATGATAATTGATGGCATGGACCAGAAGAAAACACTTCTACCACATTTTGTCCGTACACCCAAAAATTTACAGGAAGAGAATTTCATTCAGTTTCACTTGGTTGGTTGTATGGTTTTCAATGGAAAAATGTGTCCAAGAGTTTACTTCACAGCTCCAAATATTCACAATGACGCAAATCTGACCATCACCATAATTCATCATGTGCTCACTCACTTATCTGGAAATATTCCTCAAGTTCTCTATCTACAGTTGGACAACACTAATCGTGAAAATAAAAATCAAATTGTGTTTGGATATCTAAGCATGCTTGTTGAAATGGGAATCTTTCAAAAGGTGAAAGTTGGTTTCCTTCTTGTTGGACACACTCATGATCGTATTGATCAAATGTTCAGTCACTTTTCCGTAACATTGAAGAGGGAAAATGTTGGAAGTCTACCATCATTGATTGAATGTATCAAGAAAACATACATTCCAGAGCATGTTTTTCATATATTAGAAGAAATTGTTGACATGCGAAGATTTATTCAAGTATCACATCGTGAAGAAAAATGTATTGACTAACTTAATGACATTATCTTCCAACATCAATTTTGTTTGAAAAAAATTGATGGGAAAACACTTACATGGGGAAAGCAGTATTCAACTACTACAGAATGGGGGCCTTCATCAGGTTTATTATTTTTTAAGTTCATTCCATATCGTCCAATTTTTGCATCAAAACTATTATTTTTACAATCAGATGCTGAAATCCATAATGCACGAAGGCATAATAGAGATGTAGATTATTCAGAATGCCTGGAAGAAATTAAAAAGTCCATTAAGGATACATATGAATACTTTGATGTTGTTGATTCTGTTTGGTGGGAGTCTTTTTTCAATAGTCAAAGTGACATAATTTCAATCTCAAAAAATGAAGATACAATGTTGAGGACTCAATTTCATTGGCCACAAAATATGCCAAATGAATCTGAAAAAACAAACATTGTTGAAGTTCAAGAATCTCAAGGTGTTATTG
Source organism: Picea mariana (assembly GCA_032191745.1). Taxonomy (NCBI): domain Eukaryota; kingdom Viridiplantae; phylum Streptophyta; class Pinopsida; order Pinales; family Pinaceae; genus Picea; species Picea mariana. Next base: position 406,392 of record JASDQU010100972.1, on the reverse strand, counting down.
AGATTACATAAGCAGAGGAAAGAGAAATGTATATTGGTTTGCGAAGGTCACGTGCACAACATGAAGCCATGGAAGACCTTTACATGGGTTCAGTACAACATATTAGGGAGTGTAGCATGATTGCAGTTTTAGCGACTGAGGATCCACATGGTTATCCATTCTAGATAGGAAAGGTTTTAAAGATTGAGAAAGAAAATGTTGATGTTGTTGCAATTGAAGTGCATTGGTATGCAACAAGTACACACCTATTCAATGGTGTGTACAACCCAGAGAAGGTGGTTGAGAAACATGTCAATAGAAAGAGAAAAAGAAAGGGTCAAAATACAACTCATCGTCTCACTGACCTCTTAAAATTAGATGACGTTGGCATACTTGTTTATGACTTCAATTTGACAAGGAGATGAACTCTTCGCTCCAAGACAATAGATATTATCAAGAGGTTGTTGCCACAAGAAATAAATGCAAGATGGGAGTCTGTTGAACCTAGTCGTAGATCTAAAAAGTATTTGACATCTGAAATGTTGGGCATGCATGTAGACTCAGATGGTGCATTCATCGACAATAGAGAAGAGTATGGATCATCTACATCTTCATCAAAAAAATCATCTGAAGACAATGTAGACTCTGATGGTATTGCAGAAACCATGAGTCAATTTGAATAAGTGTATGGAACATTTTAAGAATTTTTTATCCATATGATGTTTGAATGGTAACTAAAAAAGAGCATTGAACTTACATATGATCTTACATGAAGTTATGAATCTTTTGTTATGTTTTATGAATGATATGTTTTTTTTATTATGGATAATATAATAAAATTTCTTAGCTCATATGTTTTGAATATGGTCAATATAACAATACTTTTAAGAAACTAGTTATGTTTCATTCAATGTAACTTGTATTTACTTTTTTATTGTTAAAAGGAAAAAATTATTAAAAAGTGACATTGAATTTTTAAAGTATATTGTGTTATTTTCATGGCATTATGTATTACCTTGTGCTTTGTATGATGATAACATTTAAAAAGTAAACATTTAAGGGTTGTTTTTATGATTTTGTTTACAGTAATGATGAGTTATTTTACCACATTATAAAAATTGGTCATTTAAATACCCCAATTTTAGAATGGGTGCTACCGGTAGCAGTACTTTTCAATTTGATGGTTGATTTTGAGGTTTTGGTTTTAATGGTACCAAGTGATAAAAATCCGATTTCAAATGATCTCAAAATTTAACGTTTTGAAAAAAAAAAGAAAAAAATCAAAAACATATTTTTGTTTTTACGTGTTGATTTTAAGGTTTTTCTGAGCTACTGTCTAAGTTTTGAAGGCCATGTTTGAAAAATGTTGTAATTTTGACCCCGTTTTAAAAAATGGTGCTATTGGTAGCACCACTTTTTGATTTGGAGGTTGATATTGATGTTTTTTATGCAAAAATATGAGTTTTTTTGGGCCAGAGTTCTCGTTTTGAGGTCACGGTTCTCATTAAGTTGGTAACTATGTTACACACAGTGTTTACGACCATTTATATCCATCATTTATTCCAACACTGTTCAATGCAATCAAACTGGTTATTATAACTCTTATTTGGGCCCCAATCAATTCGCACACAAGTGTCTTTTTATATAAACAACATAACATTTGAACCAAATAACATTCAATACTCTGAGCCCAAGCTTCAAATAAACAATTAGGTACAGACTTCTTCCAGAATTGTCAAACGAGGAATGCAACAAAATCATGCCCAAGTAACCAAGCACGCACAGTGTTCCTACCAACCATCGAACTGGAGTAAGACGATATCAATATAGTATTTAGGGTTTAAGACAGCAAGTGGAAGGTATGAACAGGTAGTTCAATCAGAGTATTAGGTCTTCGAATAGCACAGACATCTCATGCCCTATCACGATTTACCACATAGCAATAATATGTAACAATGCTCTCGACTATAAGCCTTTCCAAAACAACAGACAGCCAATTCCAACAGGAAACAAAATGAATCCAAACCCTTTAATCAACACTGTAATATGAGCGCCCAAGCACAAACCTGTGCCCAACCAAAATCATGCATAATGATTCCATCAACTTTTGGGTGGCGTTAAGTTCAAACTGTACAATGATTTCCAGGAAACGGTGATGTCATAAGAAAGCAGCTAACAACTCGAGGTTTTGCCAAGACAAGGCAAGAAACATTTTAATCTTTCATCAATTCACATTAAAACCGGCAGGCTCGAAAAACGTGTGTATACTAGCCATAGAGACGAACATGGCATGGGAAAACTTAAACAAAGAGACCTATTATGACAATCCATAAATCGGGTACTCACAAAGCTCAGAGCTTTGACAAACCAAAATAATCAATGTCCACAAAGAAGCCACACCCCAAAACCCAAGCTATGACCGAAAAGGCTTCACTCTAAATTTAATCCAATAATTTTATGCAAAGGACTACACATAGCAAGAGCACCACGACCATTTCCTTTAAGAATGTCAACAGTCCAAAACCACCATCATGGAAAACCAAAGACGCAAACACCAATACATAGTTCAAATGTATCATAACAACTTAAGAATCACACAGACAGCGAGCATCCTGAGCCAAAAATTGATTCAAAGGGCAGAGTAACTATCATGGATGGGAGAGTACGAAAACTCATAACTGGAAAAAGCTTGCGCAAGGAAAAACAAGACTATATATCTCCTTCACAACCGAACAAGGTGGAACAACGACAACTACTAGATCCAAAACCAAAATGCAAGAATGACTAGGGTGATAGGCTCGAGGGGAGCTTGAGTGACGTGCAGTAAATGCACGTCGTTTCTCCCTTCCAACTTCATTCAATTCAAAGTACGAACCAAGCCAATTCACCATAGCACTAAACAATTAATCAACCAAATATCCATTGTCATATCACTTTTTCATAGTGTGCCACCCCTTGGTAATAACAACTTCTTTAAAAAACAATGTGCTAGGAACATAACCCAATGTGCAACCATAAATGAAATTCGAACAAGGCGCATAGCCATAGTAGCAAGGGTCTAGACCACCCATCCTTTGTCATGATAATGTAACATTAGAACTCAAGTATAGTTCTTTTATGCAAAAGAGTACCATTGTTATCCTCTATCAAGATCATTTAAACCATTTAATGTCATGTTTAATACAATATCAAAACCAACACTGATAATAATTATTTCATCCATGGGGCAGTCTTAACATATTCTATCAGAGATCATCAAAGTCATTTAATGTCATGTTTTAATATCCAACCATCACATGTTTCCACAACATTTTACATCATGATTTGAAACAACTGAATTGTGGAAGATTGTGTCGGTACCATCACATAAGCAAACAAAATAGAAGTGTTGCTTATTCACCATAGTGTCATAAGTCTACAAAGGGGTCCCACCTACTAGTTTATTATTAATATAGTTAAATAATAAATCTTGGCAATCATTTGTGAGCATAGTATTCATCGTTGTGTTTTTAAGCGTCAACACCCACCATTTTTCACTAATACAAATATCCTAGTTTTTGTTAAAGAAAAAAAAAATACTACTTACACATTATTCATCAAACATATATGAAAACTCATAGATTTCATCCAAAAGTCTCATAAAACACAGTCAAATTTAACAATTGCAAGCATTGAATTCATTAATAAACTTTAAATGGATAAAAATTAATAATTTAACAAATATTGTGTTCAAAACATAGTTATCAACTGGACGAGAACTATGACCTCAAAACAATAACTCTAAAAACACATATTTTTTGGTCAAAAACACCAAAATTAATCCCAAATCAAAAAGTGGAGCTACCAATAGCACACTCTTTATCCTAGGTTAAAATTACCACATTTTGCAACCATGGTATTAACATCATCGTAATGTTTCCAACATAAAACTTAAAATCAACCCTTGAATTGAATAGTGGCACGAACAACAACATCATTTTTTTAAGTTAAAATTACAATGTCTTTAAAACTGTGGACTTAACAACCAATATGGTTGCAATCAAAATCTTAAAATCACCCAAATAGCAAAGTTGTGCACCTATTAACACCCCCCTTTTTTCTCAAGTTTAAAATCACAACTTTGAAATCATAGCCTTGAAAATCAATACCCTTGCAACTAAAACCTTAAAATCAACCCCTAAATTGAAAACAAATGTTATCAATAACACTCTCTTTGAACTTAAAATTGCAATGTTTTTTAAGCAATGATCTAAAAACTCAATACTACTATAAATGAAATTATAAAAAATAACAAAATTGAAGAAATAAATAAAAATAATTGTGAATTGAATGAGATACAAATGTAATTGAATTCTAAGATAAACATGATGGGTCTGCAATTTTTGGGTAGCTAGGGTTTTCACAGGTCCTCTGCATGACATTGGTCGCTGACGTCTCGTGCAGTAAGCGGATCTAGCTCTAGGTCAATCCATGATGACCTATGACAATGAGGAGATTTTGGATTACTTGAAGTATCCCCTACTAAGCTTCAATATCTGGTCCACTCAGGTCCCATCAACCTCCTCAGACATCATGCTTGAATCTGTATCTCACGCAGCAGATGTCACCTCCTACCCCCTGATCTTGCCACGCCCTGACCTCGGTCCTTTCCCTACCTATAACTCGTGTGATTCCTCGCACACTCCCTGTGACCCTTTCCACATCATCATTCAAGGTGGATCCTCTGTAACATCAGGCTTCACAACAAGTGGTTGCATACCCTACTACTTGTCGTAACTCAGTGATAAATAATCCTTCTCAAACCATTCGCCTTCATGATGTCGACGCCACCGATGGATTTTTGTACCTGCATACAACCTTAGAGAATTTATTGGCACAACCTCCCTAGAAGACAGATGGATTTATTAGGAAATTTCTCTCAAAAGGCATTCTACGTGGGGACCTTCTGATAACTATGTCTTTCGTTGTCTCTAACCCTAGTGTCCCTAACATGGAAGAACGAAGGAAAGAAAAGCGTTGTCTAAAAAGAAAGTCAATAGTCACAAATCTAGATCTTGAATAAAACATACAACTCAATGAAATAGCAACGATGTAGCAAGAGACTCTTGTTGGGTGTTTCTTTAGTAAGCGGCTCTCTACAAATACCCTTCGACATTGGACTATGCAGACCTTCTTTCCTATTCTAGGATATGTCCCAAAGAGCCTAGTCCTAGCCAAGGGTTGGATGGCTTGGAAATTTGTTCGGCCCTGGATACCCACAAAATACTCACAAGAAACTGATCTTTTGGAGCACGGACCTTATTCCTGAAGAAATGATCCATTGATTTTGATGTCACCTCTTAGAGAGTTGAAATCTGGCATGTTTGGGTTTGGCTACGAGGCCTCCCCCTTATCTTTTGGTTGGACGATGTATTCAAAGAAATTGGGAATATCATGGGTTACTACTACGAAATCGACCACTCCTACATAACCTCGGGGTATATGGGAATATGTCACATTCTGGTTGGCATCAAATTGTCTAAAGGATTAGTAGAGGGAAACAGTATCTCATTCAAAGGAACATCCATAAATAAATCTCTAGATTATGAGGGTATACCCTTCAAGTGAGATCATTGTCATTCATATGGACATATCGCTAGGGATTGCAATAAAGGGGACCAAATACTTCGATGGGAAAAAAATCCCACTAGTGGTGAAATTTCTTCCAAAAGAATCCCCTGACAGAGCAACACTCAGCTTCTTTGAAGAAGCCCCGAGCAGTGGATTTTCCCTCAGCTCCTCAAGCACCAACAAGTGTTCTTGGCCTTCCCAGAAGTTGCGAGCCCACTGAAGAACAAACGGGTAAATTCTCTCATTATCCTCCTGATTTTATTCCTTTTTCTACTTTTGATGCTTCCAATGTTATAGCTACGGCTACTATTGGTGGAGATTTTTCAAACACCCCCTTTCTTCTAATCCTTTTGAGACTCTTTGGATCCCACTTTGCCCCACTTATCCCCTTATTCTTTGTTGGACCCTCGATTCCCCCGCCTTCCCCGACCTTGATTGACCCTCCCCCCCTAGCCCCCTTCTTCCCTCCCCCCAGCCTCTGCAACCCTCCCTCTCCAATTCTCTTTCCTCCTCCTTCCATGGTGTTCCCAGTGGTATTGGGGCTATTGAAGCTTCGAACTTGAAACCCCCTTCACATGGAAGAAATTCCTACCTTGTTGAAGCTCAAAACAGATCAGCATTGACTCTATTCCAGAAAACAAAAAACTCTTCTCGGGGCCCTCAGAGCATTTTCCCTTGGCCGGATTTCAAAATTATTGTTCTCTCTCATAGTTGTTGTGGGCTATCTAACCCCGCAAAAAGGTTAGTCATCAAACGATTCTTAGATCTACATTCTCCCTCCATTCTTCTTCTCTAAGAGACTATGATTGTTGGAAGCAAAATTGTGGATTCTTTCACTACCTCCTCCTTACTGGTTGGACAAAATCCTCCTTGAAGCTCCTCAACTTTTGGGCCTCTCCCTCAATACGGGCACACAATTCTTCTCCCAAGAACTAAATTTTGAATTTCTCTGCATCAACATCTATGGGTCGTACTCGAACAAAAAAGAGTTGTGGAAAAAAAAATTCAACACAAACTTGACAAATTAGAATTATGTTTTCATTAGAGGGGAATTGAACTTCACCGTGGGTGACTATGAAATTTGGGGTCCCTCTGCTCAGAAGGATCCTCTCTTCAATTTTTTCATTCAAAAATAGGATGAGGATAATGTCTTTGACATTCAACCCATCAAATACATCCCTACTTAGAGGAATATGTGATCGAAGGATGATACGGTTGTTAAAAGGCTTGATAGGTTCCTTTTGTCTGAGCCTTTTCTTTAGGGATCGTTGTGCACCGGTTAGTGGGCGGCTCCAGGAAGCATCTCCGATCACAATCTTATTCTACTAGAACTAGCTAGAGAAGGGAAGAATCCCCTCGGTCCCTTCAAATACAACCCTCTATGGCTAGAATCCCAGTCATATTTACAATCCACTAGGGAAAGTTGGGTTCCTTTCAATCCTTTCCTTCCAGAATCTTCAACAATACATTTTTTGTCAAACTTAAAAAGGGCAAAGGAGACCTCCATCTCTTAGAATAGGAAGAGAAAGCAAGCAGAAAACAAATACATATCTGAAATCAAAGACAAGATGAAATATTGGCAAGCGAAGGAAACTTTGGGCCCTCTCTTGGTGGAGATGAAGGAAAAAACCATGGACCCTCACAGGAAGAAAATCCTAACAGGCTTATCTACAATGAAGTCTCCTCAGCCAACTTGAAAGGTATAAAAATTAGTCTAAACTTCTCCTTAACTCAACTTCTCTTTGTAGATGGTATTTTAATCTTTTGTTAAGGCAATACCTTCTGCTTAGCCACTGGTATGCAAATAAACATGGAAAAATCCTCCCTTTATACGTGGGGAATGACTGAAATGAAAATTGACATATCTCCAAAGTTCTTGAAGCCCCATCCAAGGAAAACCTAGAGGGGATGAAATATTTGGGATTCTCTTTAAAGACAAATAGATATAGAAAAAAAGATTGGCAATGGCTCTATGCAAAGGTGGAAAAACAATTGCTCTCATGGCATAACATATGGCTTTCTCGTGATGGAAGACTTATTTTAGTAAAATCGATCTTAGAGGCTATTCCAGTTTTTTGGACCTCTTTGGCTTGGGTCCCAAAGGGCATTCTTGAGAGAATCAGTCAACTCTCCTTTTGCTTCCTCTGGTGGAGATTTCATGAAAAAATATCCTTAGTCTTGGCTTCAAAAAAAAGGATATCAATCCCAAAGTCTTTTGGGGGATGGGACTTAAAAAACATCCATCTATTTAGAGAAGCACTAGCTACAAAAAATGTTTGGGGGTCATCTCCAACACATGGTTGTGGGCTCGCATTATAAAAGAATAATACTTTCCTTTTGATTCCATCATTTTTTAGTGGGTCGAGAGGCCTCAAAAATCCTCAAAAATGGATCTGTTATATGGACAACCACAATAAATGCATTCCCCGTGATTAGAAATTGGATTATATGAAAGGTTGGAGATGGTGCGGGCATTCTTATTGGAAAATACTCATGAATCAAATGCAAAGGAAAACACATTCTCCCAGATCCTCTTATTTGAACCATCAATAATGGAGGTTTCTAAAATCTACAACAAATCTCCAAAACAGACATTATGATTGGCACAACCCGCTCATTAAGCTGGCAGGAAATTGGACTGGATGAAGCACATGCACCTATTTGGAGGAACTACACTAATGCTATGGCCACCTACCTCKTCAACCTCATAGACCAAAAGGACTCCCTTATCTTGTACTTCAATCCCTATTGGAATTATGCTCCAAAGCACAGATGCACTACATTAATCCTGGAGCATATTGATGAACCTACCCCATAGTGGGGGAACACACTCTRGAAGCTAAAGTACCTAGCAAAATCCAAAATGTTCATGTGGTTTCATCTCACAAATAAAGCTCCCATCTGGGAAAATCTGCAAAAACAGAGTTTTGTCGAACCTATTCGATGTGTCCTATGTAAATAGAGCAATGAAACTATCTCACCTTTTCCTACACTGTCCCTTCACAAAAGCAATCTGGGCAGGCATTAACACATTGCTCAGGTCCATTTCTTGCTAGGAAGGAACTTTAGTTTAGCAGGCCCTACAATCTTGGCTCTCCTCCCCTGTCACCTCTCCATACAAATCCCTCCCTCAAATTTCGACATGGGGCATTTGGCTTGCTTGGAATCATGCCATTTTTTAGGATCTTAAGCCCTTCCCCTCTCGATGTGCCATCGTTTCCCTAATTATCTTCCAATCATTTCCACAAACCCCCACCCCCCACAAATCCTCCCCCTCGTCGCCCCACTAATTTAGACCATTCCATCCCCTGGGCATTCTCTAATGGTGCAGCTCAGGGCTCCCCCTCTTCCGAAGTAGCAGGGGGTATTCTACATTTGGATGTTTCCACCTCAGTATCATTTGCAACAAATCTGGGTGAAGCATCCAACTACAACGAGTTTATGGCAGTAAAACTCCTTATAACACTAGCAATTGAAAAAGGAATCATGCATCTAAACATTTTTGGGGACTCAATGCTTGTGATTAAATTCTTGAATGGAAGACAATCGCTACACGCATATATACTACAACGAATATTGGACGAAATCAAGAGGCTCCTCTCATCCATCTCACATGTTTCATTTTCCCATGTCTATAGGATCTGGAATCATGAAGCAAACAAGCTATCAATAATTGGATTGCAGTTGGACAAAGAAAGCTGGAAAATCTGGGAAAAGTGTATGCTTGGCTCCTTGGAATTTTTTCACGGCCCTTGGTCCCATATCTAACTAAAATATTAGCATCCATTGGGCTCTGAGCTTTTTATGAACTAGATGATTTTTTGTCTGCAAGCTACTTTAGCTTGGTTTTTTCCTTTCTGTATATACAAAAGAAGGGATTGATGTAAAGTAATGTAAGCAAGTGTAAAAAATATTTTGATATGACAATAGACTTGAAAGAATCAAGGGATTCAAATGAAGGATCAAAATGGGCCATTTGGGCAATAAAATTTTGGTAGGAGCAAAAAATTCAAGGTTTTTTTTAAAAGTATGGCAAACAAGCCAAGGAATGTTGCAACATATATTATTGTAATTGTGTCAACATGAATAAAATTACATGTTTTCTTCATGGGATAAAAAAATAAAAATAATAGAAAATTTTGAAAAAAAAAACAATATAACAAAAACAAAAATAAATCACCGTTCTTTTGATTTAAAATAGTTGTATGGAGTGGATCTCTTGTCCCACAAACAAGGGGGTCTCATACAACAATTTAGTATCTAAGTTTGTCATAATTTAAAATTAAATTATTATTATTATTATTATTAAAACACAATTCAAAAAATATTATTACAAATTAAAAATAAAAATATAATTATAATTATGAAAAAATTAAATATATTAAAATAAAAAATAAAAACAAAAAACTGAAATAAAAATATTGTTTATATATATATAAATAAAATCACAATTTAAAAAATATTACATATTAAAATTATAATTATGAAAAAAAAACAAATATATTAAAATAAAATAAATTAAGAAAATATATAAAAATAAAAATAAAAAACAAATTAGTCCCCGAGGTGTAGAATAGTCGGTGACGGAGTGTGTTGTTAAGCCACTCCGTGATGTTAAAGTCACCGGTTCAAAACCTGCGGGGACAAAAAATCCAACCATGTTAAGGGTTGGTGTGGCAAATCCAACCATGTTAAGGGTTGGTGTGGCTCAGGCCGGGTGCATCCCCAGGTGATTTTGACGGCTTAGATGCCCACGGCTTAGATGCCCCTGAGTCGCGGTTTCTCAAACCACAGGTTAATCGCGTTACCAACATGTTCCGCACAAATTAACAAACAAAAAATAAATAAAAAACAAATTAAAAAATATATAATTATAATTATGAAAAAAAAAATTAAATATATTAAATTATAATTATAATTATAAAAAAAAAATCAAATATATTAAATTATAATTATAATTATAATTATAATTATGAAAAAAAAATGATATATTAAAATAAAATAAATTAAAATATATATATAATTAATAAAAAAAAACAAATTAAAAATATATATATAATTATAATTATGAAAAAAAAAATCATATTAAAATAAAATAAATTAAAAAAATATATAAAAATAACACAAAACAAATTAAGTGTTTAAATGTCGTTTTAAAAAATTATATTAAAATAAAATAAATTAAGAAAATATATATAAAAATAATAATAAATAAATAAAAACAAATTAAATATATATATATAATTATAATTATGAAAAAAAAAATCATATTAAAATAAAATAAATTAAGAAAATATATAAAAATAACACACAAAACAAATTAAGTGTTTAAATGTGGTTCTCATATTAAAATAAAATAAATTAAGAAAATATATAAAAATAACACACAAAACAAATTAAGTGTTTAAATGTGGTTTTAAAAAATTAGGTTGGGTATTTTTTTAGCAATTTTTTTTTTTTGTTTTTTTAATTTAATTTAAATTAAAATGTATTTTTTAGATTTTGTAAAACATGTTTTTGTTCATTTGTGTTTTGTGTTTGTGTTTTGTGTTTTTTCAAATGATCTTGTTTGTAGTGTGAGGTTTTTAGAACATTGCTTAAAAAATTTCACAATTTTAAATTGAGATTGATTCAAATTTTAGTTGTAATGTTATTGGTTCTCAAAGCTGTAATTTTAAGAAAGTTGTAATTTTAACCCCAAAAAAATAGGAGGGTGTTATTAACAACACCAATTTTCAATCCAAGGATCAATTTTAAAGCTGTAATTTCAATAAAGTTGTAATTTTAACCCCAAAAAATAGGAGGGTATTATTAGCAACACCAATTTTTAATCGAAGGTGGTCAATTTTAAGATTTTGATTGCAACCATACTAGTTGTTAAGTTCATGGTTTTAAATAAGTGATTTTAACCTTGAAAAAAAGTTGTTGATAATAGTGTAACTTTTCTATTTGATACTTGTTTTTAATGTTTTAGTTGGCAACATTACAAGATTGTTAGGACCAGGATGGAAAATGTGGTAATTTTAACCTTGAAAAGTTTTTTGAAAAGGGAATAAAAATGACTATATGTGACTTCCAAAAAAGAATTCTAGAGAGTTCTCCTCGAGTTAACAACTATGTTTCAAGAATATCAAAGATCAAGGTTTTCAGAAAATAAATAGCCCTAAAAATACAAGTCAATTATGAGGTTTATCAATGACCACAAAATAAATAGCCCTAAAAAGACAAGTCAATTATGAGGTTTATCAATGACCACACTGCACACCCATGTCCCTTCCCCATCCTCTTTAATAAAACCTTATTTATGAAATCCAAGGAATAAAGAGGCAAGCAAACGCTACCCTCAAATCTTTGCCGCTACTTCACTATGAGACATACTAACTCCCTCAACAAGGTCGACAAGTGTTCCACATACAACAGGATGGCCTTCCCATCATAAAGTGCACACATCCCAAACGAAACGACAAATAAAGACACCCTCAAAGTTGTCATACACAGAGAGTAGTGCACAATAGATGATAGAAGTCAATGTGGAGCCCTCAAAATGCTAAAATGTTACATTCGTCAATCGAACCAAAATAAGTGTAGTAGTCCATTCCAATCCAAGATTTTTCCTTCATGCCTCTTCACTAAAAAATCGTAAGAAGCAATGCTAGAATACCAAATGTGAATCTTGACCCCTGGAGGGAGAGCAAAAATACCTCTGATCACAATGATTAGAATGTAGATGCAATGAAGATGTAGATGGCAAAGAATATGATGCCCTACTTGAACAGGAGCAAAATGTAGTCCCTGAAAATCAACAGTAAGAGAATCCTCTCAAGTGATTGATTCAAGCTATGGTACCGGTTAGCGCTAAATCTCATCATGTTCTTGCGGGTTGTGGTTTTTAGCCTAAGTCTGTGATTTTGCTTGTCTTTTCCCCTTTTGCAAACTCAATCATAGTTTTATTTTCCCTCCTGACGTGTATTTTTCTTTTATTGCATTCATCCTTTTCAATCGACCAATTTTCCTTGTCAATATTCCCTGAAAAATATCGGCCCTGAGTTTCTATATCTCTTCCAAAGGGCAATCACTTCTCCCTTTACCTCCATCACTGAACCTTTGTTTTCCCAAACCCAAGTCATGTCATCCAAGTCTTCATTGTCACAATCCACAGCACTAGGAGCGGTCATATAGCGACACAAATCAAGCGAGCAGGCAAAGATCAGTTTTCAACAGCGAGGATCCATCAAACGAAGCAGATCGACGGTCATCGGGTAGTCGGGCCGTGAAGTTGCCCAAAGTTTAGTGCCAGGGCAGAGGCCCGAAACCAAAGGTCAAGCAAAGAATTAATCTGGGCCATAGATATTGAGGAGACAGGTGGCGGTCATCCGAAGTTTTGCAAAAATGACTATCGAGAGTTTTGAAATGAGGTAAGGGCTTATCCCCGATGGCCGACGTCACGAATAGATCTGGTTCGTCCATCAGGGAGGACACATGGCGCAGGATCCAGGCCAAAGACAGGTCTTACCAAGGGTGTCAATGGTAGGAGGTCCCACAATGAAGATTTGATCTGGGCCGTCCAAAGCAGAGGTGCACGTGGCAGTAGATAATGTGAAATCACAATTTCGCATATCGAAGGTTTCATCACAGAACAAGATGCATATTCCCGATAGGCAAAACTGCGAACTGTCCAAGGATTTAGCCCAGGGTCATAGCCCGTGGTCAGGTGGAGGGTGGTGCCAAGTGGAAAGCGCTCGTCACTAGAAACCTCAACCATCGGATGTAAGACAGATCCGACCGTCGATCTGAATAAATCATTTCACAATTCGAGCATCGCAACGTTGGGAGTCAAGGGGAGTGAAAACTCCCGAAACGCAAAGCCCCAAGATTTCGCATCGGATAAGCACACAATCACAGCCCCAGGGTCATATGGAAAGTGGGGCCAAAGAAGGTGAGGGACACATGGCCAAGGTTGTTCAACGAGATGATCATGGCCGTCGATTTCTAGACAAATCCAATCATTGATCTGAAGGAGCCATTTCGCAAGATTAGGCATTAGGACTTCTGAAAACAAGGGAAGTGAGAACTCTCGATATGCAAAGTACCGAAGTTCCATTTGGTTAAGCATGAGGTCACGGCCCATGGTCACATGGGGCGATAGGAAGAGTCGCGCAAAGGCTGGAGCGCCCAAATTGGTCACAGGAGAATAGTTGTGTATCCTCGAAGCGCTAGGATTGATCGAGGGGGATTGTGAAATCCCCTGGAACATTCATGGGCATCGGGCCTCGTCTTGATCCCCGTAAAGGCAGTTAATGAGAATAAAGCAGGTGGTTGAAACCTCATTTCACCACATAAATGGAAGGCATGGGGTTCTGGAGTGGTCGGCCTGTGGTACCTTTGCGAATGAATTTCCCTACCAGAGCCATACTGATCCAAGATTTCGTCTGGCAGAAGAATGGAAGTGTAGCTTGACAGGAGAAGATTGAAACATCAGGCCTTGAATATAGTGTCCAGAGCGTGCTTCTGTATTTGCAGCAATTCTCAATATATGTATGTAGTTGTAATATTTTGTAAAGGTCGATGGTTGAGCACTACTCCAGTAGTGTAAGGTTTTAATGAACATTTTGGTTCCCTGGTTATGCATATACATATCAGACTTCTTGTTATATGACATTCAGCTTTCTTACTCCATCTTATTTCCTTCTGATATTGAAAGGATTCATGTGACTAATTCACATGAATTATTGTGACAGTACTATGATGAATTGCTTGATCTTAGTGTTGTTATAATTCCTTTCAGTTTCTTTGAAATTTGAATTCAAGAAGACCTTGTGTTTAAGTTTTTCTTCCTTAGGTTGTTGTAAAGACTGATGTTCACGGCAAACCTCTACATTCTTCGCTGAAGTCTTCCTCCTACTCACCCTTACTACAATCTATTGACTAAAGTTAAACCAAGACCTCACCTACTTGTGCATGCTAGTCCAATTTTCTAAGTTACAACGATTTCATCTCGAGTTTGCACCCATTGGACCTCTTTGAAAACCAACCTATGACATGAAATATTGATGGGTATCAGGCTTACCCCTGCCGCAATCCAGGGGTGACTTCTGGTGCTAACAATACCTACAAGAATAACCACATAGGGCACAAGATCAAGTTCCCAGGAAACAATTGTAGATAATTCAAGGGATGTTACCTCTGGCAATGACACAAAATACCAAGACCTCATTCCTCTCAAACTCAATAGAAGTAACAATACCATGTCAATGTTTTACCAAAACCACCACCTATATAACCCATCCAACGAAGTAATATGGACCTAATGCCCCTAGTATCTCACTCAATGTTGAGATACAGTGGCCCATGAGTAGCCAACAATGCATGAGAAGTGGATCATCAAAACACAGTGGCCAATTAGTAGCCAACAATGCATGAGAAGTGGATCATCAAAACAGAGTGGAATATCTTCTTGCAAAACATCAAGGACTTCTTTCTTCACCCTTAATTCAAAACCACGAATAGCAAGAGAAAAATGCTCATGAATAAAGCCACGAGAATAGGAGATGCATTATCGTAAGCAAACAGTTATTGTGAGAAGCATTAAACATATATTTCAAAGAGTCAAGTAGTTCTTTAATTCATCAAAAGCACTCGAGGGGCAGCATTGAATTCTCCCATCTCATTCAAACAAAATGCCCAATGTTAAACTAGTCATCGTACTTCTTAAATCATATTTTAAAAAAAAATCATAATTGACTAATGTTTAAATCACTTTCTTCTTGTACTAGGTGATTATTCTGGTGCTGCAAATCCAGGATGGAATTGCCCTTCTCAGTGAAGTGTGTAAGAGATCATAATCAAGCTTCAAGTCCTAATATTCATCAAAAACATTGACATTACAACCCTGAAGTGGAACGAAAAGAGCTGATGTAAGAGATGATTATACTTCAAGTCCTAATCTTCGTCAAAAAAAAATAGATTATCGCCCTGAAGTGGAACAGCCTCCTCACAATGTTGGGCAATGAAGCCCTGCAATAAACTTATCTCATCTTAAGCCAGCAATTAGTTTTCATTAGTGAACAAACCTGCTCCTTAAGACCTCTATTAGCATTCGACAGCAGTGCAATAGTACCCTGTTGACTGGCATAAATATCGTGCAGAGAATCAACCTCATTACAAAGTTCGAGTATGAAACCTACGATAAAGAAACCTGACCATTAGTTTTGGTAATGATGACCCACATGGAAGCAAGTCGCAACCTTTTCACAGTGCTTCTGAATGAGCAAGCCTTCTCTTTCATCATCATAGTTATCCATAGCGAAAAAATAAGGTATTCTCCAATGATTAAAATGTGTACAAAATGCAGTCTCCATACACGGCATGCCAGGTGCAGAGAACCCTGCAAAAAGAATAGCAGCAAATAATTTTGAACAGCAAAAGGAAAAAAATAAGGTATTCTCCAATAATTAAAATGTGTGCAAAATGCAGTCTCCAGACAGGGCATGCCAGGTGCAGAGAACCCTGCAAAAAGAATAGCAGCAAATAATTTTGAACAGCAAAAGGGGTAATACACGCCCCCTCAAAAAGTTATCCTCAAGTATCAAAAGAACGCAAACCTGGAGATACTTGACTGAAAAGAATAGTAGAAAGCAGCTCTAATTTGTTGTAGGAATGAGGCCACATGAACGTGGCAAACAGCTGCCCACAAACCCTAATGTACACAACTCTACTCGATAATTATCAGTGTAAAAAATTGTAATTTGGTGTATTACAGTGCGCAACTTCAAGTTGCAAACAGACAAGCTGAAAGCACTGGGGAGGAAATCAGGCTGCAAGATGGAGCAAGTTGGGAAGGAGGATGAAGACTCCGGCAAGCACATGCTGAAAGGTAACAAGAATGGAGACCCTCTACTCATTCAAGATGGATTAAAGAAAGCAAATGAATGCAAGTGGGTAAAGTTCTTTATGATTCAATACTGACTTTTTATCTGGCACTTCGGTGGCTGCATTTTCAGAAGACTGTTCTAAAAGCAAATGGGAGATGATCATGAACCAGTCACAACAGTATATAAAAAAATGATATTCCCGTATACTACACGAAGGCCTTTTGGTACACTGTAAACTGTAATTTTCAGATAAGAGTTTCGACAAGAGTTTAAACATTATACTTCCAAATTTGTTATATGAATGCCATGGACTTCATAGGTTTCATTACATTGGAAGCAGAATAGTAAAGCTTTTGAGATTAAAGAGAAATGGTGAGAATATTAAAGCTGCATAATATGTAATGCCACATTTGATTATCATAGGAGGAAAGCTATAGGCTTCCCTGTTTTGCATCATTAATAGAAATTAACAGCTTTTAAATTTTAAGAAAAAAAAGTTCAGATATAACTGTAACAGTAACTAGAAACATTAAAAAGAAATGCCAGCTAACCTTCAAAAATGGTATCATCATAATTAAGATCGATTTTGTGCTATTCACTGACCTCAAGTGCTTGGGCCCACTGCCATTTTCCCAGGCTTCAACACAAACTGAAAAGTTCTTGTACTCTCCCTTTCACAGGCAATGCTCACCTCTCTGTGAAATTCACATACATATTCCTCTCTGCACAAAGTCAAAATTAGCTGGAATGGGGACAAAGTCAAAATTAGCTGGAATGGGGACATCCCTAGAACAAACATATGTTCCAATCTCCCAATGGGAAAATGGCAGTAGCTTAATAAACAGCTTCAATGATGTAGAAGGGGAATCTAATTTCTATGTAGATCCACGTCATCAAATCCTCAGTCCTCGCCTAAGTATATAATTTTAAAAATTCAAACATAGTTTAGAACAACACAAAATTTTACCTTTTATTAGCCTGGAGAGACAGACAGCATTTTAGTCTTCAGGAGAGACACTACTGATGTTTCGGCACATTCTTTCAGGTCTTTCAGGTTACCACATAGCGATAGCAAACAATAATGTTTCAAGTATATTCTTGTAGGTTACCATAGAGCAATGGCAAACTATGTTACTCAATAGACCTTATTTAGTTGGCTGAATTTCCATACACAGGTAATTCTTTTGTTGGAAATTCATCTGTGATTATACCAATATCATCGTTAGTATAAAGTACATATGCCTGTTGTCCACAGCTATAATTTTCGCAGACCCATATCTCCATGTCAAGATATGGTGGGATACACAAAATAGTAAATACATCATATAACTTAGTTATAATTTTCATTGACTCATAGCTCCATGTCAAAATACAACAGGATACTCTAAATACATCATATATATATTGGATCTTAGCAGGTGTAAAGCCTTTGTGTGTGTGTGCGCACCTGCACGCACATGAAGGAAGGTGTTTGACTGACAGAGTTGGTCTCCTTCTGTGAAGGAAGGGGCTTAACACATCCAACAAGCAAAATTCAGTAGTTATATTAATAATACTACTTTTACAAATTACTTGTATTTAAAATTTAGGAACTATGCTTTCATGATCCCCTTAATTAGTAAATCTAACAATGAAACATTTCTGCAGTGTTCTCATTCCCATGTCTAAAAAACAGACCAAGAAATTAGAGATCACATTCGCCAAGCACGTTTTAGCTTCAACATCAGCAAAACATAGCTAATGATATGAAAACAAAATAGGCTTCAATAGCCAATATGAATGACCTCTTCTTGTATTCAAATAACTTATAAGCCTTTGGCTTCACCTTTCTATCCGTACAATATGCATATTGCAATATTTCCTGAGGGATAATGCAGTTAATGATGCTAACTCAATTATGTTTACAAGTGTTTGTAGCCAATTGGCAATGAAATATGCACCGATTGCCTTTAAACATACTTCCCTGTACTCACAACCTGCTTTGGTGATCCTGGCCATTGATAGCCATTTCCTTCCGGCAATTGCAATAATATCCTAGATTTCATATTTGCTGCTGCTGCTGGATATAACAACTCACATTACCTATCTGTTCCTGATTTTCATGGTAGCTATAATACTGCTCCTTGCTCGTGATATCTTCATATTTCCCATCAGTAAATGTTGTTTCTCCACTGGTCATTGCCTTCTTTTGCTTGCTTTGGCACCATACCCTTGCTTGTGGGTTGTAGTTGTTTATCAGCAGAAGTAAGAGTAGAAATCTCATCAAATGGTGCATCCATTTGAGAAAACCTGTAAGAACTTGAGTACCCATTTCTAGTGGGCATAGCAGATGAATCAGAAGAACCATCCAACTGGGACCTCTTCTTCCTCTTCCTTTCTTCACCCCGGTAATTACTCTCGCAGAATTTAGACTCCAATAAATCTGTAGAAGTATTAACATATGTCTGCTCTTGTGTATCTGTGTTACCCCTTTTACGTGAGCTTACCAATGATGTTAGCTCACTCTCAGTAGCTGAGTTCTTTATTGCTTCAGATGTGCTCTTTTTTGACCAATTTGTAACAGCCTTTGGAAGTGCTGAACCTTGATTTACATGCCCAAGCATGGTATCACTTGCAGTCTTCGCATTACATGGATTTATATTTGGTGCATGACCTGCAATATCATCAAAGTCAGGCTGCTGTGAAGAAAATAGTTCTAACAAATAAATGGTGGATGTTTCCTGCAATAATTGATTTTGATATGGTCTTTTCACCAGACTAAACCTGTATAATATTCTTATATGAAGACTTTAATTCATTATCCATACCTTGAGGAGAGCTGATGTCATTTGAAGTGGATGCTGCCATTGACTTGGTTTGTTCATATAGCTCCAGCATTTGATTGCTTACCTCTGCACAGAAATTAACAATTGCAGTGAGTAGATGCCTGTATGGTACAAATTGACAAATCACTTACAATAGCCAGTCCCCCATAAAATATATCTTGACTGACAAAAGTTTGAGTATGAGTAATCAAAGAATATATTTAGATATGATGACATTATCCTTAAAGTTTGTGCATAATAGAAATCTGGACACTATGCAAAAACACCAGATTATATCAGAGCAGATAAGCCAACCCTCAAGCTGGCGAGGAGTCACATCAAACTCCTCCCACCAAGGCCTCTCTCCATCTGATGGCAGTTTAACCTTCAAAAACTTAGCAGCAAGAAAGATAGCTCCAGCAGCAATATGTTGTGGCTTGAACTGGAGGCAGAGTGTTGTAATCAATCTGTAACACATAAAGCAATTATTTAGTCTTTGTTGAAAATTCAAAGATGCATGCAATACAAAAATCATAAAGTATAGAACAAGGATAGAAGACTGGAACACTCACCCATCATTCACAAAATTCCATGCTACTTGTGCTAAAGAATTTTGTGCAACTTTAAAAATCTTGATTGCAGAAACAAGATATTTGTATGGATGTTGCACATTAAAATCAAAGGCCAGTGTGGAAAGGAGAACCCTCTCTGCCGTGAGTACCAACTGTTTGTGTTGTTCATAGAACTCCTGAAGACCAAATTTAAATATCATAAATAAAGTTGCATAAATACAAACCAAGAATACTAGACAAACATTGAATCCATAAAAGACATTCAGACGTTCAGAATGTTAGCTACTTAAAGTTCATTAGCAAAACAAGGACATAAAACATGCTCCAACATCATGTTCTGCACCATTTTACACCATACCTTTTGTTTAATACGTTCAGCAGCAGCTGGGTCCCTCTTGTGCCGAATTTCATAAGCCAGCATTGTGACATCACGAAGAACCAAAGGAGTTTCTTCTACCTTACCAGCAAGGAACAAACATGCAGTCGCAATAGTCTACAAAAGGAAGTAGATATAACTAATCAGTAAAAAGCTGTATTTACAACATTTGGACTGATCACAATGTGCATCCCCGACAATATAAACATACTGAACTGGAAAAAAGAAAAATTAAAACAAGACTAAAAAATGTGAAAGTTGAGTCCACAAACCAAAAATAAATTATATAGATATTAGCTAATATCTTCTTGCATGCCTTCTAATGTAAGATAAGTTCAGTCTACTCCCATCTCCATCCACTCCATTCAACCCTAAAAATGTTGATATCAATGTGGTGAAAATATATTCAGAATGGCAACTTGTGAGTTGAAAAGAAATAGGAATGTATGAAATAAAACAGGTGTCCATTTTTCCTGTTTGCTTCAAACTGGGATGACAAACCTGGATATTTAAAAATAATTAAAGAAACCTTGAAAAGAGGAGGTCCGACCTTCCAAAATGTGTCTTGCCTTAAGGTCAGGGAATTTGACAGAATGCCTAATATTAATGTATTCACAAGAGAGAAATGTGCTTTCCCATCAAAAATACAGTTCTGCCACATCCCCGGTTAAGAAATCATGTAGGACAACACAGTTTACAGAGTTGCAAAAATCCCAGAGAATTTTAAAAACAAACTGTGAAACGAGGAGAGACAAAAGGAACTGAGATTGGGAATTCATATATGGTCTGAACCAACAAACCTATGTTAATCATACACATCTCCTTGGTGATGTCACTAACCATCAAATACTTGATTTCTTTATAATAGTGGAAAACAATTTATTACATCATATTCTGCAGGTGACATTACATGAATTTTGTCAGTGCAAATTCTGGTTGAACTAAAATTAGTGAAGCAACAAATTTTCAAGCACATTGCAAAACAAAGAAGACAACCATATAAGTAATTGATATTTAGCTACATGCCTTCCCAATGTACAAATGGGGCAGGATCAGTAATTATATTTTAAGTAACATAAAACGTGTCTTGGAATTTGTATGAGTGTCATACTTGTAGAACCCAGATACTGATAAACAAAGAAGGGTGACAGTCAATATAATTTCATGTCTTAAAAGTGTCTCTACACTCAGACAGACTAAGTCCCAATGCTCAAATAGCGCATACAATAACCAAGTTAATTATAGTGAAGTTGCCATGGCCTGATTAAGACTCCTCTGAGCAACAAACTAACAATATCCATAATATCCAAACTATATCCTCGTTACCAGCCAAAGAAACAGCCATTTAAACTGAAAACATGGAACAATAGGTTAAAAATTTTTAATTCCCTTGCAAATCAAAACAGAATTACTATAACCATCAGAATCATGAAGTTCACCATTTAAAAATGTCATAAGAGTTGCATATCTGTCATTTGTTCGGCGGGACTGTTAAATAGAAATCAAATACTTACATATCTGTCATTTGTTCGGTGGGACTGTCGCATATAGAATCGATGACAAAATATGATTGCTGTCGCAATAGCTACTTGAGGCCTGAAACATAAACAATATGTTAAAATTCCCTGTACTATCACATTCTTGAAAAGCCATCTACAAGAAAAACGGTCACAGAATACATTAACTGCTTCAAATGTATAACCAACAAGAATAGCTTTTCCAGGAGCAGATGTCACTAACAGAATAACCTTATGGTTTTTAGGAGAAGTGAATAAGGCATGTTTGTGTACATTTATCCAGTCCTCTGAGGAGGAGACACAATCTAAGTTTATAAGTTGCGCAGTAAGTTATGATTGACCATACCAAGGTCCTTTCACATACAACGGTTTCTTCTAGTATCATAGGGAAAGGTAGTAGATGTCTCCGAGTTTGCTAATGAACTTTCCTGCAGGCCAAACATCAATAAGACTTTACTATCAATAGTCGTAAAGCCCTGTTTTAATGGGAAAGGGGAGCTGGGAGAAAAGGAGCCAAATCTTACAATTTTCCAACCAGTATGATGAGAGAACAACACTTATGGTATGGAGGATTGTACAAACAAGGCTTGCTACAACTGCCAAGCTTCAAACCCCTGACACAAGAATTGAAATTATAGGGTGATAGGACAGATTAAAGAACCAAAGAACCCAAGAATTTGAATATGAATTTCTTTTATTTTTACCTCATACACTTCCACCAAGAGGAGAAATGAGGTGCCTAGGATTGCACATGCCTATTTGCCTTGCCTATGTAAAAGGTACCTTGGAATCTAATTGCTATTATTAATAATATTAAATGGAAGTTAATATAGTGTAAACAAAAAGAATCAAGGGGCATCACATTTCATCCAGATCTTTGTTGTATATTTAAAGAGAAAGAACTCTTAACACCAGTCTGGAATCAGTTGTGTATGCTTGCAAGGGAGGACTTTAGTCATCTTTTGCTACATTGGTGTACAGAGGCATCTATAACATATTGGTGCAAATGGGACAACAGATGGGTGCAAGTTAATATAGTAAGATTTTTACCTTGTTCCTCGGTCAGTATTCTCCTCGGCATTGCACAGCTGTGATGCAGATCTATACAGCAGCAACTCCCTTCAGCAGAGAACATCCTGGGTTTTGTGCAGCACATATTGGGTTCTGTGCAGCAGTCCTGGTAGAGAGATGGCACAGCAATAGCTTGCAGTGTGGAGAAGGCACAGTTATGTAGAAGGCGCATGGATGCTTGACGCATGCATGTGCCTCTCTTAGCATCTTTTATTTTTGAGAGCAGAGTCCTGTTTTAGTTTTTCCAAAATTATAATCTCTTGATTTAGCATTTCCAGAATTAACCCAGCACGACATTTAGGACTGATTCCTAATTTAAGACTGGACACAGACACCTGGGAGACTACCACTTGCATCCATGCATGCTTCACTCCTTGAGGGCATTCTAATGTAGAAAAGTATCTATGCAGATCTGGGTGCTTTTCCCTGGGCTATTTTTAGGTTGACTTAGTCTATTTTGACCACAGCCTCTCATCTATAAAGAAGGCAGTGTGGGTATCAAACCTGTGCTTCTGACATTTTCCAGAAATTCATGTATGGAGAGACCAGATGTCTGCGAAAGGGATCCATCAGAAGGTTTCAGTAGGTGTAATGCCCAAGAGTCTTTAGTGATAATGATCTAGATTCTAGACCTATAAACGGTTGTCAGGTGTGATGCTCTAAGTACTCCAATGATTCAAGTGTTATATCCGATTTCTTTTTCCATTTGATTTGTTTGGTTTTAGCATGTTCCAGCCTCCAGGCACTGCAGGTAAGACCAATCTCAGTTCCTTTTAGAGTGTGGCCATATAGAGGCCTACTGAGAATCTGGAATAAACTAAAAAATCAAGCAAGTTTTAAGATGGGATATAAATTTAACCTTGAAGGTAGGAAAAGTCTGGCAAGAAATTGCTAGACAAGATCCTTTAGCAACTTATATCTCCCAATTATTTGACGAATTAAATGAAGTCTTGACTAGGAAATGGGGGGCCTTCAGAACACCAATTAATCCTTATTCAAACTGAAACAGATGCTCAGAAACCTCCTGCCCCCTTTAACTTCAATCGTACTTGGCTAGAAGAAGAGTTCAGAGAGCTGGCAGTTAAAACCTGGAAGTTGAAAAAGTCGAAAAAAAGTAGTAGTGTAGTGGGCAAGAAGAAATTCAAAGGAGAGACAAAGAGAATTAAAGGAGATGAGAGGAAGAAATGAATAGGCTGTTTGACAATAACCATTATGGAATTTTCTCAGAGGAGGAGAATTGGAGTCTAGAAAGAATGGAGGGAAAGAAAAAAGTTTATTGGTCAAAGAGGAAGCAAATCGGAGGCTAAATAGCAGAGCCATTGGGTTGGCAGAAGGCAATGAAAACACCAATTTTTTCAGAATTATGCCAAATATAGGAAAACCATTCATACAACCTGGGAAATAGGGAATCAAGAGGCCTCTATAGTAAGATCTGTTAAATTTATAAGCAGCTGCGAGAGCCATTCTCCTGGAGGATGGCTAAGACCCTAGATAAGTCTGGGGCCCCCAATGCACTCCTAGGGTACTTGGTCTGGGACCAAACAGTCAGTGCCATGGCAAAAGACCCTTGCGAGGGCCCCCAGTATACGACTGGGGTTCTTGGTCTGGGACCAAGCAGTTAAAGCCCCTAGATAAGCCTAGGGCCCCTGGAAAAGTCCAGGGTACCCATGCATACGGCAAGGGATGATTCTTGGTCTGGGACCAAGCAGTTAAAGCCCCTAGATAAGTCTAGGGCCCCTGGAAATGTCCAAGGTACCCATGCCTAGGGCATGGGTTGATCCTTGGTCTCTGACCTTGGTGGATAAGACCCCAGGAAAAGTCCTAGGGCTACTTGATTCTCAATCAAGCACTTGATGGTACATGACCTTCCTTGAAGAAGGACATAACCACAAGAGGGATAAGTCCCATATGCAGTGATGATAAAGTAATAGGTTCACCATGTGATATGAAGGAATGAGTAATGCCACCTTGCAAACCCTCCTTTACCCTTGTTTGATTGGTTTGGGGTTTTGTTGTTTTATTAAGGGGTAATTTTAAAGTCAAATATTAAATATTATTGTCACATGTTTAAATTCCAAATTTAAACATGTGACTTTTAAGTTAATTTAAACTAGCCCTAACCCTAACCTAAATACTATATAAGAAACCCCCCTCACCTTCTATCTATCTATCAATTTACTCTTGTGCTAGCGTTGAGTCTCTCTCTAAGTCTGCGGCCTCTCTACTTTTCTGCTGTGGATCCCTGTTGGCTGCCGCGTCTTTTCTGCTGTGGATCCTTGCTGGCTGCCGCGTCCTCCCTGCTGTGAATGAGCCTTGTTTGCTGCCTCTTTGCTGCTGTGTATAAGGGTTCAAGCTGCCGCTGTTTTCCTCTTCCATTGATTGCTGTTTGGTGCATGCTTAGGTGCGTCCTCTCCTGAGTTTGAAGAAGGTACAGGTGCGGCCCTCCTTTTGGATCTGCTGTGTACTCCCTTTGTGTGCTAGCCACAAGGGTAGGTGCATCCTCCCTTGCACTCGTTGGCTGGGTATTGAGTTTCAGC
>JASDQU010100972.1:352718-380081 GCA_032191745.1 Picea mariana | reverse complement strand
TGTACCAGGTATGCTTTCTACTTGTTTCCCTTTGATTTGGATCTGATCTGATTACAGAATTGTTTAATATAGTAAGCAGTATATAGATCTAAAGATATGTTGATTGTGAAATGATTAAGCAGAGTTTTAGATCTGAGATCTTTGTTTAATCATATAGATTTACTGTTGTATTCAGAGCTGTTCATTACTACCTTAGATCTGAGTTATATTCATATGTGATCTGAGTTGTTTTTCTTAAGCTGCTACTGTCTTTTATAGATCTATCTCCTATATGTTTTTATCTCTGACTAAACTACAGATCTAAGTTGTTTTAGTCATTGAATTTTAAAAGAGACTATTGTTTTGCAATTTTACCCTAAAACTAACAAGATCCTTTGAGGAGATTGCAGAAGAAGGTAGAAATTACTTGAGTTCCTTGTTTCAGGAGACAGCTAGGGTAAACATAGAAGAAGTTTTAAAGGTTGTGTCAATGTTTCCTAGACTTATTGATCAGCAACAGAATGAAGAATTAGAAACAGAAATTTCCAAAGAGGAACTTAATAAACTCTTTTAATAGGTCAAAAAGTCCTGGTCAATATGGTTGAACAGTGGAACTTTACTTGAGCTTCTATGATCTGCTGAAGGATGAACTGATAATAGTAGAGGAATTCAGAAATTCGGGAAAGGCTCTGGAGGCCTTAAATGCAACATTTATTGCCTTGATTCCTAAAAAAAGGATCCAAAATTCTGTTATCTTTTATAGCTCGGGAGGTACTCCGCATGTTTGTCTTGTATGCGGAAGTAGCCTTATATTTGCACTGGTAGACACTTGACTTTGTAATGGGTTTTTACAAAGTTGTAATAAAGTGGTTATTTTATTAAAGTTACTTTTTAATAAAGTGTACCTTCTAATATTAAAGTGACTTTATTTCATAAAGTCAACTTATGTTATAAAGTGAAATTGTACTTTAATATTTTAAGTGATTTATTTTGGAGGGAATGAATCATGTCCTTTAATCATGTAAAGGCAAGCTTAGATCTTGGCCTTTGGATTTAGGGATGGAGAAGGTGAAAAGACACTTAGAAGGTGAAAGGTCATTTTCAAATTATAAGAGAATGCATTGGGTAGTGTGCAAGACACAACAAGAGAAGAGGAGATTGAGAGACTTCCGAGAGAGCTTGAGAGAGGAAAGTGGGCAGCAAGGAGGGCACATTTCCCAAGGCAAATTTCTGTGAGTGCTGATATTTTTGCTGCTGTTGGAGGCCATACTGTACAGATCCATACAGTCCATACAGCAAGGGAAAGAGGACATGGATTTTGAGGCATAGGATGCACGAATTTCAAGGCATAGGAGGCACAAATTTCAAGGCTGTTTTGAAGAATTTCTTGCTGCAGCAGAGCCGTACAGCAGACTGTGGGTGTGTTTTCCAAGGTGTTGTTTTTCTGGGTGGGTTGTACAGCAGTACGGACTTGGCACGTTTTTCAAGGCAGAAATTTGGAGGGACAGTTTGGGTGCCGTAAGTTTTTCTCTTGGTTGTAAATGTAATCTTGCTGCTGATATATACTTTCCTGTAGCTAATAAAATCTGTCTCTCTTTGGGTATCCCCACATTGGGGTTTTCCCTGGCTGGTTCCCTAAATTTCTGAGTATTACATGGATGTGTGATTGCTGTTTATTGTGTTTATTCCGCTGCAAAAGTGCTTGGAAATGTGTATTTCTGTTCATAGTATTTTCTGAATGTGGGTTTATAGTATATACATTTCAGAGTTCATAGATGACAGTTATCTCTAGGCTGCTAAGTGTATGACAGAATTTGTGCATACTGATTTTCTCATTAAATTTCGACAATTTATTTGAAGAATATAGACCTATTTCATTTTGGAACTCTGTTTACAGGATTATCACTACGATTTTGGCTAATAGATTGAAGATACTATCCAGATTTATTTCTAAAGAACAATTTGGTTCACTTCAATAGACAAATCCATGATACAGTGGGTTCAGCCCGGGAAGCTAATGGGCTCTATAAAAGTGGATAAAATTCCAGCAATATTAATCAAGATTGATCTAGCAAAGGCCTACAATAAGGTCTACTATCTGCACTTAAGATTGTCGTTGTTACACATAGGGATGAATGTTCAAACAGTGAACTCGATTATAAGATGCTCTTCTTCAGGATCCTTTGCAATCATTGATAATGTATCTCCTTCAATTTTTTTCTATGCCACAAGAGGCCTCAGACAAGGATGCCCAAGGTCCCCCTTTCTATTCTTGCTGGTTGCAGAAGGGTTGAACCGGATGATTGCAGCATCAAAATAGGCGGGGGTCTATAAAAGGCATTAGGGTGGCAGGCACAATCAATTTAACTCATCTTTTCATAGGTGATGTAATGATATTTGGTACAGGACCACTTCTTTAAGGTAAAGAAATAGAAGGATATTTTGGACTTGTACTGCAAAGCAACTGGGATGGAAGTAAACGTCCACAAGTCCTCTATTCTATTCAATGGGCTGAAGGAAAACATGGAAAGATTTCATTCCTTATATTCCAGCATCCTTGGAGAAAGGAAACAAATATCTAGGTTTTCATTTAAAACATAATGACTACAAGTACACTGACTGGACTTGGCTGTATAAGAAAATAGAGGACAGAGTGTCAAATTGATGTTTCAGGTGGATATCTCAACAAGGTAGGTTGACCTTAGCTAATCTGTCTTGGAAAGGATTCCTGTGTAATGGGTGTCTTTAGCAAATATCCCAAAAGCAATACATTGGTGAAGGCATTCTCACTGGTTTGGAAATGGCTGGCCTGGAAACTTCTGGAAACTACAGACTCCCCGTGCCCCCTAGTAAATGCACTACATAAATGGGGTATTTTTAGTCTAGCAGATGTTATGAATCCAGGTCTGAATTCTCAATGGGGTCATAAGAAAAATACTACTTATTTGGGTATACATTCTCCGATTAAAAACACAGTGCTCTTAAGCTTGGGTACGCAGATAGGATGGAGGAGGATGATGTAGGGTAGAGGAAATGGTGGTGGAAAAAGATTTGAAAATTAAACTGTCCTCTCAAAAACAGAATATTCATATGGCTGTCCCTGTCAAACAAAATCCTAACCTGCAATAATGGTGTGAAGAGAAATTGGCACGGTCCTCCAAATGCATCATGTGCAAAAATATTGTGGAAACAGTGGACCATCTCTTTGTACAATATCCATATGCTCCAGCAGTTTGGGCTGAAGCAACGAGACTTTTAAATGGGAGAAATGAATGGAGAGGGGAATCTCTCTCATCCTGTTTTGAAAAGATGGTACAAGGACAAGACACTGATAGCTTAGAATGCATCACCATGCTTTGGAATAGGGGGGTTTTCGTTTACTAGAAATAATACGAGATTCCAAGGGAGTGTTAATATTGGGTATGCGGCTAGGATTGGGTATGCAGCTAGGATGGAGGGGCATGATGTAGGGGAGAGGTAATGGTGGTAGAAAAGAATTTGGAAATTAAACTGTCCTCTCAAAAATAGAATATTCCTGTTGCTGTCCCTGCCAAACAAAATCCTAACCTGCAATAATGGTGAGATGAGAAATTAGCATGGTCCTCCAAAATGCATCATGTGCAAAAATAATGTGAAAACAGTGGACCATCTATTTGTACAGTATCCACATGCTCAGGCGGTTTGGAATCTCTTTCAACCTGTTTTGGAAGTTCGTACAAGGACAAGACAGTGATAGCCTTGAATGCATTACCATGTTTTGTAATAGGAGGGGGTTCATTTACTAGAAATAACATGATATTCCAAGGAGGATGTTGATCAAAAAGTTTGATCAGCTAGATTTCCTGCCCTTGGAATAACAAAAAAAAATCAATATCAGAAGAAGGAAATTTTGAAAGATTATCAGTTCATAGCACGGCCCTCAGTGTTAACTTCGTCACGCATTTTTCGGATTCAAAATCCGAGTTGATATGGTCAAGATATCCAAATTTTGGTCAAACCGGCAAGAGTGCTTCTTCAATATGTAGCAAAGCTAATTTTTGGAACTGTGTCTTGGAACCATGTCCAATTTTTCTGTCCACCAGAACAGAAATATTCTGTCTCACAACAGAGAGCTCTTATCTCCTAGATGTTACCCTTAGCTGCTGCCCAGAACAAAGTAAACAGCCTTCAGAAATGAGCCTCCTAGCTGCTGCCCAAAATACCCTATGCTGCTGCTCCCTCAGAGTATATAAGCTGCTATAGAACTGATGTAAAACTCATATGAAAACTGATCTAGAAATTGATTTTGATAGAGGGTGCCTCCCTCTCTTTATATAGGATAGAGTCTAGGTTAGTTAGCTTTAGGTTAGGGCCACCTCCTAGGTTAGGATAGGATAGGATTTAGGTTAGGACAGCTAGGTTAGGGCTGACCTAGGCTGACCTGGAAAGGGGGCAGCTTAGGAGGGCGGTTTAGGAAGAGGCCAGCTTGAGGAGGGTAGCTTGGAGGCCAGCTTGAGGAGGGCAGCTTGGAGGCCAACTTGAAAAGAATAACTTCTGCAGCTGCTCAAAAATCAACAATAATGTGGTTGGATGAGTAAAATTTTAGGAAATATGGTTAAGAGTTGGAGAAATGGGAGAGGGATGAGAGTGAGCATAAGTGATGCAGATTGGGGTGAGAGGATAAGGGGTAAGGGGGGATGTGGGGTAGCCCTGCATGAGTGTAGGTCCGAAAGAATGATGAAAGTTTAAGTGTGAGTGAGTGGGAGAGGGATGAGTGGAGAGGGAGTGCGGTGTGAAGTGAGGGAAGCTGGGTGAGAGACGAGAGGAGATTAGATCTGCAGGTCTGCATGGAAAGGAGGTAAGGGGGGAGTAAGGGAATAAGTGAAGGAGAGGAGGTAAGGGGGGAGTAAGGGAATAAGTGAAGGAGAGGCAAAGTAAGTAGAGAGAAGTGTGGAGGAAAATTAAAATGTAAAATAAAACTAAGTATGGGAAGAGGGGAGAATGAGGAGAAGAGATGGAGGGATAAGTGAAAAAAATCTATGTATAGAAAAGTAAGAGGAAATGGGAGAGTGGATAATTTCGAAAATATTCCAAGTGTGGAATGATGTGTTCCAAGAGATGATCCAAGAGATGAATGGTTCTACTCTAGCATGTAGCAGCTGTTAACTCTATTCTGGAGCAGCAACTTGACTCTGTTCTAGAGCAGCAAATATACTTTGTTCTGAAGCTGCTTTGAACAGAAAATAAAGAGTGTTCCGAACAGCAATTGTACTCTGTTCTAAGGCTTATTCTGGACAGCAACTAAAGGCAGTTATGAGACAGTTATGATTGTTCTTATGCTTCAATTTATCTGCTAAAGTTTTAAAAGAACACTATTGTTATCTTATGTATCTGTTTATGCTTGAAAAATTAACATAGTATCAAAGCTCTAGGGCGTGAAAGAGCTCAGTTCTGCAGTCTGCTAGAGCCTGCACAGATCCTTAAAAGCTATTCAAGCACAGTACTTGCAAAGATGTCTTACATTTCTGTAAGGCCTAAGGACAGACTTGAAGGGGATTCAAACTTTAATGTTTGGAAAACCAAAGTCCTAAATATTCTGAAAGAAAATGACTTAGACAACTTTGTGACCAGTACAGTAGAAGAGCCCACCTCCAATGCAAGAAGGACAACCTTCAAAAAGAATCAAGCAAGGGCAAAGCGAATCATATTTGATTCATTCAAAGATAATATCATACCTGTTATAGCACCTTTGAAGACTGAAAAGAAGTGTTTTGACACTATCCAATCTGTATGAAAAAAGGCGCCCAGTCAAAAGAGGGTTCTAAAGAATAAGCTTCGAACTCTGTAGCCTCTTTCTTCACAAAGATCTCTCAGTGAAGGGATCAATTGTTGGTCATTGGTATAACGGTAGATGATGATGATCTTGTCCAGACTGTTGTGGATGGTCTACCATCTTCTTAGGAGACATTTCTCGTGAAAACCAACCAGACTTTGAAAGGTTGCGGCATGATTATCTGCAAGAAGAAGGGAGAATTCAAAGTCGAAATGGTACTTCAAAGGAAGAGAACCTTGCCCTAACAGCAAGAACAAGGAGAGGGAAAAGATTTGCTCCTCGGAAGAAGTTTCCTCGGAAAGAGAAAAGCAAAGGTGGCTTCAAAAGGAAAGAATTTGATGACAAAGGTGAAGTGCTTCAACTGTCAGCGAAAGGGGCACTTTGCCAGAGATTGTTCAAAGATCAGAAAAGGGCACAAGGGTAAGTATCGTACTTCTATTGCTATAGAAGATGAGTCTCAAAGATCAAAGACAAAAGGGGCTTCCAATAATCAAGAGACCGGGAGGGAATACTACCTTATTTCAGCACTCTCTGGTTCTCTTAGATACTGTGTTGAATCCTGGTTGGTAGATAGTGGAGCTTCCAAGCATATGATTGGAGATAAAGGAGTCCTTGTGAACTTCAAGGAGAAGAAGTTCTCTGCTCAGGTAGAACTTCGAGATAATGTCAACTATGCAATCGAAGGACTTGGCTAAACATCTTTTCAGCTTGAATCTGGAGGTGAGTTACACATTGAGGAAATTTTGTACGTTCCTGGGTTAAAGAAGAATCTTATCTCTGTTGCAGTCCTAGAAGATAAAGGTTACAGGGTAATCTTTATGGACAAGAAATATCTCTTATGGCCAAAGAATCAAGAGCTAAGTTCAGCAAATGTGATTGGAGTTAGAGAGGGAGGTCTTCTTTACAAGCTTCCGGGACATATCCAAGCACTAGTTCATGCTTCAATTAGTCCATCTGAGTTGTGTCATCGGAGATTTGGACATCTTCACTACAAAGCGCCCCCCGGACTTCAAAAAATGGTAAGAGGAATGCCTACCTTTCAATTTGATCATGATGGTATCTATAGAGGTTGTGTTCTTGGTAAAAACATAAAGAAATCCTTTCCTAACAATAACTCAAGGTCTAAAAGAATTTTGGATTTGATACATTCAGATGTATGTGGGCCTATGTCATCTCCTTCCTTGAATGGATGTCTTTATTATGTGATTTTCATAGATGACTTCTCTAGAAAATCGTGGATCTATTTTCTAAAGGCAAAGAATGAAACTTTTAGTAAGCTTCTAGAACTCAATGCATTGATTGAAAACCAGACTGAAAAAAATATATGTGCTTTGAGGACTGACAATGGTGGTAAATTTGAGTCTCATCAGTTTGATGACTTCTGTAAAGAAATAGGAATCCAGAGACAGCTAACTGTGCCCTATAACCCTCAGCAGAATGGGATTGTTGAGCGAAAGAACAGAACAATCTGTGAGGTAGCTAAAGCTATGATGTGTGATCACGACCTTCCCACATCACTTTGGGCAAAAGCCACAAGCACTGCAGTTTATATTCAGAATAGAAGTCCTCATGCTATTCTTGGGGAAAAGACTCCAGAAGAAGCATTCACTGGCGAAAAGCCAGAAGTGGGACACCTGAGGATTTTCGGATATCCAGTTTACATTAATGTGCCGAAAGAGAAAACAACTAAGATGGAACCTTATGGGAAGAAATGATTTTTTGTTGGGTACAGTGAAACATCCAAGGGCTACAAAATCTATGTTCCAGGCCAAAGATCTATCGAGGTAAACAGTGATGTAACTTTTCATGAAGAAGATGCATTTAAGCAATCTAAAGAATCACAGCAAGATACAGAGATGGAGCCATTGGATCAAGTTGATATTGTGGATCCAGTAGAACAGAAAGAGAGACCTATGGAGGTACCTCCTGCTAAGAGGAAGCCTGCCTGGTGTAGAGAAATTCTGCGAGAGGTAGAAAAACATGCAGCTCCTTCAAGTACTTTCAAAGAGAGTAATAGACCTCAAACATATTCAGGTTATGTGGCTCTTATGGCTCAGATTAGCGATGCAGAGCCCACCATCTATGAGGATGTTGTTAAGCAGCAAGTATGGAAAGATGCATGGTGGAAGAATATCAATCCATCATGAAAAATGATGTATGGGAAGTAGTTCCAAGACCGTTAGGAAAATCTGTGGTTACTTCCAAATGATTGTTCAAAATCAAGCATGCAATTAAAGGAAGTATTGAGAAATACAAAGTGAGATTTGTGGCTCGTGGTTTTTCTCAGAAGGAAGGTATTGAGAAATACAACATAAACTTGTTCATAAGAAATCTTTCATAAAAAGAAAAGTCATTTAGACTACGAGTTTACGGTTTAACTTGAAGCCCCGGTGAAGGGCTTTACAGTCAGAAGTTTCTACAGTGGTGAAGAGTCTGCAAAAAGCAAAGCTCCATCTTTCCAAGATTCGTTGGATTGGCCTGCTAAAGCTTGTCTCTCCACATCTTCTTATTTTCTGTCTCTTTCCATCAAATCTTCCATGAATATATTGAGAACAAGAAGATTTGGGTCTGAGCAATGCTTTCTTTGAAATATTCAATCATCTTGTAACATTTCAGGTTTAAAGGAGCACAGTCCTTGCTTGTAAAAAGAAAATGCAATTCATTCCAGTTCATGTAATCGTCATTGAGACATTGTTGAAGTTGTTATAGTTCTTTCGCTTCAAGCATTATTGAACTTGTCATATTGGGATATTTTTATAAATTTCTCATGCAAAGAACTATTTGGGGCACTACATTAATGATTTTTCATACTTTGAATTGAAAGCATGTGATTTCAAATGTCTTGCCTATAAAAATCGTTTTTGGGTTGTAATGAAGTTATCATTTAAAGTTCTTTGAAGACCTTTCATTTCTTCATCTTGTCAAAGTCATAGCAGATTTCGAGTTCAGTTTATCTTACAAGAAAGAAAGAACAATTGTTGAAAGGAGACTCCAAAACCTTGTAGACATTAATCTCTACTGACACACTTCATCCATTATTTTCTTTAAATGATTTGATGTATATTTGTATAACTATATATAATAAGGATTGTACATTTGTATATATAAGCTTTCTTGGAAGATCTTTCGGGGATTGCTCTTTAGCATTCACCCTTTATATTCATTGTAGAACCATACAAAGAATCTTCTAACCTCTCAGCCAAAGAGGAGTACCACCTCTGTAAAAACGCAGGGGGATTCATATCCTCGTGAAGTTGTTGTTTGGATCTTGACCCATCTGAACATCAACATGAGTGTTATTCATACTGTGCAGGTTTGTCATTAAATTAGATTTGCCTACGGAGGGTCATGGACATCAGTAAAACTCAAACCTCTAAGAATTCTGAAGGCTCCAGAATTAAATAAAATATGGTTTGGGGTTCTAAAAGGTGCTTGTCAAGTAACTCCAGGTATTTGTCAAGTGTAGGAATTTTATTTATAAATGAAAAATGTTACATTTCATTCAAATATACAGCAGGTTTGGGCACAAATAATAGAGCTGAGTTTTATGCTTTATGGTTGCTTTTGAAAATTGCTGCTGAGAGAAGAATAGAAAACCTCCAGATCATGGCAGATTCAAAATCAATCCTGGATTGGACGAATGAAAAGAATCACATTGAAAATCTGGTTCTTACTCCAATAATGAACAGAATTTCAGAGGTAAAATTGAAGTTTTCAGAAATTTCCTTTTCTCATATATACAGAGAATTTATTGAGCAAGCAGACATATTATCTCTAGAATCTTTATCTATGCAGGAAGGTTTACTGTCTGAACAGGGAATCAAGGAAGAAATCTCTCTTCCAGAATCTGTTCGATCTTTATATTGAATTTCAGATAGTGAAATTATGTCAGTTGTTAGTGTTAGAATTAGAGAGGTAAAGCAGAAAATCACTGTCTTTTAAAATTCTGTCAGATAGTACAGCAAAGATCTAAATAAAATCAAGTTTTAGAACAGAAAAGTTAAGCTATCTGAATTGTAGATTGTTGAATAGTCAGATCAGAATTAGGAGAACAATATCAGAATGTAAACAGCAAGTAGTACTGATCATACAAACTTATTTCTGAGTGTGCACAAAAGTTTAGATCTAGAGTTCTGTTCATAAACAATAATTAGATAAACTTCTCTTAATAAGTTAGATAGATCAGTTTCAACATTAAATAGCAGATCTAAGTAATTAAGTATCAGATCTAATCAATACAAAATAGATCTAGCAAGTTAGTATTAGATCTAAACAATAGAATAATAGATCTAGCAATTTATGACAGATCTGAGCAATAGGAGACTTAACCAATGAACTTCAAATAGATCTAAACTAGAAACACATAGAACTGCATCATAAAGGAACTTACCTCTAGGTGTCTTACCTTTGAACAGTGAAGGAGTTCATGACTTGCACAAGAGATGAATAGCCACTGAATATATGCTCAGAAAAAGTCCAAGATCGTAGATCTACCTCATGGGTGAGATCTCTTGACAAAGAGAATTATAGGACAGTCAAACCTCTACCAGAACTTCACAAACCCTCATGCAAGTACARAACAGCTAGGAAGTGGAACGGYTGCCTTAAGGATGGCCCAGCCACCTTTCTTAGAGTGYCRCARCCCTCACAAGGCACCCAGATATGAGATGGCARACAAAARGGTTKTGTTCCCTGGYTGGTTACAACCMCAGAAATTTCAGCAGTAAGAAACACTCCCTWTACTCCAGATAACAGAACAAACTCAGCAAGACTTAGATCAAGAACCCTGTCACAGATAAAAGTCAGGAGACTACAGCAAAAGGAGCCGCTAGGATGTGAGGAGGCTGATCTATAGCAAGAGGAGGCAGAGCARTCACAAGAGGAGGTCGTACTGCTGCAGGAGGAGGYSGATCTGTCACAAGARGAGGCTAAACTGTCACAAGAGGAGGCCGATCCGTTGCAAGAGGGCAAAGYGTCTCCCTTWGGAGAGAGATAGAATGAATGTTAAAAGGAAGAGGGARGGGTCTCTATATATACTARARGGTGAGGGCTAATTAAAAKAAATAATAATAAAATTAATATATTTAATTAATATAAATATTAATTAAATATATTTCAATTTTTACTTATTAATTATTTCTTGTATTGACCCTTAAAAAACAAAACACAAACCCAAGCCCAACAAGACCAAGGGTGGAGGGTTTAGGAGAGGTTTACACATGTCCATATAATTCTCAAGGTGACCTTTTTAACTTTATCATTACTGCATATGGGATACATCCCTCATGTGGTCATGCCCACCTTCAAAGAGGGTCATACACCAACAAACACCTGATCAAGGATTAGGCTGCCCCAAAACAATTCAGGGGTCTTATCCACCAAGGATCAACCCATGCCCCAGGCATGGGTACCCTAGAAAATGTCTAGGGGCCCTAGACATATCTAGGGATTTTAACTGCTTGGTCCCAGACCAAGAACCCCAGTCATATACTGGGGGCCCTAACAAGGGTCTTTTGCTACTTGGTCCCAGACCAAGAACCCCAGTCATATACTGGGGGCCCTAACAAGGGTCTTTTGCCATGGCACTGATTGTTTGGTCCCAGACCAAGAACCCTAGGAGTGCACTGGGGGTCCTAGATCTCGGCTAGGGTCTTTGCCATCCTCCCGGAGAATGGCTCTTGCAGCTGCTTTAAATTCAACACTCCCTCTCAGCAAGAGAGGCATTCTCAACTACACCAAGCTTGTCACGAAAGTATACAAACTTTGTCAGGCTTGGTAAAAATATCTGTCGTCTGATCTGTCGTTGGAACATACTGAATGCTGAGAACGTTCTTCTGAACCATGTCCCGGACATAATGGTATCTCATCTCAATGTGTTTCGATCTGTCGTGAAACACTGGATTCTCGGTGAGCTTTATACAGCTCTGATTGTCACAGTGAATGACTATGGATTCAAGCTCTGAACTGAACAAGTCTGAAAGTATTATGTTTCTGCAATGTTTTGGGCTATGGAGCCCTGTTTCTTGCTAGACCAGGAAATCATTGTCAAACCCAAACTGAAGCAATATTCGTAAGTGCTCTTCCGATCCACTGTACTACCCATCCAATCTGAGTCTGTAAAACCATGGAGCATTACACCTCCACTGGAAGTGTATCTGAGACCATAAACTATAGTTCCCCAAACATATCTCAGAATATGCTTCATAGCAACCATATGTATATGCTTCGGTTCACACATGAACTGACTGAGAGCATTTACTGCATAGCAAATGTCTGGTCTCGTATGTACGAGATACATCAAAGACCCAATGATCTGCCGATATAAGGTGGGATCTTCTGGATCTAAACCTGTAACTTGATCTTGTAGTTTCTTTAGGTTAGAGATCATTGGAGTTGTCATGGACTTGCAGTCCATCATGTCAAATCTGCGGAGCACATCAACTGCATATTTACTCTATGAGAGAAAGATCTCACCTGGTCTTTGCCATACGTCCAAGCCTAAGAAATAATGCATGAACCCCAAGTCTTTCATTTCAAACTCTGCAGAAAGCTCCCTCTTAGTCTAAGCTAACAAATTTTCCTCTCCAGTGAGGAACAGATCATCCACGTATAAAACTAAAATAACTGTATGATTTTGTACAATCTTTATATAAAAATTTGGATCTGCTATGCTCTTGGTGAATCCAAGACTTTGTAGAAAACTGTCTATTCTACCATACCAAGCTCTCGGAGCTTGCTTCAACCCGTACAGGGCTTTCTTGAGTTTGCACACATGAGACCTTTTATCATGTATCACAAAACCTTCAAGTTGCTCGATATATACTTCTTGCTCAACTTCACCGTTAAGAAAAGTAGTCAACGTCAAGAGAGATAATAATCATGATTGAAGTATACCTGGCAACTGAAGCAAAAATCTCATCGTAGTCAATTCCTTCTTTCTGAGAGAAACCACGAGCCACGAATCTCGCCTTGTATTTCTCAACACTGCCATCTGCTGCATACTTTATCTTATAAACCCATTTTGAAGTTACTAGTAATTTTCCATGAGGTCTAGGGACTATGGTCCATACATCATTCTTTAGAATAGAATCATATTCTTCATTCATAGCATCTTTCCACACATGATGTTTAAAGGCTTCTACAAATGTGGAAGGTTCTGAATCAATTACAGCATTTAAATTAGCTATGAGACCGGAGTACTTATTTGGTTTCTTACTTTCTCTAAAGGTGCCCTTAAGAGTTGAATGTTTTTCTGTTTCTTTCAATATTTCCCGACACCAGGCTGGTTTCCTTTTAACAGGAGGTATCTCCATTGGAAACTCAATAGTATCCCTTGAGGGATCCACTGAAAGCTCTGAGGTTTCCTCCCTCTGCTCATCTAGAAGAGGAGAATCTGAAGAATCAAGTGGTGGAGCTTCCTGCTCCTCTGAATCACATGGAAGTTCTCTGGCCTGACAAAAAGTTGTTTCTTCATGAAAAGTCACGTCTCTGCTTACTTCGATGAACTTTTGACCTGGGATATAAATCATGTAAGCTTTTGAGGTTTCACTGTATCCCACAAAAGTTATTTTCTTTCCAGAGGGCTCTAGCTTAGTCCTCTTCTCTTTTGGAATGTGAATATACACTGGACTGCCAAAGATTCTTAAGTGATCAACTGAGGGCTTAATTCCGGTGAAAACTTCTTCATGAGTTTTCGCTTCAAGGGCTTTGTGTGGACATATATTCTAAATGTAGACTGCAGTACTGGCAGCCTCGACCCAAAGTGATAAAGGTAAGTTTTGGTCATACATCATGGCCCTGGCTGCTTCACAAATAGTTATATTCTCTCTTTCAACAACCCCATTCTGCTGGGGGTTGTACAGCACAGTTAGCTCCCTCTTAATTCCAGAAGCCCAACAGAGTTCATCGTATTTGAAGGAGTCAAATTCTTTACCGTTATCTGTTTTGAAAACTCGGATGTGTCTGCCTGTTTGATTTTCAACAAAATTCTTGAAATCTTGAAATCTGCTAAAAGATTCATCTTTAGTCTTTAAGAAATAAATCCAAGTTTTACGTGAACAATCATCAATAAAAATGATATAATAAATACAGTCATTAATAGAAGGGGCAATCATGGGCCCACAAAGATCAGAATGAATTAGATCTAAGATGCCATTTGATTTTCTATTACTGAGAGGATAGGGTTTCTTTGTATTCTTACCAAGTGAACAATCTTTACAAACACTATCATGCTCAACAGAAAATACTGGCATACCTGTCACCATCTTTTGCAAACGTGGAAGTGCGTTGTAGTTGAGATGTCCAAATCTTTTGTGCCAAAGCTCATAGAGATTTACCATCTCGTGCACTAGAGCTTGAACAACTTGACCTGAGTGAAATCGAAAAGCGTAGATCCAAAACCTTTTATGTCACAGGTGCCATCATCACCTAGTTCTACCTTTGCGTTTAATTTCTTGTCTTGATAGTTTGCAAGGTTTTGTTTGAAACCTGTCATGTGTCTGGAAGCACCGTTGTCTATTAACCAAATCTCCTCTGACTTGGTAATAGTGCCGAAAAGAGCTAAGATAGGGTAATATTCTCTTTGTTGTTCTTGCTCTTTGGTGGTAGCCCTGGTTTGTCTTCTTTGAGGCTCCTCTTGAGGTTTAGCCTCTTCAGTGGCAACTGAGGCTTGGAATCTTCATCTTCTTTTTTGCTGAGATGGAGAATTCTTGCAATCTCTTGCATAATGTCCTAGCTTATTGCAGTTAAAACATTTAACTTTAGATAAAAGAGGATTGAGATGAGATAGCTTACCTTGAGGTTTCTCACCTTTGCCTTTAGCTTGAGGGAACTTCTTCTATTTCTTAGTTTTCGCTGAAAGGGCATGATCTCTTAGAAGTGAAGACTCATTTCTGCTTTTAAGTCTTCCTTCTTCTTCTTCTAGGCAGTCATGCCATAATCTGTCAAAGTTGGGCTGGACTTCTCTTCCATTTACCGATGCAAGAAAAACTCCCCATGACTCAAGAAGTCCATCAAAAGCAGTTTGCACAAGGTCATCATCATCTACAGGAACTCCTATAGCAATGAACTGATCTTTAGTTTGAGCAATTTTGGAGAAGAATGTAGCAACTGAATCATTTTTTCTCATTCTCAAAGTACGTAGTTATTTCTTTAGAATTCTTTTCTGAGTTGGCACCTTCTTTTCATATAGGTTTGCCAAAGCATCAAAACATTCTTTGGCAGTCCTTAGGTGACCAATGATTGGCATCATGCTGTCCTTAACAGAATCAAAAATGATTCTCTTAGCATTGGCTTGTTTCTTCATGTATGCTGCCCTAGCTGAGTTTGAAGTGGGTTCTTCAATAACCCTAGTAATCAGCTCTTCTAGCTCATTCTCTTCAAGAATGTTTACTATCCTAGATTTCCAAGCATTGAAATTAGAGGCCCCTATGAGTCTGTCTTCAACTTTCACTGATGTGGAGGCCATGCTAAGATCTAACTTAGTTTAGATGTTGTTGATCTCTGCAAAACAACCCTAACAAAGTGGATCTCTGCAAGCTCAAGAATATCCTACACCCTAAGCTCTAATATCATGTTAGAATTAGTGAGGTAAAGCAGAAAATCACCGTCTTTTAAAATTCTGTCAGATAGTACGGCAAAGATCTAAATAAAATCAAGTTTTAGAACAGAAAAGTAAAGCTATCTGAATTGTAGATTGTTGAATAGTCAAATCAGAATTAGGAGAACAATATCATAATGTAAACAACAAGTAGTACTAATCATACAAACTTATTTATGAGTGTGCACAAAAGTTTAGATTTAGAGTTCTGTTCATAAACAATAATTAGATAAA
Organism: Picea mariana; assembly: GCA_032191745.1. Lineage (NCBI taxonomy): Eukaryota > Viridiplantae > Streptophyta > Pinopsida > Pinales > Pinaceae > Picea > Picea mariana. The sequence goes on along the minus strand of JASDQU010100972.1, from coordinate 364,458 downwards.
CTTCTCTTAATAAATTAGATAGATCAGTTTCAACATTAGATAGAAGATCTAAGTAATTAAGTATCAGATCTAATCAATACAAAATAGATCTAGCAAGTTAGTATTAGATCTAAACAATAGAATAATAGATCTAGCAATTTATGACAGATCTGAGCAATAGGAGACTTAACCAATGAACTTCAAATAGATCTAAACTAGAAACACATAGAACTGCATCATAAAGGAACTTACCTCTAGGTGTCTTACCTTTGAACAGTGAAGGAGTTCATGACTTGCACAAGAGATGAATAGCCACTGAATATATGCTCAGAAAAAGTCCAAGATCGTAGATCTACCTCATGGGTGAGATCTCTTGACAAAGAGAATTATAGGACAGTCAAACCTCTACCAGAACTTCACAAACCCTCATGCAAGTACAAAACAGCTAGGAAGTGGAACGGCTGCCTTAAGGATGGCCCAGCCACCTTTCTTAGAGTGTCACAACCCTCACAAGGCACCCAGATATGAGATGGCAAACAAAAAGGTTGTGTTCCCTGGTTGGTTACAACCACAGAAATTTCAGCAGTAAGAAACACTCCCTTTACTCCAGATAACAGAACAAACTCAGCAAGACTTAGATCAAGAACCCTGTCACAGATAAAAGTCAGGAGACTACAGCAAAAGGAGCCGCTAGGATGTGAGGAGGCTGATCTATAGCAAGAGGAGGCAGAGCAGTCACAAGAGGAGGTCGTACTGCTGCAGGAGGAGGTCGATCTGTCACAAGAGGAGGCTAAACTGTCACAAGAGGAGGCCGATCCGTTGCAAGAGGGCAAAGCGTCTCCCTTAGGAGAGAGATAGAATGAATGTTAAAAGGAAGAGGGAGGGGTCTCTATATATACTAGAAGGTGAGGGCTAATTAAAAGAAATAATAATAAAATTAATATAAATATTAATTAAATATATTTCAATTTTTACTTATTAATTATTTCTTGTATTGACCCTTAAAAAACAAAACACAAACCCAAGCCCAACAAGACCAAGGGTGGAGGGTTTAGGAGAGGTTTACACATGTCCATATAATTCTCAAGGTGACCTTTTTAACTTTATCATTACTACATATGGGATACATCCCTCATGTGGTCATGCCCACCTTCAAAGAGGGTCATACACCAACAAACACCTGATTAAGGATCAGGCTGCCCCAAAACAATTCTGGGGTCTTATCCACCAAGGTACTAGACCAAGGATCAACCCATGCCCCAAGCATGGGTACCCTGGAACATGTCCAAGGGCCCTAGACATATCTAGGGACTTTAACTGCTTGGTCCCAGACCAAGAACCCCAGTCATATACTAGGGGCCCTAACAAGGGCCTTTTGCTGCTTGGTCCCGAACCAAGAACCCCAGTCATATACTGGGGGCCCTAACAAGGGTCTTTTGCCATGGCACTAATTGTTTGGTCCTAGACCAAGAACCCCAGGAGTGCACCAGGGGCCCTAGATCTCGGCTAGGGTCTTTGCCATCCTCCCAGAGAATGGCTCTTGCAGCTACTTTAAATTCAACAGTTAGTATCTAGTGCATACAGATCTCTAAGTTTTTTCTAGTCTAGAATGATCTGAGAGTATGTTGATGCTTTAGAGGCATGAAAAGCCATTGAATAACTATTAAATTTATTATAAGAAAAACTTATGGGTCTTTTTGGATGAAGGAAGCAGAGAGACCTATTGCTCTGAATGGGGGCGGAAAGACCTGAAGATGTATATTCTGATATCTCCTATGAAATATCAAATATAAAGTATTTTTCATGGAAAATAATGTAGAACCTAATTTAGTGCTACTTTACTTTGATATACCTGTAAATGTTGTCAATATAATCATGTTAAATACACATTATAATTGTTTCACAATATTTGAATGATGAGTTCAATTTGCCATACTGAAAGTAAAATTGAAGTTTAGACATAACATATAATGCCAGAAAATGTACCATGACAGGTGGATGTGGAAATTATACATTTCTAATAAAAACATGTTCACCATACTTCTTTGCACATACTTCAAAACCGGTTGCTTCTAGATTTTGGTTGGAGAGGGTGATCTGTACACAGGGCTATGTGAGTGCATTTCTAGTACGTTTGAATAATCGGCAACTCCTATAGATCTGGAATAGCAAGCAGCAAGAGGAAGGCATGTCCGCCCAAGAAGATAATAAATCTCTCTGTCCAGATCTTGGGAAAATATCTAGAGAAACCCTGATTCTATTAGAGATCCTAGCAATCATAGCAAAATTTTAAGTTCTTCCCAATTTTGTCCCACCAACAGCCAGTATGCAATTTATACTAACTTTGATTGGAAACTTGTCCAGGAAACGGCACCTTTGGACAGAAATCAGTCAAATGTTCTCCTAAAGGTCAATTTAAGTAAGTTTCACTACAATATAATGACAATTGAGTCTTGACCAGCTCAAAAATGGCATGACCTAATTCAATAAAATTACTGGCATGTGTATATTATAGTATATTGGTCTATTTATTGTCCCTGCATATATCAAAGTTACAAAAAAATATATAGTATATTGGTCTATTTATTGTCCCTGCAAATATCAAAGTTACAAAAAATGCTGAATGATACCAAATGTCAGAGCTAGCCACACTGCAAACAATAAAAACATTCACTAATACAATAGTTGATAAATAAGAATAAATGACAAGACGAACCCATTAAAGTGCAAGCAGGAACCAAAGTTAATGCACACAAATTCTGTCACTAAATATTGATCATAGTTGCTATATCAAATCAGAGAAGAAGACCCTGTGAACAAATGAAAATTTCTATGAGTAGAAAAACAACTGCTCAGTCTGGCAACGTTTCCTGGTTCTTAAAATCAACATAGGAAAAATGGTAAAAGAGATTGTAGGTCCAAGACATATAGGGCAGCAAGCTAAGCATAATTATAGACCTCTTAAAAAATGATAATTTAATAAAAAAAATAGGTAAATTCACTTACATCTTGAAATGCACGCCAATGTCCTTGATAAAACTGCAGTAGGATTTCCGCAAATTGGCCTCCTTCTTGGCGTCGATACCATCAAGTCTCGAAGGAGAAAACTTATCAATTTCCGCCCGACTGAAGTACCATCCATCCCCAAGTTCTCCAGTCTCCATATTTCTAAATATATCTGGAAACCTTCGGCTAACACGTCAAACCCAAATCCTCCTGCACAAAAATCACGAGATCCTTTAACCCTAAATCCCGACGCCAAAACAACAACAAAAATGCAATCATTTAACCCTAAATTCCTCCATCCAATGGCAAACAAAAAACAAAAAGAATTGCAGCCACTTTCTAATCCCCCTAGTGTAACAATCGAACCTAAAATAAATTATAATCATCATTTAACCAGGACTCCAACGTCCAAGCCCAGAATAAATTTAAACACACTAACCATAACGGCAAGATTCAAGCCCAAAATAATGCACGGCGATTTTTAAAACCCAAATCCATATATTCGAACTTCTAATATAATACGCGATACTATAACCCTAAAATTCAACATAAACAATAAAAGTCGATAGGCTGAAAGTACTAATTTCCAGAGAACTTACAGTAAAGTCACAGCAGAGCGCCGCTAAATCCCGCCGTGCGTGGATTGACAGTGTAGCTCCCCGAATCGGCAAACCAAGCCAGGCATAAAAGCGTGTTGTAGCAGAGTAAACTTCCTACCAAAGCTTCCTACCATCGCCAGTGCCCTCCGCCTCTCACTGCCTTTGCCTTTATTTGCATTTGCATTAAGACTTTGTGAAATATCCCCGTGTTGTATGTATATACGGATAGCTTTGTAAGGATTGGTATTATTGTTTTTCGTTTTATGTATCGAGAATTAAATATAGTAAATAGAGAAGAGTGATACACGTGGATGTTCTTCATCATCGTAGAAGAGAGGGTTTCTGATAAGGGCACTCAAATAGCCTTGTATTGGTAGGAATTTGGCCATTTTTTATTATTTAGATAAACAAAAATTATTAAATTAAGAAGAAAAAAAACAGTCAAAATCATGGGACAAGCTATAAGAGAGGAGGGCAAGTACATCCATTCCATTTTCTATAGTCAAAATTTGAAATGTAATTCAATGCAATGTTAATTTTTATGTTTAATATGAAAGCCTTGTTATTTTTAACATTTTTAACATTTTTTATGGGAAAATTTTAAATTATCAACCCAAAATCTATAGGATAAAATTATTGTATCTTAAAAATCACAAAAATTTTATATAAAATATATAAAATTTTTAGAAATTTGAATATTTTTTACAAAAATATTACCAAACATTTTATAGTTTGTATATCAAAGACCTTTAAAATAAATTTTCAGTCTTAAAATTATCCTTGTTTATAGGTGGTATTATGAAAGTAGTGAAAATGGATATCTTTATTTTTATAAAAAATTGATAGATAGATTATTGTATAGCCCAAAAATTGGAAGATTTTTCAAATTAGAGGATTTAAGTCTTTTTTAAATGAACTAATATTTTTATGGGCAAAGTTTTATGTTTAAAGTTCTCATAGAACTATACTCTATTAGATTTAAAGAAAAAATTACCCATAAAAATGTTTGAGTTTGTCCACTTTTTCAATTACTCCTACATATATTTGGTTTAAGTTCAATTGAAAATTTATTGCCATTTAAAAAGGTTTTTTTACTTCTTGTGTTATTAAAACAATTAAAGTGGACACTTTTTTTTTCCAGTAGAAAAATTCCTCAATTATATTAGATAATATAATGTGTTCACATATCAAGAGCAAAGGCGAAAAGATCGTTGTCAGAACAGTCTTCCTCACAACAAGTGGGCAAGTATGTCAGGAGTGTTGAGCAGTGATCGAAAATTTAGTAGATGTGGGCTATCTAAGAGTTACATCAAATTTTCAGAAGAGGAGATGAGAAAAGTAAGAGAAAGAAGAAGAAAGTGGCTTCCCAAGTGATTGAAGACCACATACAAATGTGCTTATCAGCTCAATATTTTTGAATAATATGTGTGGGGCCCTCATGGTTGTCCAACCAATGATTGAAGTGAAGTACACCTGTTTTTTTCAATAAAGCAGTCTTGGATAATCGGTCCGCTTCCAAATTATACTCACGAGAGGTATGGGAGAAGGTTAGTTTCTTGAAAATGGGCCTGTGCAATTGTATTCTATCTTTCCAAGCCAAGAGAGTGATGGTTTGTAAATTACCCTTCAGATTCAGCGAGTCTATGACTATTCTAGAATCCCCAATCAGATGGAGGCAGTCTATGTTGAGCCTAGATGCCAAATGTAGTGTTACCCAGGCACCTAAGAGTTCTACCCTTGTGTTGGTGCCTGGGCCGCAGCACAGAGTCCACCTGTAAATAGATTGTTGATTGATTTTTATTAGCCCCCCTGCACCGCTCAGAGATCCATTCTGTTGTGAGGCACCATCAAATCACCTTGTCTGAAGATCTTCAGAGTATGTAGGCTTGACTAATATCTTTATTTTTTTTGTGTCTGGGTGCAGGTCTTTCTAGAGATGGAACAGACCCAAAGCTTTATAAGCTACAGCACTAGTAGAAGGGATCTTGTTTTCTAATATTTTGCAGTTCTTGGATAGCCAAATAAACCAATTTACCAAAGGTGGAAGTATTTTGTAAAAATTTTCTGATGTAGTCCAGTGATCCAAGCAATCCGAGATGTTATTTCCAATCCAGCTCGTTTTTAGGTTGTTGTCCTGTGTGATTTTAGTTCAAACTTGGAGAGAGAATTGGCAGTGTGTAAAAATATGTCCAGCTGTCTCTTCGCCCATGTTGCAGAGTTGGCACATATTTGGTCTAGTCCAACCTATTTTTTGAAGTAGATCCCGGGTGAGGATTCTGTTATGCAAAGTAATCTAGGTGAAAAATTTTATTTTTAGAGGGAATTTCCATTTCTAGAAGTCAAATCACCATCCAATAATATTGGTGGGCCACTCAATAAATGAAATTGCATTGTATAAATTTTTTATAGAGATGGTGTCAGTGTTGTCTCCTCCATCCCACATCATTTGGTCGCCTGAATCAGTGGGTAAGATGCCTGTGCAGTTTATCTCATTGCAAAAGTTGTCCCATTCCATAGCCAAAATCGAAGGGAGATCTAATTCATGGTTGGTTTTCCAAAGAGTGGACTGTGTCCAAGGAACATTATTTTTGTGCGCTTGAAAAAGATAGTAAATACTTTTGGAGTTTAAATGTGCAATTAAATGGGGAGTGAGGATAGAGGCATTACCCAATCCAGTGATACGATCAATAACAGTGATTATGGAGTGGCCATGTCCCAGGTTCCAGCAAATGCCATTTGATATCTAGTGTGCAGACTTTGTAATGATTCTCCAAGTCCGAGAAGTAGATATAGATGGTGGGAGTCCATCTCGGAGCCATGTATCAACAGAAGTGAACGAGAGATACTTTTCCTTTATGATGGCACTCCAAATGCCATTGGAGGTTAGTGAATGGAAGAGAGAACTTGCAGCCAGTGCTTGGTTCAAATGGTAAATGTTCCTAATCCCCCAGCCGCCTTTTGATTTTGGTTTTGCAATCAATGGCCAGTTGCAGAGGTGTATTTTATGTTGATCCTTGTTGCCCAACCAAAGGAATCTGTAGGTGATTGATCTGAGTTTATCCAGTACAGATATGGGTATGGCTGCAAGGGCCATCCAATAAATTGGTTGTCCCTCAAGGAAAGATTTTATAAGTGTGTATCGGCCACCGATGGTGAGCCATCTGTTGCACCAGTGGCTCACTCTTTTTTCCACCTTTGAGATTAACCAGTCCCAGTCTAAATCCTTGTAATGGCCTGCCTTAATGTAGTATCCCAGGTACTTGAAACCAGCAGAGAGATGGACAAAAGTGTGAGGAAAGATGTTCTTCAACTGTTCTAGAGTGAGTGCAGGTATGTTGGCGAAGTGGAAAGTAGGCTTGCTCCAGTTTATATGTAGACCTGAGGCACAACAGAAAATCTTTAAGATTTTTGAGATTTCCATCCATTCAGACAAGTTGGCATTTGTCATAATGAGGACATCGTCGACAAAGAAGAGGTGAGTATTTTGATTAATCTTGAAACTTTTATCCCTGAGATCTTACCCTCGGCTTGACATTTTTTTAGGAGAAGGTTGAGTCCTTCCATGGCCAGGATGAATAATAGTGGAGAGAGTGGGCAGCCTTAACGGAGTCCTCTGCCACTGTGGAAAAATGCGGAGGGTTCTCCATTAATGAGTACTGCAAAGTTTGTGTTGGTAACGCATCTCATTATCCCGTTAATGAAGTTTTGACAAAAGCCAAACTTGATTAAGATCAATCTGAGAAAGTCCTAGTTTATGCAGTCAAAAGCCTTTTTAAGATCCAACTTGAGTATGAGGGCAGGGGTGTTTTTGTGCTTTACACTGTGTAAGCATTCTTGTGCAGAGCCAACAACATCAAGAATTTATCGACCCTTTAAGAACCCGAGCTGTTCAACTGACAGAGATCTCGAAAGAATAGGTTTGATTATGTTTGCAATTATCCTTGAAATGAGCTTGTAGCAAAGATTGCAGAGGGCAATCAGGCGAAAGTCGCCAAATGTTGTCGGATGATTAGCTTTTGGAATAAGAGTCAAAAATGCGGAGTTTATTGCCTGGTGACCTTACCATGAATTATGGAATCTTCAACAAGTTCCAGGAGTTATGTCCCCACCAAATCAAAAAGGTGTAAATAGAACTCCACGGTCCAGCCATCGGGTCCCGGGCTTTTGTCCAGAGCGAAAGATTTTAAAGCAATCTGAAGTTCTTGTAAAGAGTAAGGGTTGTCTAGGGAAGTGTAATCCTCTAAGTTTACCGAGTGGGGGAAAAGTTGGGCTACATCAACCTGTTCATGAAGTGTATTATGAGATTTTGCATCATAGAAATCTTTAAAAAAATAAGTTGTTGCATCTTTTAAAGCCTGTTGTCCACTGTCTGTTGATCCAGATTCATCCACGATATCCCATATGTGTTTATTATTTATGGAGTTGTTTGCATAATTGTGGAAGTGCTTGTTATTTTGATCATCGCAATGAGCCCATTTGATTCTACACCGTTGTCACCAAAGTGCTTCATCAGCTAGAAGTAATTTGTTCCTTTCAGCTTCTAAATCTTTTAAATGTTGATGTATGATCCCATCAAGCCCATCTGAGAGATCAAATTGATGAACCTCCTTAATGCTATCCTCAAGGACTTGAAGTCGATGTGTAGCAGATCACTTGTGATGTGCAACCCATATTTTTATTTGTGCTTTCAGCTGGTTTAACTTCCAAGTTATTCGTTGTTGAATACTTATTTCACTCATGAATCTTGGGTCATTCCAAACTACAAAGACAATAGTTTTGAAACCATCCTCCAAAATCCAACACGAGTTTAATTTGAAGGGAGGAGAGATATGAACAGAAATGCCAAATTGCAAGAGGGTCAGGGCATGGTCGGAAACGAATGGTGTATCCACCCAGGTTCGGATCCTGTTATCCATAGAGTGCATGATTTCAGAGATATAAAATCTGTCAAGGCGTTTGATATAACCGTCGGGCCCACACGACCATTGTGCTAGGAGGGAGCCAGTGTATCCGGTTGAACGTCTATTAAGTCGTGAGATGAAAAAAGATCACTGAAGAAGTCTATCAGTGGGTCTTTAGTCGCTGAGACACCCCACACTTCACCCAAATTTGTAGTGAAGTTTAAATCTCCGGCTCTTATGAGATTTTGTAAATCCAAGAGGTTGTAATGTTCAACTTTGTTCCAAAAGATTTTTCTATATTGACATGGACCATAAATGTTGAGTATGTTTATCGGCTTGTTATTCCAACTGTTGGTTCTGGTGAGTAATAAGCCTCCACAGCACAAAAATGGTGTTAGATCAAATTTTGTGGGATCCCACGCCGCTGCAAGATCTCCAGAGTTACCTAGTGAGTCAACAGTACATGTAATCCAATCTGGACAAAATTTGTTGAGGAAGAGCCTGGCTTTCTGCCCAGCTACCAAAGTTTCCTGTAAGAGGATGATGTCAAGAGAGAGATGGATGAGTAATCTCCTGAAGGCGGAGGTTTTTTGGGGCCCTCCTACCCCTCTGATATTTAGAGAGAGAATGATCATTATTTGGCACGCGCTAGGGCTTTAATGCCTCTAAGCACCCCAAATTCAGAAGAAAGTGTAGGAGAGTTTGTATTAGTAGATGGATTATGCCCTTCTTTGCGTCGGGCACTTATTGTTTTAATAGGCTAGTGCACCAATCCAAATCCTTTGGACCAAGTATGTTCTAGTTCATGTATCGGTTCAAAATTTCCAGAATGCTCCAAGGTCCCCTCTGCAGTCGGAGTCTTAAGGATCGACTTCCCCAGGTATGCTGGCAAGGGAATGGGTGTGTGGACTTCTTTATACGAGTGGAGAAGTGAATCCAACATGGCAGTGAAGGTGTTTTCCCCTAGTTGGGCGTCATTGGTGCTTGGGTGGTTATGTAATGAGTCATGTAATAAGGATACATGATCGAGGCCCTTGGATTCCAAAACAGTATTAAGGATCAGACCCGAGTTTGTTGTCCTGGGCATGGAGGCAAAGATGTTGTCGGAAGTCGAAGGGACAGAAGTGGAGGTGTGAGTGCTAAGGGTGGATGGAAAAATGAGGTTATGTAGAGAGTCTTGAAAGAGATATTCAAAGTTGTGACCCATAGATTCAATATCAGTGATGAATGATGGGCCTGATATGTCCCTGGATGTCGTGGGGGCAGTAGTGATGGTGTTGGTGCTAAGGGTGGATGGAAAGGTAAGAGTAGTTTGGGAGGGGCGGAAGTGTCGTGGAGATGTTTGTGAATCTAGGGACGAAGATGTACAAGGGAGAGTCGAGGTTTCAAGAGTAGTGGGGAGTGATGATTGGTGGGTTGTTCTGGTGTTAGTGAGGGAAGATATTGATGTAGGGGTGGGAATCTTAATAGAGGTACAGTTTGCGGGGGGTATTGGGAAGTTTACCGAGCTAAGTGAAGGTAGGGGAAGTTCGGGACTGTGTGAAGGCGCACCGGACTGCCAAGGTGAACCTGAGTTCAGAAGGCTTATTTCCCAGGAGGTAAGTGTGTTAAAGAGTGAAGGGAAAATGTACTTGAGCTTACCAGTGGTGGAGTCATTTCCGGCTGTGTCTTCAGAGACCAGATTGCATGTATAGGAGGAATGAGAGTTTGCTTCTGGTGAGCCCATTCTGTTGGTCAGGTCTAACATGGTTTCCTCATCTTGTTCCTCTTTATAGTGTCATGTGCAAGCATTTTTTAGATGTCTCGTTTTCCTACAAATGGAGCATCTAAAGGGAATGTCCAGGTAGTCTAGTTTTTGCTTGATGAGGTTACCTCTCCATTCAATGTTGATAGTCTCTAGGAGTCCCTCGTGAATATCTACCTCCACCATGACTTTTTCCATTTTCTTATCTGAATCTAGTAGTGATTGAGGCTCCACACAGATGTAACGACCCAAGGCGTTGCCAATGGACTCCAATGCTTTTTTATTCCAGAAATGTAGAGGGAACCCTGGGAGGAGAACCCATAGATGTCTATGTCTAAAGTAGTCCTGTGTTGGGTCAAAGTTGATTCTCCAACGTTTGAGCATAAGGTTGCCTCCGTCCAGGGTCCAGAGGCGATCAAGGATGCAGGAGGAGTTCTCTGGTGTTTTGAATCTGAAACATAGCCATCCACTGGTCAGATGGGTGATCTCCAGGTCATATCCCAGTAGTGACCACCAGTTTGAATGCACCCAAGGAGTAAGTTTTGAGTGACATAAATGCTTATGAGAAATCTATCCCACTAATGCACAGAGGATGAGGGAGACGGAGTCCTAAAGTCCAATTTCGTCACCTATCACCATTTTTTTTTTTTTTGTAGTCCAAGGTCTAGACAGTGTTTTTTTTACTCCTAAAAAACTGGAACTCATATAGAGATTGTATGATGGCTAATGGATAGATCTCCTCTGAATAGTAGGAGTAATACCACTAAGTGAGGAAGGTGGGAAGGCGGGTGTGGACAGTAGTGGGGGGAGAGTTTTTGTAAGGGTATGTGTAGTGGACGAGGGATAGTTTGGTGGCGACGGGAGTGAGTGGGGAGCAGTATGAGTAGTAGGTGCAGTAGAATGAATGTTCAAAGGAGGTGGAAGGAAGGGGGGAGAGGACAATACAAAGATCTGGGGATCTGAAGAGATAGGACAAAAGAAGGAGGGCCCAATCGCAGAGTGAGCAATATTTTTATTGCATGAATGGTTTGCAAGAGCATCAGTCAAGGAGAAGAGGCCATCATTGTTCCAGAGGGCCTCGTCAGCTGTGTCGATTAGCGCGCTGACTTCATTCTCCGACATTGTGTGTATCGAGGACTAGTAATCTCTGTAGAGCCAGTCAGAATCTGGTAGTGTGGTAGAGTGGAGCAGAAGAAGGTGCAGAGTGTGCAGGCAAGGGGTTAGGTGGGAAGTGAAAGGAGGGAAGGTTCGCAAGACTATCCGGGTTGGTGGAGCAGTGTAAGGGTGTGTAGTAGAAGTTATCTGCTACCTGGTTCAACCATGGTTGCTACCTGGTTGAAACTCCAACCCTATGCTTATTGATTTAGTTAAACCAATCAAGAGAAAATGACCAATGAGTTATTATGTAAAAATGTTATGGACTAGAAAACTGAAATTTCAAAATAATATATATTAATATAATATTTGATAGGAATCAATTTACTAGGAGGAACATAAAACCATAAAGTTAA
>JASDQU010100972.1:329786-352688 GCA_032191745.1 Picea mariana | reverse complement strand
ATATATATTAAAGTCCAATAAATATTAATAGTAAAAATTTTAGGCTATTTTTTTCCTCGAAAAAAAATATTTTTAATTCCAAATAGAATCGAAAATACAATCTTCATTATGCATATAATACACATATCCCTAAAGTACTATTGGAGCAACCTCTCAAACTATGTTCCATACATTAATAGGTTTTCTAAGCTTTTTTCTTACAAGACAAGCTATGCTCCATACATAAGAAAAAATTTCAAGGCTCCATTAATCAAGATGTAAAAACCTTCAAAGATATTTGTCCAAACATATTGTTCAAAAACTCACATATATACATATAGATCTCACCCCACCCACATACACTTTTTTTTTCAAATTGTGTAAATGTATAGTCCTAGAGGAGACTACCCACATACACTATTTTTTTCAAATTGTGTAAATGTATAGTCCTAGAGGAGACTATTGACCCTTCCTAAAATTCAACTTCAGTGATACAATCTTAGGCCTGGATTAGTCCCTTCTTGGAAAGGGAATCTGCTAAAGAGTTATGCTCCTTGTAAACATGTGCAAAGGAGATCATCTAAAACTGACTAGTTAGTGTTGGAGTTACTTCACCCACACCTAGGATTTATTTTTCCTAAGGTTTTTCCTTGTTTATTAGTCATAATTAGTCATTATCCAGTCCCTTATATTTTAGGGGAGAATATTCCACCTAGAGAATATTCTCTTTCAGTTGACACTTCAGTTTGACTAGTTGAGTTGAGTTTAGATGTTGCATTGGTTTTGTCACCATGCAACATTGGGATCATCACCAACTAATGCGCACTTGAATTGGGATCATCAACAGACTAGCTCATTAACCTTGATTCCCTGAGTTAACTCCTCACTACTCTCTGGTTAGTTAGTTAATTGAGGATTAGTTGACTAGTTAACTCAACTAGGTGGCAGTTCACTCCCGTAACTGCCTGAGAGATTAGACTAGGTGGCAGTTTACTCCCGTAACTACTAGTGTGTGTCTAGATCACTCTAGACCACCATTATGGCTCATTAATTACTCATGTATCCTATATTTATTGTAAATTATTCACTCTTTGAGTGTGGAATATGGTTAATGAGAATTCTTCCATTCTTTCTCTCTTGCTTCTTCTTTATTAATTTATCTTTGCAAATGTGTGTGGTATTTTATAGCTAGATCTATTTTGTGCAAGTTCAACACATTTACATGGTATCAGAGCCGACAGACTGATAAGCAAAAGCTACACCAAATTATTTTTTGTACGTACTGAAGATTGAAGAACGCAGAAAAGATGGAATATATGTTTTACTCACCAATAATACTTCTCACGCCTCATAACTATTTGGAGTGGAAGCCAAAGATTCTACTTCTTCTCAGAAGTAGAGGCTTATACCAAATAACCATGACAATGGAATTAGAGCCTGATTCTGTCAATGAGAAAAATGACTTTCTCAATAGACAAGATTTGGCCATAGGATTAATCTTCTTGTCTATTTCTCCATAAATTCTCCATAAAATATATGATGACTCACAAGAATCAACTCAAAATGAATTATGGACCAGATTGGAGGTTCTATTCAGGAATAAAGAAGATTGTGAAGATTTCATGCAGGAGGTTGAACAGATAGAGCCAGAAGAGAAGCCATTAAAAGATCAAGCCTCTTATTATGAAGAGTCTTCTACAAAAGTATTTGCACAAATTTGTATTCCATTAATTGAAGATGATGTCTGCTCCATTTTAGATTTGTTTTCTGAATTTCATGTGGAAGATATATGGCATGCATCTCAGGAGTCACATGCAGACACTTTTCCATGTGCAATGCATGCATCTCAGGAGACAAAAGGGGAGCCATGCACATCATACTCAATTCTGATATTTTCTAAGCAAAATTTGCAGAAACAAATTGGATATTTGAATTCTTCTCGGAAAAATTTCCAATTTCAAAAAACAAATCATCTGAAATGGAGACTGGAAAGTGAAGTTATGATCTTTTTAAAATCAACAAAATTTCAACATTTTTTCAGAAACGGCCGCACAGTTTTCAAAGTTTCATACAAACTTTATTTGGATATTATTCATTACAATAAGATAAAGTGGATATTTGTGGACATATCAATGGTGCATATACTTCATCAGATCCATGCAGACATCTACATCTTCAACACAATCTTCAACGAGCACAAACTTGCACAATTGCGAGGTCTTCTTGGAGTGAAGGACACAGTTGCCTAGCAACTGTAGTTCTTCTTTTTACATACATTGTACCTTGAGGGGGGGAGGGGGTAGGGTTTCCCTCTTTCCTCACTTTATTTCAGTGTATCTTTTGTATTTGGGTACCTAACATGGCCTCGTTGTCAGGACCCATTCTTTATTTTCACCATAGTGATGTTTAGGGGGGGTGTTGGAGTTACTTCAACACACCTAGGATTTTTTTTTCTTAAGGTTTTTCCTTGTTTATTAGTCACAATTAGTCATTATCCAGTCTCCTATATTTTGGGGGAGAATATTCTCTTTCAGTTGACACTTCAGTTTGACTAGTTGAGTTGAGTTTAGATGTTGCATTGGTTTTGTCACCATGCAATATTGGGATCATCACTCTAGACCACCACTATGGCTCATTAGTTACTCATGTATCCTATATCTATTGTAAATTATTCACTCTTTGAGTGTGGAATACGGTTAATGAGAATTCTTCCATTCTTTCTCTCTTGCTTCTTCTTTATTAATTTCTCTCTGCAAATGTGTGTGGTATTTTCTAGCTAGATCTATTCTGTGCAGGTTCAACACATTTACAGTTACCTCTTTTAAGAGTAAAGCCAAAGGGAGTAAACATGTGTTCTTGATCTGCATTGCATTATTCATCCAGTTGATAGTGAGGCCCAAGTCCCCAAAGACTTGGAGAGTTCTAATGCCTTTTGTTCAAAGAAAACTTAAGTAAGTATAACAAAGCTTTGAACTCTCAAATGTTGTTTGTCCCTGAACCTAGATTTGCTTTCCATGTATAATAATGTGTATAAAAAATATAGAGCACATATCCAAGTCCATTGATTTGTCCTAGCTTGTAACAAACCTCGTCAAAGAAACTCAAGGGACAAAACTTATCAGTCACCAATTCACTAATCGACCTAGACTTTATGCCCTTAGCTATGGTTTGGAAAGTAGTGAGAAGTGTCAACACCTGAGTTGTTATCTAGAAGGAGGGAGTTTGTCATAAAATTTTTAGGCAATATAACAACTTACTCATCATTTTCTCTTTAAAAGGATGTCCACTTTAATTGCTTTAATAACACCACCTGTTAAAAAACTTTCAAAATGGCAAGAACATTTAAACTTAATGTAAAATTTCAATTGAACTAAACCAAATATCTATACAAGTAAGTTAAAAACTCGATAAACTCAACCATTTTTGTGTGGAAGTTGTTCTCCAAATCTGGTAGAAATTTTGTTGAGAGACATAGTTCTACCTTATCAATGGGAACTTTGAGCATCGATCTTTTCTCTTAGGGGTTTTAACCCATTTAAAAAAAAGACTCGGAACCTTGAAATTTCAAAAAAATGAGTGTATCGAAGCAAAAATTTGCCCTATTGGAAAAAAAATTGACTTGCCAAGAAAGTTGAGTTTGTCCACTTTTTAACACAATGTATATATATATATATATATATATATATATAATGTTTTCTTCTCGTAAGCATTTGTGATTTTATGGTTTTCCCCTCTTGAGAATCGATGATTCTTATCAAATATTATATTAATAATATATTATTTTGAAAAACTCAATATCGAATTTTAATTTATTTGCAAAATATTTAACATGGAGAAGAAGAAGTTAAAACTTCAAATATTGAGACCCTGAGTCAAGAAAGGATTGCTTAAACTTAAGGGTGTATCCTATTGTGTCATATTTCCACATAGAAAATATATAGGAAACAAATGTGTAAATTTTTTAGTGGAGAGCTTGAGCAAAGTTACTTGTATAAGGTTCGAGTAAAAGGAAAAATACTTCCAGGTAATTTTCTATGAAGCCCGAAGGGGTTGGATCCATTGTCGAGAAATGAGGAGTTTTTCTCTAGCGGCCAAAGTTCAATTTCCATGAGGGTGTGCATCCACTGAAGTTTCCATGGGGACACCAAGATGTAGTCGTCGAACATGTGAGGCTTACACTGCACTCCCCATGCACATATAGGTGGATCAAAGCCCAACCTCTTATTGTCCTTAAGATCAGACATTAATCATTATAGCAAGAGCCATGATTTTATGAAAGGGGTGATAGGTGCAAGGGGGTTACATATATCTCTGATGGAAAGAAAGAAGTAGTTTAAACTTGGGGATTATGCCATGTGACCAATAATGAGGAAGAAATTCTAGATGCTCTTCAAGGATTATCTATCCTTAGAGAAAAGGGGCTATCCTAGATCATAGTGGTAGGAGACTTATCAATTTTTATTAGAGTGCTACTACAAACCACATTGAAGAATCTCATGGTTTCATGTCTCATTCAAAGAGAAATAACCTTGTGTCATCAATTAAAAGCAATATCCTTCTATTAGGCCCTAAGGAAGCAAAATGGTGATGACGACTCCCAAGCCAATGTTGGACTCTCAGTGGATGAGGGTTCACTGAGTATAAAAGGAGGGGGGCCTTCCCCACATCGATACTTTGAGAGTGGTGAAACCCCATGTGAAAATTTTGATGTCGCCCATGTGCATTGCCAAGCATTTTCAAATTGAATAGAATTTGATATCATTGTGGGAGCTCTCACATTATATGGCTCTCTTAGTCACACTTGTATGATACAATGGGTGTGAGGACAATTGAATGTGGGATTTGTAGTGGGTTAACTCTCTAGTTATGTTTAGATTTCACTATTTATCTCAAGTTCACGAACTTTCCCGACCATGATATCTTCGTAGTTGTGAAGGAAGGTTATGGAAGTGTTGTGAATTGGGCACGAGATTGGTGGTGGTGGTGTCTATCTACTTCAATGTGTGTGTTTTCTTGTCTTTATGAGCTATCCCTCGCATATACGATGGGACATTGTCATTGTCACAATAAGTGTTTCATGTTTTGTGACTTGAGAGGGGTTCAAAGAGGAATTCAATGCTGCAAACAAGAAATTGTGGAGGTTAATTGTGGTGCAGGTGAGCTAAAAGACTTGGTGGAATAGATGGAGGGAGGAGTTAGAGTAAAAAGTGAACTCTAAGAATAGTGTTAGGGATGTCTATGCATTCAAAACCACCTCTCATCTTCTAAGGTTGAAGGAATATGAGAAGGAATCTCAAGCCTTCATGTAGGTCTCCCGTAGGTCACATTTAGAAATGGATCTGCAACTCAATTCACTAAAGTCTCTAGTGCTTAGAATTGTAGCCCACTATTGATCTTATAGATTATTTTACGATATTTGAGTCAACCTCATGAGGATAAACTCCTCTACATTTTTAAAGAGGTGGTACTCCTCTATCTCATATAATATACAAGAACAAAACAAAATTCTTGAGAAGGACCAGGCTTATTTTGAAATAAATATTCACATGTAAAGAATACTTGAGAAAGGACTAGGTATCTTATAGAAAGTAAATATTTACAATATGTTACAAAATTATAAAGCAAAAGAGTGTGCAGTAAAATAAGATGACATTTCCATCACAACATTCATCAAATCATAACACAACATTCAAAGGAAAGGACAAAAAATATATGGACCACATGTGGCAAAGAACTTTAAATGATCATTTCATTAAGCACAAATAAGATTTTGTTAGGCATACATTTGAAACCTCATGCTTAAATCAAGGTTTTGAGATAACAATAATGTTATGTCCCAAATTAGTTCTCTCGCAACCTCATAAAATAATATATGTCTTTAAATAAAAGATTAATGTCTTGGAATACACATAAAAGGTTGTGTCTGTTCTTCAAAGAGGATCGGTATGGGGCTCTCGTGGACCATGAAATGAAAAGACCTGGAAGACACAAGAAAAAAAATCAAGGATCAACCTTGGCTTTCACAGATTACCGAGAATTGAAGGCAATATGACAAATGATTGTAAAGGAAAGATAAGAAGGACGAGAATAAGGCTACTACTTGACTCACTGTGATGGAATTTTTTTTGAACCTCTACTTGCTTGTTGGTGCCTCTTTTGTAGGTGGTTGTTGTGCTTGAGGTGACCTAACTGTTACAATTGTTTCTTATTGATCTTGATTAGGGATTTTCTTAGCCACTCTTCTATGTATTCCCTCATGGGGGGCACTGTGAACTCACGTTTGGTCTTTATTTTGAATAACTCATTCTCCATCGCTCTTAGGTCCATACCTAATTGGTGCAACATGTAATCTGCCTCATCATTCATGTTGATATATATGACCAGCCACCTTTCGACTTCCTCCTCGGAGAATTTGATTAAATCAATGAATTCACTTGCCTATGCTACTTTTAATACATCAAGTTGTTCTAGTAATTGCTCTTTAGATAAAAGTATTGTGTCCATTAACAAATTTGGGTCGTTGAGTTTCTTTGTGAGATCAACAAGTTTAAAGGAAAGGTCACCTCTTTTATTAATCACAACATCTAATTCATATATCATTTCTCTTAAACACTTTATTTTTTTCAACCAACATGCATTAATTTGTTTCATTCGGATGTTAGAAGGGAGGTTTTGTTCTCTTATATGGGTATCACTTAAACTTGAAACTTTAGTTGAAAATGTTCCCATAATGTCTTTGTAAAAACCTTTGTCATTTTCCGGATCTTTTTGGAGATATTCTTTGAAATGTGTAATCCTCATCGAAAAGATAGTGGAAATATGTGCAAGCTCCTAGATTTCTTGGATTAAATATTTTTTTTTTGTATTCCATCTCCAACATACTTTCTTACTACTAAGAGTAAACTATATGAACATTTCTACTTGTTGTTGCTTTCTATAATATCTTCTAAGGTAGGTGTTGGTTGAATTGTGGTTAATGGTTCAACAAACAATGGCCTGGGAATAACAGTTGCCTCTAATTCCTTTATTTTTTTCTTTCAAAATTAAATTCTCTTTTTTTATGTTACAGACAAATTCTTTCAATGCCTCTCGAGTTGCCTCATGAAATTGTACAATGTTTGAAGGTGAAACCCCATCAAAATCAATTTCTAATTTCCATTTCTCAGACATTTTCTTGTTCTTCATGTTTACTTTCTCAATTAACATTTTCTTAGAATTTCTATTGTAGGTCGCGTGGTGAAGTGTTACAGACTCCTCTTCAAATATTTTTGGTCCTTCAATGATTAGGGCTTCAACAATCTCTCGGGTTTCCAACATGCACTGTTCTGACCAGCTGGGTTCTTCGATTAACTTGTCTACATCCATTGCCCGGGGACTTTCTTGAGTTTAAGTTATTTCTAACCATGTTTTATGTATCTCTCTTTTCCTTTTAGCAGAGGTGTGTGCAACTTGGGATTTTTCAAGATTTTTATTTGTTGGGTCCTTGCCATCGCCATCATCTGAGTTTCTGGTAGTTGTTTTCCTTATTTCCAAACCACTGCTTCTTGGTTTTGTTCTTGCTGGGGTACTTCCTTGAGACACAGTTGGAGAATTAGGGTTTTTATTTGTTACTTCTCTTCCTTGTTGTCGATAACATTCATTAGTGATGGCTGACTCTTCCATATCATTAAGAGCTTGGTCAGCTAAAATCTCAAGGAGATTCAAATTATCCCCACCTCCTTCTTTAAATAGTTCAATCTTGGTAAAATAAGAGGAATAGTTAACTAGGGACATATGTGCAGTAAATAAATCATTAGGGTCGAAACCCTCAATGAATTTAGCTTCATTTAGGTCAATTTGGTCAAATTAACCCGCAGGTTCATCCAAATGGGAGATGTTCTTTACAACAATTTCTTCGACTTTCCAAGGCAATGAGATGAATTGTTTTTTCCTTTTCTCATTAAAGAAATGAGCCCAATCTTTGTATTGCTTGCATGCTTCTATAACAAAATGTCTTTCTGATACATAAAAAGGGAGGAGAAGAGGTTTCTCCTAAAAAACGAATAACCTTATAATGTTGAATTCCTCTATAATTTGAAAGACTCCTTTCTGTGAGAGAAAGGTGGAAGCTTCAAGTGATAGTCTTGACGTGTTAGGGATGAAGATTAAGTTTTTAAATTATGAGATAAAAATTTTGTGGATCGAATAGAAATAATATTGAGCCCTATGCCACCATAAGGCTGGATACGAAGCAAAGACTAGCTCCACCTTAAAGTCTACACTTCTTGCCCTCAACAAGTTCTCGAAAACATGGCAATAAGCTATGAAGAAAATCAAATAGGTTTTCATGTAAAGTTTATTTGTCTTCTTCAGACTACTCAATTGAAAAAAGAGTTTGTTGGAAATAATGTGACCCCAATCAATGAGGGAATCTTCATGCACAATGAAGTGGAGAATACAAATGATATTTCTTAGCACAAAAAATGTGGATTCTAAACCAATCATGCAAGCAAACAACCAGACAAATTCCTTGCATGGGTACTTCAAGGAAATTTCGTCGATCTTAGAAGCACTAGTGTTAGTTCTAGGGTCTGTTATCGCACAATTTGTACTTTGACAGAAGGGAAAAGGAAAATGAAGACAAATTGATGTAACGAGAGACTATCATATCACTGTCACCTCAACAAGATGTCTCTTTCTATTTAGGATGGTAGGCCCAAGGGAGACATCCTCGGTGACCTGGGGTTTTGAGAAGGCAAAGGATAAAGACCAAGTAAAAGGTTCCCTCTCACAAGTCACCACCGATCAGAAAGTCTTGCTAACCAACCAATAAAGAAATGATAAATCAGAAGTGTACCTGCCCGGAACAAAGCAATAGGAAAACTATAGATTTGCAAGAGTACTTGTTGGTTAGCACTTCATAAAACCATTGACTTTCTTGAATGAAAGAATTTTCTGAATATAATGAAGTAAACATAAATCTTATAACAACAATGATTATAGAGCAATACTTCACATAAAATGTCTTAAAACTAGCTTAAAAATGACTAAAAACCATTCACCATTGAAATCATATCATTAGCATTTGGCAGAAGCATATAAGACAAACTATAATTCAGCCTTTACAATTGCTTTATGAGCTTTTAATGCTGCATTAAATGGTTGTAGCTTACTTTTAGTAACAACAACAAGCAGGTTAATGGATCAATCTAATCTAGGGTTAGAAGGTGTTAGTAGGTTGTTCAAAGTTTTGGATGTTTGAAGGTTGTGATCAAAACACTCAAGCAAGAGGTCTTAGACTAGTGCATTCATAGGGAAAATGGAGTCAACAAGTAGCATCAAGATTTGAAAGAGCAAGATGATAGTAATAGGGCCAAAGATAAGAGGAATTTGATGGATGAAGTGTTGGTAAGCCAAGGCTTCAACCACCAAACCCTAGGGGAAAACAACTACTAAGGTGTAGGTAACCCTAGGACTTAGTAGGTTTTCCTCCTTCTTTAACTCAATGATAAGATAAAATCGGCTATGATGAAGGACAAATACTAGGGTGTTGCAATGGCAAGGCCCTAACAATGGATTCAAGAAAAATGACTCCTTGGCACAATCTAGTAGGTAGATAACAATTGGAACAAGGACAATAACATGTGCTTGATCCCTAGGGTTTGAGCTAGCAATTTCATAAATTAACAAAATGTAAAGTAAAACACCATAACCATTCAAGTAAGAGAAGAATTGCAGAATTTTACTCACATTCACCAAGTATCATCAAAGCAAACCCTAGTTGTAGACTTTCCACCAAGAAAATGCCAATTTCACCAAAAATAGCCCTCCAACAAGTGCACACCAAAATTTTGGTCCAAAACCCTAATGAGGGCTACAAATTTCAGACCTCACACAAGTGTGAGTGAAAGATGATGAGAAAAAGAGAGTTTTAGCTCTCTAATTATAGCATACCAATGACCTTTAACTTTACTTTAGGTAAAAAGAGGCCAACATGGCCAAATTTACATCAAAATATTGTTTTACATTAAATGTCATAATTAAAACCCTAAATCAAGCATAAATGATGACGTCATGCCCTTTTAGGGTGACGTTAGGCCTTAGGGTGATGTTAGGCCCTTTTAGGGCAACGTTGGCTTCCTGGAGAAAAATGTTAAGCCTTCTTGGGCCTCAGAAACCTGCCATAGATGCCACTTGGCACACAACTACCTCCCAAAACCTCCATAAGCACTGGATGATGTCATAGGTGTCCTAGGTGACCTCATGGGCCTTCCAAGGCCTATGTTCTGGTGGAAAGGGCACAACCCCCTGGGTATGGTTCTGCCAAGATGCCTTTGGTGGAACGTCCTCCTGTTTCTTCGGTGCAATCCTCTGATCTGTCTCTACCACCCTACCGAGGTCTCAACATCCATCTGGTGGGATTTTATCCCCGTGGAGGTATGAACTGATCATCTCCCCATGTGTACTTTTCCATAAGGGTACCTGTCCATCGAGTATGGTCCTGAAACATCAACAGATACGCCCTCCATGGGCTCATAAGTCACAGGGATCATAGCAATGTCAATAACATCTAATCATCAAGTTATTAAACATGTGCATAAAACCCCCTTTACCCAGACCACTGCTCAAAGACATTATACTAATCTACAAGCCAAGTTTGAAGAAAACGCTAGGACGTCCTATTGGGCTAATGCTCACTAGATGTGGGATGTTTATGGGAGAAATCAAATCTAATCCATGTGAGTATATGAGGTGGTAAGGGATGTTTGAGAAAGGGTGTTACACATCAAAATCACTCATTACAATGATGGCTAGTGTCGTTGTTACAAATATCTCAAGTGTCGCATATTGGTCACAAGTGTCGCAAACATTATCTTGTCTATGTCGTCTCTCTAACGACATCGTAAAGACACTTAAGACACCTGAAAGACTAATCTTGAAGAAGAGAAGTCAATTGACAATGAGTACAAGCCTTTTGCCACTGAAAAAACCACTCCAAAGTCAAATTTGGAAGGGAGCGCTCCCCTACATACTATTAGGGAGCGTTGGTGCTCTGTACCCTCTTCTAGGGGAGTGTTCCAATGCTCTGTGTCCCTTTTGAGGGAGCGCTAGCCTTTTTTGGGCAAAATTTGGTTTGTTGGAGGAAATCGGGAGATCCACAACTGATGGAGAGGAATCCTCAACTTATCCCAAAGATCTCTCAAGTGGTTGGGCCTATCCAAGCTTATATAAGGAGGCTTTCTCATGGTGAAAGGTACATGAAAAGATTGGAGGTATGAAACCTATGATCTCATAGGCAACATACAGTACATGGATAGAGAGAGAGATACCAAACTTATGATCTCATAAGTGGTATTGAGATATGGAGATTGAGAATTACACCAAACTTATGATCCCATAAGTGAGATGACATTGAAGCATAATCAGTGTAGATTACTTGAGCAAAGGGGTTGAACAAGGAGAGATGGAAGAAGTTGTTGCACCTTCATCAGAGGATTGTAAGTACTCTTCATTTGTTCTCATTAATATACTTATACGCTTGGCCTGTTTCTTTCAAGTTTGTGTTTGTTCCACATAAACTTGTCTCTAGTAGATAGATCTGTATTTGAGCTAATCTCAGTAGACTAGGAAGCTTGTTGTATCTTTGTTTGTTCTACAGGACCTATCGAGGAGCTTCGAATTGAAGCTCAACTTGGACTTTGCGAGGACAAACGCCATTTAAAAAGGTACACTTTTCTTCTTCCTCTTCATTCATTAGCTTAATTAGATCTAAAAGGATGTCAATGACCAATGATAACACCCTTTCTGTCTTGGTTTTAGGGGTCTAGATACCACAAGGGAATCCGCTTGTCCACAGGAGGATTCACTTGTAACAAAGGGGTGCAATGATAGTAGGGAAATGTATGGCTTACCTGTGGGTGCCTCTGTAGAAGGTGAGCTACACCTGTCATGGATGCAAATCTTTCCAAGCCCATTCATGACTTTTGTCTTTATTCTTATTGTTTTTTCTTTCAAGAAGCTAGTTTAGGGGACACTGCCCTGGCATGGTGACCAGTGGTGGCAATGTTACCCACAAGCATTTCACGAAAATGAGAAGGTTGGCTCATGATGAGACCCCCTTTCCCTTGGCTATGCCACCAACAGCCACTACCCTGGCGTGGTGACCAGCTGCTAGTGTCATACAACTACATGCCCATGGACCTAATAAGTTGGATCATGATGGGACCCCCTATCCTCTAACTAGGTCATGTTTTATTACTTTTATGGGTCCCTTTGTTTCTTGCTGAGAATCTTTTTACTGCTTTCTCGGGGATCCCTGGGTGAAGCATCTCAATGTTTCATTCTTTGGCTTCTATCTTTTTCCAGATACTTTTACCCTCTATGCCTTTAGCCCCTTCTTCCCACAAGGTAAGGTACAAACCTTAAATATTTGGCCAACCCAATGCCTAGACCAGTGTAATGGGATGGATGAGTGGGAAAAAGATGGAAAGTGTTAAGTATGGTTGGAGCAGACGATGGCTTCTCATGAATCTCCCCAGTGGCAACTCAAAACCTATGGGCACCAGCTTACTAGGGCATCCTATGATTCCCCCCAGAAATGGTCAAGTGGATAGGTATAAGAGCCAAGCACCCGTTAGAAGCAAAAAGAATTGAATGCACATATTCAAAGGTTTTGAAGATCAGAGTGACACATACCATGATACCCAGACTCATTACCTCATGGAGAAAGATCCATTTCTGCTACAGGACCAGGTCGAGGTGACCAATGTTGCTGCTATTGACAAAGTGGAGGCACTGAAGAATGAAAAGATGGGCCCTCCAGGGCCATGCTCTAGTCGATCTGGCTCTTAGTACTCCATGTCTAGGACTTGTGGGCCTTGATACATAATCTCCTTAGTTATCCCTAAACTGGGGGATAACAGGTCAACCAAATATTTCTCGAGGAGCTCTTCTCCTCCTCTATGTTCTTTGAGGAATTCATTGGCTTCTTCAACTTTAAACTGCATGGAAGGATAAAGGAGTCATAGCATTCTTGTGAACATTGAAGGAGCTAGGGAGATAGATTGTTGTCCTTGGAGTTGGATTATTCTCTTCTCTGAATTGAATTCATTTGCACACCATTGAACTAGCTCTTTGAAATCAGTTACCTCTGTAACAGAACCAACCAAGGCTATACCTAAGGTCTAGACCTGGTTTGTATTCCTTTCAGTAGGAGGAAGGGCCTTGTAGTAGTTGTAAGTTGATGATCGCTGGAATTATTGGTCTTCAGATATGAGTGTATTTAGCGTATCTCCACAATACAAATCTTTTCTCCTACTTGACATCATTTACACTGTTTTCTATTCTTACCAATAGGTGGTGTTATTGTCGATATAATTTTTTATGGCTTGGCATATTAGTCCTTTATTTAATTCACCACACATTTCCTTGATGATTAATCATCGTAGCTCTTATTTCAAAGTTGTCGACTTGCACGAAGAGATTTTGAATTTATCACAAGTCTTAAGAAATCTTTGCCACCTTTAATAATGACATTATGTTCACATAAATGGCGGTTGATGTGGCGGGGAAATAAATGCGATTAGGAAATGGTGATGTGATGTCGGGGAGGATGAAAATTTGCTAAGTATGGAGGTGCAAAAAGAAGAATGGAAAGTGCATTGTGGTGAAGGTGGGATTGAGGGTGTAGAACACAAGACATGATGAAATGAAAATGGTGGAAGGGGAGGACTCCCACATCAACAATTGGAAAATAGACTAAGTATGAGAAAAGTTCATTACGCAAGTCGCCAAAGTAAGAGGGTCATTTTGTAGAATGCGGGACTGTGGGTCTACGAGACACAAGACATGAGAAAAAGTTAAGTTGAATAGATGGGTGTCCCGCATCCGCATTCTAAGAAAACGACTAAGTATGAAAATGTAGAAAGCACATTTTGGAGGATGCGAAGATAGAGGTACAAATTGAGGGTAGTGCAATTGTGGGATACGAGACATGGGGAAATGCGGGACAAGAACATGTTGGTCTTTCACATCATTACTCCCGCATCACTTGAAAAATGGTTAAGTGTTGGAATTTCGAAAGAAGAAAATTAAACAAGTGTAGATACATCGGTTTGCGGGTCTACGGACCTGGGAATTTGATAGTAGTGTGACCTACAACTTGCACTTAAAAGGCGAAAAAGACTAAGTACGAAAATTCAAGAAGCAAAGAAAATCAAAGGAAAAAGACTAAGGATGGGCATATGTGTACTAACATCGATCAACGAATGTGGATCAACACCCACCTTTATCTTTCTCAGGTTGTCATTGTGTCTCCTATCCCCTTAGCCTTGGTGTCTACAAGTGACTTGTCGATGGGGTGGTTCTCTGTTAGAGATGTGAAGGTATGGATGATAATGGGCAATTCCAATGTGGATGCAAAGAAGAGTTCTAAAGTAGCTAGCCCCAAAAATAAGTAAGATGAAAAAATGTCATCTCTAAAAGATGTTATGGGAGCCTAGGTAGATCTGAATTCTGATGTTCTTCTAAGACAAAGTTTTAGTTTTATCTTTGAATTTCAATGCATTGTTTTATAGTGTTTTTAGTGTTTCAGTTTGTAATTTAGAATACTTGTCAAAATTACTTGGTCTTTCATTGTTCATACCAACATAGAATGTTTTGGACTTGGCTAGGCCTATTTTTTTTTATCAATGTTTATGGACAATTTAAAAAAAAAAATTGCATTACATAGCTAACAAGTTTAGCCACCACCCTTTATAATACAAAATCTAATTATTATTGTTAAAAAAATCTACGAATTTATTTTCTCATGAATGAATTTGTATGTGAGATTGGGAAATGAAAATATTTCAAATTGTTGTATAATCATTATGGAGTTAAAATGTGTAGATAGTTTTGAAACGTCCAACGTTTTGAGTGGACACTCCACCCATCATCAGGGACAAGATAAGTTGTCCCCGTGATGGATGGATTGTCCACTTGAAACGTTGGATGTTTCAAAACTATCTACACAATTTAACTCCAAAATGATTATACAACAACTATGACAAACTGTGAAAACATACACACCAATATTTTTAAATTGTTTTTTTCAAATGAAATTCACAATACTAGATATTTAAATACCAATAAATTTGTATTGGGTTTGTTTTGGATCCCTCTAGATGAATGATAGATCTGAAGTTGAGGTAGATCTATGCTTCTAAATTTGATGTTCTACATCATTTGTGAATGATTTCTTATTTTATTTTATCTTATTGGAGACAGATTGATATGTCAAGAATTGGCATAATACTTCTTTATGTGTTGTCTTCTCGTATAATAAGTTTTGAAATGGCTCTCATTATCATGCTTTGTGGGTGGTTGTTATGGATTTTATTGGAGAAAGATTGGGCATTAATCTCCACATTAATGTGATTTGGTTCTTTTTTTCCATTTTAAACTTTGTTTTTAAACTATTAGGGAATTTCTAAGCCCATATTTTTTAAATAATATGAAAAAATTATAATGGCCCATAATGCCTTGCATTTGGCATTGAATCCACTAATAGGAAAAATATACAAATACAAAAATCCATTATAACATGAAATGGAATAGTTATAAAGAATTGTTGCAACACAAAAGATGAAAATATCACAATAGTATTAAGCATTACAACTCCAAAATTGCATGGCATGTTATCATTACAACTATAATGTTAACCCCCCCTAAATTTTGATTACAATGCATTATTCTTATTCCTTATCACAAATATATATCTTTGTTTCCTAGATAAATCCTAAGAATCAATCTATTCAAAATTTCATGGCATGTTATCATTACAACTACAATCTTAAACCCCCCTAAATTTTGATTATAATGCATTATTTTTATTCCTTATCACAAATATATATCTTTGTTTCCTAAATAAATCCTAAGAATCAATCTATTGAATCAAATCATGGAACTTTTACACATCAAAATGTCCACTCTTAACTTTTGATTTAACGATATTTTAAGGGCAACTCCAAAACCTTCCCAACCAAGCATGTTCCTTAAAATTGTAAGTAGCCTTTTTCATTTTATTGTACTTGTGAAATGAGGAAATCATGTTCTTTAAAATTCAAGAAGGAGGTTATTGAAGATCTGAATGATTGCCCAAAAGAAACAAGTCCCAAGAATATATTCACTTTTCCCTCTCTTCTCACGTCATCTCTCATATTATCATGTGTCACTAAATAAATAATCAAATGGGGCATAATTCAGGAGGAAGGTCATAGGTTAGGGGACAAGCTCAAGCCTTCACCCTCATGTAACTGATGTCATTAGTGAGTGGGCCCAAGTAGTCTCTTTCATATTATTGTACTTGTGAAATAAGGATTATTGAATCTAAAAACTTCATTTATAATTGTTGTATTATTCTCTATAACTTCATGATCCGGATTTTACGAGCAGAACGAAATGAATACAGATTATTGTTATGTTTAACACAAAATCACTATGACAATAACATAGATACAATAAAACTGATTTCTAATCAATAAGGAAATATGTTGAAACTGTAAAATGCAGATTGAAAATAAGCTTGCTAGAATGGTGGCGACTTATCTTTGAGAAGAGATGTCACGGTTGCGCTCATTCACAAGAAGATGGTTACAATGAGGCTCTCTAAGCCTTTTACAATAAACAAGAATGCCAAAACCCTAGACATAAAAAAACCTAACCCTAGGAGATGAAGCACCAAAAGTCATGTGGGCCCCGTTGGGGTAAGTTAGTACATCAACTTCTCGGGGTCATAAGTTTTGCATACGATCTCCGTTTTAGGTGCACAATAGCTTGTTGGAAAGGTCTATCCGAGGAATATACATGTTGTCATCAAACTTTGACTTCAACTAAAATCTAACTATGGCGAGCCCTAAAAACGTTGTTTAGGGCCTCAAAACGACCCCGAAAGTCGAGGACCCAAAAACTAGGAAAAAATTGTCAAATTGGAAAACTGCCAAAATGAGCCACTTGGAATAGGTGGGAGGCCACCGACATCCATCTGGATCACTTCATTTATAATTGTTGTACTATTCTTTATATTTGTGAAGCATTACTATATTTTGTAATATCATGATTTGATATTCATTATATCAATATGGTGAAAACCAATGGTAAATTGGTTCAACACATATTGTTTAATTTTAATTTTAATTTATACTATGAACATACATTATTGTAAATCTATTTCATACAAATTTCTTTGACTATATTTTATTTCATTATATGTATTACAAAAATTATATTAATTTTTTAGTATCAGTTATGCTTCTATAAATTAGTTCACTCTGTGTTACTTTATATTGGTTTTTTTTACAAAGAAAAAAAACATATTTATATTCAAGGTGAAAATAAATACGTTCATCAGGTGCATTAGCACAATCAAAATTGATCCTCCAAGTAGACGAACTTAGAGTAATCTATTCAATTAGACCTATTAGTCCTTCTAGTAATTTCTTCACTGGGAATACTCAATAGTAAAAGTTATAAAGCCAAAGGCTTAACAATTAAAACTGACATATTAAAGAGTAACAACATTCTTAAAAATCTTGAAGTATGAATTGATTGTGAATCAATGCTCACCCATCATCGAATTCCAATAGTATTGTTTGATTTCCAGGTAACAAAGTTCCTTCCTTAGAGAGCTTGTCCATTGTTTGGTTCAAATCCCTGAATAATATGGATTTATGAGGGAATGAAATGAAACACAAAAATATGACAGAAACACAGAGATACAATAATACTTGATTCGTATTAATGAAATGAAATATGCATGAACTGTAAAATACCGAGTCAAATGAACTCGCTAGAATGGTGGCAGCTTATCTCTGAGAAGAGATGTGATAGCTACACATATTCACAAGATGTTATAATGAGGTCGGAAGGGCCTTTTAACATAAAACATCGGTGAGAAAACCCTAAACATCGAAAACCCTAACCCCAAAAGATGAAACGCCAAAAGGTTTGTGGGCCCCGATGTGGTTATTTGATACATCAACTTCTCGGGGGCGTTACTTTTGCATACAATTTCTATTTGGGGCACATGATAGCTCGTTGGAAAGAACTATCCGAGAATTACAACTTTTAGCTTGGGTGAAGGCTTGCCATTGGAAACCCTTGACCCCTCACATGTCCAAAAAACACCATTTAGGGCCTCAAAACGATCGCAAAAGTTTGGGTCCTCAAAAACTGTAAAAACACTACCAAGATCGAAAATCATGTGGTGAGCCAGTGGAATAGGTGGGTAGCCACCGATGTCCACTTGGATCAATCCTCCCCCTTTAGGAAACAATGGTTCGCTTTGCGTTAAGTTCCCTTGGGAGACAAAGAAACTTTTCTTGAATCTGGACGTTGGTGAGTCACTTGCCTTGCTGAAGAAGTTGTCCCGGTTGTACTTGGCATTAGCCTGTTGAAGGATGTCATGAACCTATTGTTGGAGGTGTTGGATCCATTCAACAAATATGATTGCATGATCTTTCTTAGTTTAAGTGTGGGAGGACTCTATAGGTGAAGATGCATCAGGAAGAGTTAGATCAAAGGGGGCTAATCATTGGAACCCTAAGCACACATGAAAAGGGTTGTGACCAATAGAGCTATGAAGGGCTATGTTATAGCATTGCTTGACTTCGTAGTGTAGAGGCATCCTTGTAGGTGAAGAAAAAATATCTTTGTACTCTTCTACAATCTTGTCGTCCTGCTTATGTTGTATAGAAAGGTCTTGAGCTAAGGTTGTGGTAGTTGCGATGTCCTTTTGTTCACCTTATGTCTAGATCATGAAGCGGCTAGAATTTGTGGTATGAGAGATTAATTTGTGGCATTGTTTTGCCAATATCAATAAAATGAAAGTAGTTGGAACTACCTATGACACCCTGTAGAGTTGACCCCCTAGAGTAAGAATGACACTATAGGGTTGAGACTCATAAACAACATGACGTTTCCACATATATGGTTGTCCTAAAATAACACCATAGACTTATATTGAGGAAAATATATGAAATAATCTTACTCAAGCATTCTTAGATTCTTCTTGGCTAAAGCAAAATAGATGAGAATATCACCCTATGTTTATAGCCATCAAAATTAATATCCTAACTCCCAAGTATTGTGTAACATGCCCGCTACCTGAATCATATTTTTCCGGTCCTCTGACAGACTCGAACCCCTAAATAACCATGGAGACCCAGTGTAAGCTGGCTCTTTCTCTCTCCTACACGGCCTTTTGCACCTTGACCGCAGTCTTCCCTGATCTTAATTTCAGGTTATCGGGGTTTCGTCTTTCCCGTTGTCAAGAGTTCTTGTACTCTGCAATCCCCGATCATCGATGAGCTCCTTTTTTGCCTTAGCTCCTCCCTGGCTAGGCTCCTAGTCCACACGACCGTGCACACAAGACCACAACCTTATAGCTTTCCTTTCGTCGAGGTTTTGGGCTTTCTAATACCAAAGTGCATATGCACCTTGGATCCGCGATCCTTCGATTCCCGACGCGCTCCAACGTTCGCTAGTCCCCTGGGCTAGTCTTTTGGGGTCCATACGACCTCCCTCTATATGACCGCCACCTTACCTCTCGTCGGAGTTTCGGGGTTTTCAATGCCAAAGTGCATATGTCCAAGGGATTCCCGATTCCTTGAATCCCGAATCTCTGGTTTGCTGACAGCTGGCCCCTCACGGTGGCACTATCCTCCTTCTCTGATGTGTTGATAGCTGGCCCCCCCACTCATCGGGGTTTCAGACTTTGCGATTCTGAAATGCAGAGATTTCGTGTCCACGGAATCCCCGATATGCCGATCCCCGACTTTCTTCGGATCTCTGACACACGTCCTAAAGGGATGGACAGTCCAGGTTAAGCCTCGAACTTCGCCAAACGCCAACCCAAAAAGCACTTATCTGTGTGAGTCCTGATGGCCCAAACTTCGATGACTCTCGATGGTTTCCACCTGTCCCGATCAGATGGACGACTCTGATTGTATCGGGGGTTTTCACTATGGATTTCCCCGACCTTTCGCTCACAGATCCCCCGATTTGCCGACTCTCTTCAGATCTTCACCACGTGTCTTACCCTTATGGACGGTCTAGATCTGATCTCGCTATTTCGAGACTTATAGTGTCCTTATTCCCTTGACCTCAGGATCTCCGATATCCTGATGCCGAATATCCCGACTCTCTACGGATTTCTGACACCTGTCTCCCCAAACGGACGGCTCAGATTTTACCGGAGTTTTCACTTCGGACTTCCCCGATCTCCTGTCCACGGGAATGTCGATATCCTGACTCTCGATAGTAAACCTCGATCTCCGCCATGTGTATCTTCAAATGGACGGTCCAGATCTTCCCGGCATTTCGAGACTTGAAGTGTTTCGATTTTCTTGTTCCCGAAAATCCCGATATGCCAATGGCTGGAATCCCGATGGTAACCCTCGGGCAGTTCCTGTCCGATCCGACGGCTGATGGGTAATTGCACCAAGATCTAACGGTCTAGATCCGTTCTTCCTGCGCACATTCCAGAGACTAAATTCCGAGCATCTTAACCCTATCCAACGGCCGACGAGATTTCTGAATGAGATCCAACGGTTGTTGATCTCCCCCTTCTATAGGCTTAACTTGGTACACCCCGGACGTAGAAACCAATGGTCCAGGTCTCCTTCTCCAGCCGATATGACGGCTCAGGTCCGTTCCCCTGACGCATTTCTTCCACTACTTCGTGGATGTGGAAAGATCAATGATCCAAATGTTCTCATGGACCTTGGGGAACCTACGATCCCGATTTCCTCGCTATTCACGAAGATAGAGGGAAAAAGGGCAAGATGTATAACGCTCTTACTACTTCCGTCAATCTGACGGTTGTGAATGACCATGGGTATTCCGACAAGGTCTCATCCGTCGATTCGTTACTTATTCCTACGCTACTACTTCGAAATTTTAAGAGGGTCATTCCTCCTCGTGCAGGGTTATTAAGACTTGCACGTTCAAGTCCTTTTTCTGGGTTCTTGGTGAACCTTTCTATGGAGGGAAAGTCTCTGTGACGAGATCTATTCCTGGCATCCTTGGAGACGGGTACAGGGAAACATCCTCCCGAGGATGGACTGGAAGTCTGACTTGATTTGACTTATGCATAATTAAATTCATTTATCAGCATAAGCCATGCATGGTTTTTCTGTTATAAGCATATATCTAACATTACTTATCAAAACACTGTACAGACATTCTTATGCTGTAATCATTCACAATTTCACATTTCTATAAACATATATGCCAATATATGAATTTCAAGAAGCAGTATGTAAAACACTTATCAGAAATGACACTAGAAGTGGGTGCAATTGCTGAGAGGGGTGCTCGTTTCCACCCAACCGTAGGCTCAATGACTCCCAACGGATTTACCACTAGCCACCCCCAAGCTGAGACCACGATGCTCTGAGACTGCGTCTCTTTGTCTGCCAGTGACCAGGAGTGAAGGTTGCAATCCTTACTCTCTGCTATCACTCACTCTGCGTAAAAATGCCAGAGTTCCCCTCGCGTCTGCCTCCCCTTCCAATCACTTCTGCCATACGCTTTATCCTCTCGCGAGGTTGCGTGTGGCACGATTATCCTTGTGCCGATCAGGACTGATGGCTCTATGGATGGGCGGTTCACCATCTCATCCCTCATCAAGTCGCCCGCCTACCAGCCTGCAAGACATTAAATTTGGGGGCCAGCGAGCCGCTTTTGGTTCTCCGGGCCAGTGGAGTCCAAATACGGTATTAATTCTCGGTGGAAGTTAACGCCACCTTTTCAGGTGCCTTCCACCGCCATCATGGTCTCTTTTCTGCACATCCCCTCTCAGCAGTCCTGCAAAATAAATTCATAATGTTATTACATTCATCGACCTTCTTCATAAGGTCCATTCACGTCATACATTCACATTGTCATCATGCTTTAGCATGGTAATTCCTATATTAGGATTAATTACAAATTTGGGGGAAACAGGGTGTTACAATTCCCTCCCCCTTAAAGGAACACCGTCCTCGGTGTTCTTTCTCAAAACACATGCCATGCCTTTCTTATTCGGCCACTTCAGAAGTCTTGATCTTCGTCATCTTCCTTCAATAATTCCTGGACAACAAGCACACTAATTCACAATTTTGTGAAAAACATCTTACTGATGTTCAAATTTTAGAAGACAAGGAAATTTCATATTCTTAGCACAATACTTATCTGTGCAGTTCATGGATCTGTATCCAAATGGTAATTTTGTCATCCATGATCATCTCCCTCCTTGACGTACCCATTGGATGCATAATTCCAATAGTTTTCAAAAATTATTAACGTCTCCTCTCCCTTGCAGTCACTCACCCTCCAAGCCCAGGCTCAGGCATCCCCTTCACTGTTATATAGTCCCTCGGGCAATCCATCTTGCCCTGCCAAGGTTTTCTCGCACAGGAAGAATTTTAGAGACTCTATCGAGTCTTACAGTCGAGGCGTCCCTCGTACTTTCTCTGCCGAGGCGTCCCTCCGGCCGGTGTTACCTCAACACAAATTTATTTCAGGCGATCCTGACTCATCATAGGGTTTTCATGGCTTAGTAGTGGTCATGTTCATCTCCTTCAGTTTTGACAGCCTTCAATTGTTCCTTTATGAACATGTCTTTTCTTCTCACCTGTATCACAGGTATACAAAATTCACGAGACATTATTATCAATTCTAACTTTCAAAATTTTTATTGCGAACCTGTCACCCACAGATTTGTCCATTCTCACGATTTGATTTCATATTTGTTCTGCACAGGAACCAAATTCATAATTATGGGACTTTCCTCCCCATAATGGTTTGGCTCAACAGGCAATTGGACTTCATTATGGGCTTACAATGCTGCCATATCCAAGACCCCTTTTGCTTCTTGCACTTTCAACTTCATTCGGCCAAACAACTTGTTAGCTTTTCCATGCA
>JASDQU010100972.1:299246-328438 GCA_032191745.1 Picea mariana | reverse complement strand
AGATATTACTCCTCCTGAGCTTATGAGTGATGAGAGGTTATCAGCCTTTTCTTCCCCGCTAATTAATTAGGTCTAACGGTCACCAACGACTCTCCAACCGATGGTTGTGATTATGTTGCGATTTCGCATTTCACGACTTCGGGACTTCTATTATGGAAAACCTCGAATCCTTTGATCTCCAA
Organism: Picea mariana; assembly: GCA_032191745.1. Classification (NCBI taxonomy): domain Eukaryota; kingdom Viridiplantae; phylum Streptophyta; class Pinopsida; order Pinales; family Pinaceae; genus Picea; species Picea mariana. Next base: position 328,256 of record JASDQU010100972.1, on the reverse strand, counting down.
AATTGTGAAATTTTCTCTGGACGATCAATGGTCCAATTCGCTCTTTGATCAACGGCTATAATATTTTCGCGAATTTCTCCTACTATATCTTCTGAGATTTTTAAGTTACTTACAGGGCTAATCTCATAGTCCTAAATGATATGGGCGTTACCCTCTCCTTATGGAAACGCCCAACAAGGGTCACTCTTGGGAATTAGAAACAGTCTCAAAGGACTCCTGAAACAGGTTATCCTTAGGGTCGATTTTAACCCTTATAGGTAAGGTAAATCTGACTCTACGTATTTTCACTAGTCTTCTCAATCATGAGGAATTGTATGCTCAAGGTTTAATCTCTTAATAATATAGTGGTCATAACTTTCTAAGGATCCTACCCATCCTTACCAGATTTCCCAAATCATGAAGGGGTTCTTCCTTTGGGTATTAATCCTTACCTAACCAGCCATCTTAATCACAAGAGACTCTACCTGCTTTAGTAGGTAGCCATCGTTACGCTAAAACATAACAACTCAGTTCATGTCCCTTGTCTGGCTCGTGCAGCTTCATAGCACAATTTATTCTACCTCTGTCATTCGCACTCAAATCTTATCCGTGATAACGATCAGTGCATCCCTACTCCTATAAGAGTAGTTGCCATTTTAACAGAAGGGTTATAGGAATTTCCAAGTTATAGTTTCATTCTGTAGTCCTTCTCCTTAAAGAGAAACACAGATAACAATATCTTCTAACACGGTTCGCGCCTGAGCCCAAGCAGGCCAAGTGTTGTAACCATGCTCTGATACCACTTTGTAACATACCCTCTACCTAAATCATATTTTTCCGGTCCTCTGTCGGACTCGAACCCCTAAATAACCATGGAGACCCAGCGTAAGCTGGCTCTTTCTCTCTCCTACACGACCTTCTGCACCTTGACCGTAGTCTTCCCTGATCTTAATTTCAGGTTATCGGGGTTTTGTCTTTCCCGTTGTCAAGAGTTCTTGTACTCTCCAATCCCCAATCACCGATGAGCTCCTTTTTGGCCTTAGCCCCTCCCTGGCTAGGCTCCTAGTCCACACGATCGTGCACACAAGACCACAGCCTTATAACTTTCCTTTCATCGGGGTTTCAGGCTTTCTAATACCAAAGTGCATATGCACCTTGGATCTGCGATCCTCCGTTTCCCGATGCGCTCCAACGTTTGCTAGTCCCCTGGGCTAGTCTTTTGGGGTCCATACGACCTCCCTCTATATGACCGCCACCTTACCTCTCGTCGGAGTTTCGGGGTTTTCAATGCCAAAGTGCATATGTCCACGGGATTCCCGATTCCTCGAATCCCGACTCTCCGGTTTGCTGACAGCTGGCCCCTCACGGTGGCACTATCCTCCTTCTCTGATGTGATGACAGCTGGCCCCCCCACTCATCGGGGTTTTGGACTTCGTGATTCTGAAATGCAGAGATTTCGTGTCCACGGAATCCCCGATATGCCGATCCCCGACTTTCTTCGGATCTCTGACACGCGTCCTAAAGGGATGGACGGTCCAGGTTAAGCCTCGAACTTTGCCAAACGCCAACCAAAAAAGCACTTATCTGTGTGAGTCCCGATGGCCCAAACGTCGATGACTCTCGATGGTTGCCACCTGTCCCGATCAGATGGACGGCTCTGATTGTATCGAGGGTTTTCACTATGGAATTCCTCGACCTTTCGCTCACAGATCCCCCGATTTTCCGACTCTCTTCAGATCTTCGCCATGTGTCTCACCCTGATGGACAGTCTAGATCTGATCTCGCTATTTCGAGACTTATAGCGTCCTTATTCCCTTGACCTCAGGATCTCCGATATCCCGATGCTGAATATCTCGACTCTCTACGGATTTCTGACACCTATCTCCCCAAACGAACGGCTCAGATTTTACCGGAGTTTTCACTTCGGACTTCCCCAATCTCCTGTCCACGGGAATGTCGATATCCCGACTCCTGATAGTAAATCTCGATCTCTGCCACGTGTATCCTCAAACGGACGGTCCAAATCTTCTCGGCGTTTCGAGACTTGAAGTGTTTCGATTTTCTTGTTCCCAAAAATCCCAATATGCCGATGGCTGGAATCCCGATGGTAACCCTCGGGCAGTTCCTGTCCGATCCGACGACTGACTGGTAATTGCACCAAGATCTAATGGTCTAGATCCGTTCTTCCTGCGCACATTCCAGAGACTAAATTTCGAGCATCTTAACCCTATCCAATGGTCGATGGGATTTCTGAATGAGATCCAACGGTTGTCGATCTCCCCCTTCTATAGGCTTAACTTGGTACACCCTGAACGTAGAAACCAACGGTCTAGGTCTCCTTATCCAGCCGATCTGACGGCTCAGGTCTGTTCCCCTCGCACATTTCTTCCACTACTTCGTGGATGTGGAAAGATCAACGATCTAAATGTTCTCATGGACCTTGGGGAACCTACGATCCTGATTTCCTCGCTATTCACGAAGATAGAGGGAAAAGGGGCAAGATGTATAACGCTCTTACTACGTCCGTCAATCTGACGATCATGAATGACCATGGGTCTTCCGACAAGGTCTCATCCGTCGATTCGTTACTTATTCCTACGCTGCTAGTTCGAAATTTTAAGAGGGTCATTCCTCCTCGTGCATGGTTATTAAGACTTGCGCGTTCAAGTCCTTTTTCTGGGTTCTTGGTGAACCTTTCTACGGAGGGAAAGTCTCTGTGATGAGATCTATTATGGGCATCCCTAGAGATGGGTAAGGGGAAACATCCTCCCGAGGATGGACTGGAAGTCTGACTTGATTCGACTCATGCATAATTAAATTCATTTATCAGCATAAGCCCTGCGTGGTTTTTCTGTTATAAGCATATATCTAACATTACTTATCAAAACACTGTACAGACATTCTTATGCTATAATCATTCACAATTTCACATTTCTATAAACATATATGCCAATATATGAATTTCAAGAAGCAGTATGTAAAACACTTATCAGAAATAACACCAGAAGTGGGTGCAACTGCTGAGAGGAGTGCTCATTTCCACCCAACCGTAGGCTCAGCGACTCCCAACGGATTTACCACTAGCCACCCCCGAGCTGAGACCACGATGCTCTAAGACTGTGTCTCTTTGTCTGCCAGTGACCAGGAGTGAAGGTTGCAATCCTTACTCTCTGCTATCACTCACTCTGTGTAAAAATGCCAGAGTTCCCCTCGCGTCTGCCTCCCCTTCCAATCACTTCTGCCATACGCTTTATTCTCTTGCGAGGTTGCGTGTGGCACGATTATCCTTGCGTCGATCAGGCCTGACGGCTCTATGGATGGGCGGTTCACCATCCCATCCCTCATCAAGCCGCCCGCCTACCAGCCTGCAAGACATTAAATTTGGAGGCCAGCAAGCCGCTTTTGGTTCTCTGGGCCAGTGGAGTCCAAATACGGTATTAATTCTCGGTGGAAGTTAACGCCACCTTTTCAGGTGCCTTCCACCACCATCATGGTCTCTTTTCTGCACATCCCCTCTCAGCAGTCCTGCAAAATAAATTCATAATGTTATTACATTCATCGACCTTCTTCATAAGGTCCATTCACGTCATACATTCACATTGTCATCATGCTTTAGCATGGTAATTTCTATATTAGGATTAATTACAAATTTGGGAGAAATAGGGTGTTACATATTGATTACAAGTGCTTAGGCTAGTCTTTTTATAAATAAAAGCTTGCTAGAAAATTCATTATTTATATGATTTTCTGAATATAACAGTTGCTGAAATAAATGTAGAGACAGAAGCAAAGACACCAAGATGATAATCAAGATAGATGAGACATAAAGCAATCCTTTATTTCATTCCAATTCACAAAAGAGTCATTCTCTTTACAAAATGTCGTGAAGAAATTTCAGACCAAAGTCAAACTTAGACATCCTTGATGGAACATACAAAAGGACCTCTGACACAAAATCAAAACTGAACTCTAAAAGCTAGATCAACTTGCCACAGATTGCTTCCCACTTGACTCTGCACAATAGCCTTTATCAGTCATGAAAACTAATTCACAAACAGACAAGTCTATACAGACTATCAAAGATAGATCAACACCTCTGAAAAACAAGTGTTTGAATGATGTAATTCTACCCTGAATCTTGTTGTCTACAATAAGACCCTGCTATCATAAAAAAGAATTAGGCTTGTGATAAATTAAGGAATGAATGAAAACTGAACTATCTGAACATAAACTCAAAGAGAAAACCTTAGTATGCTTCTCCTTCTATCCTTTTGTTCCTCCCTTTCCTTTTGCCTTTAAGCAAATTAGAATTGGTTGAAGTAGTTGAACCACTTCATTAGTTAAGTTAACTAAAACAAAACCAACTCTTAGTTAGGGGAGAAAATAATAAATCATAATAAGGGTTTTAAATAAATAATAACTAGTAGGTGGGACCCCTTGTGACTCCCTTTAGCTCTCAACAATTATAACACAACTAGTTAATTAAGCAAAACACCCCTCCTTGTGACTCCCATCATCACATTCATATTTGACAATTTATCTTATTGATATTTGAAATTATTTTCAAAAATATATTACCAATATATCCAAAAAGCCTCTTGTCCATAAATCTAAAGTCAATTGTTCTCAACAATAGATAAATAAATAAAACTTAAAACCCATATTTTCCAGTCTGTGAGGAAATCTTTCCTTTGTTAATGCTGTCACCTTTTAAACCCTTTGAATTTGCCTTAGGTTGTGTGGATCCTTTAGGCTAAATCTCGCTGATCACATGAGAGCACTCGTCCCTTAATTGCATGTGGGAGGACAATGATTTATCAGAATCATTTGAAGGTGAGGAAGGGGCAGTAGTGGCTTTCCCTTTGTCAGGGGCATAGTGGGCCTCGATTTTCTGCCTTTTATTTGAATAGCTCATTCTTGTATGCATCATTGATTAGCAGATAGTTCCTTTAATAACCATACATGACAACTCTTTCAAAATATGAAATATATTTTGGCTCAGCAACATATCAGACTCATACAATCCAATCCATACAAATTTTTTAACTGTTGTCAATGAGCAGGGGGTGAACAAAAGGTCCCAGGATATGCGAGGGGTTTGTATTGAGAGAAACATGATAAAATGAAGGGGGAAAGAACATGGTTACTGCTCAAAGACAACAAACAATCAACTGTAATGAAACCAAATAAAATATCATCGTGATCCAATCAAGAACTACGATTTCAAACTACTTCAATACACAATTCTTCTCAACTGTAATTAAATTTTAAGAACAGGGAGTGAAAAATGAACGTGGGAAGGCGATGGGATTGTAATTAGCGAAAAGCGAAATAATGGTAGGGAAAGAGAGCAGATACTGTTCATAAAATTAATTAAGTAGTCCATAAAACCATTCTGTAAAAGGAAATAAAAGTAGCCAAATAATTACCGTAATCAAATGAAAACTATTATGTATAATTCAATTAATTTTGTGCATTGACTTGTTCACTATTTGTAATCATATTTTCAACACAGTGTCACCAAACAAGACAACATGCATTCCACAACAACCTGTAAGAGTTTTGTTTCTTCCCAATTGTCCCAGTTAATATTTAAAACAATTTCTAAATGAACGCACACTCACTTCTTCCAATTTGTTCTATCAAAACATCAACCGATGTCCATGAATCATTTCCTCAAATCAAACACAAACACTAAAATCACACCCGATTCCATTCCTCAAGTTCGTTCAAAAATTAAGTCGTAATGAGACCATAATGTCACAGAATCTATGTACATCTATGAAACAATGCATGATATTCATCAATCATACACAATGGACAGTTAACACACAATCCTCAATATATCCTGACTAGCCATTTAAATGCACAACAATCACCCTTTCAACTTATACTATGTTGTAGGATACGCGGACCTTTTAACAAAACACAAGAGCATTTATGTGACTGCACATGTTTAATTAATCTGAATATAAATATTCACAATGCTGGGATATCAATCTAATATAATGAGGCAACAACAGTATGCCCGATCTCATACACAAATCGATAAAATTGCAATGAGCATATTAAAAAACCCGTGACCCTCTCTGATGGTGCAATCAAATAATATTTATAACATATACAGTGGATGGCCATGCCATAATCACTACGCCTGCAATACTCCCATTTGGCAATTTAAAACACATAATCAAAGCAATCATTTACTCGACTTAACTTGTTGTAGGAATGCCACACATACCCAAGCATCACGCATGAAGCATTGCTGTGCATTCAATCCAATTCTCCAACCAACCAAATTACCATGTTGAGTTTATCAATTCGATTGTCATAATAACCAATGCAGCGACTAAATACCAAAACCAACACCATTGTTAACATAATCAACAAAGACGAGCCAGAAATCGAACATTGTCGACCATACACCAACAACTCATAACATCCAACAATATACCCAACAGGCCATACCGGTTCCCTCTATCAAAACCGGGGCTTGAGAAATCAAGGGTTTTTCTGTGGCCCAACACAGGGAGACTAACCCCCAACATCGGTTTAGAACCTCTGAGACCAACGGTGCACACACAAGGTATACCACCAATGACTTCGCAGACAGAGTGACAATTCCCGTGATAAAAGAGACTATGAACAGAGGAGCAAGCTTCATTTTGGTCTTGTAACAACCCTTACAACACGTGGGGTATAACCCTCGTGGTCTTTCCATTCAACCAACTAATAATGCTGAGATAAAACAGAGCCTATAAAAATCAATATAACCCACTAGGCAACCATCAGTAGCATGAACAAACCCATATCCAAGTGAAACAATGCGCAGTGACACAAGGTGTTTCAAACCCAGTAAACCCCATAACAACAAATGACTGGGTATGATGATAAGAAAGCATGGAGATGGGTAGCCAATCTGGACCGAATAAAAACCCTTCAACCAATACCAATAAGGATGACAGAGGGACTTCATGGCTTCTAACACTCAGAATGATCAATAACACTGTGACTTCAAACATTATTGCAATGAAACCACACCAACGATTCATTCTAGAAAACTATCACAAATTTACATAGTTTCCAGACTTAAGGAAAGCACAGACCCATACATCCCGAGCCAATATCTATTTCATAACTAGAGTAGATTCATGGATGGCGAAAATACATACCAGTAACCAAAAGCACCTTAAAACATGAGCTTGACCAAGTGATTTTTCCTCTGCTTGAAAGTCGGAGCCCAACCACAACAAAACACAGTTGAACAATAGTGAAACTAGGGTGGTGGCCAGTGGAAGGAGTAGGAGTGACGTGCAGTAAATACACATCGCCTTCACCCCCACTTATTCAATTCCTTAGTACACGCCAACCAACCTCCCATTAACACATTCAATTAAACCATGCATTAGAATTAACATCCATCGATTGTCAAACGCGCCACCCATATCACAATTATCCATTTGCCAACTTATACCATAACACATATCAACCATGTTTCATATAATTCAAAAAATCACATAGCTATCAACTTGTTAGCTAGGATTAACAACGATCTTTTAATTTCAATGCATGTAGAGTAACATATTACTATAGTTTAATCTCTTCCTTTTGCATTTTGTTTATATTGCTTTTATTTCCTTTCAACTCCTTCTTATGTGTTGTTACTAACATATCTCTTGTGCAGGTGCCACAGTAATGAATCCAGGAACAGATAGCAAGGATAACAATGGGTAACATGGGCCATCGTAACATGACATTAGAGCCTACAATAATCGAAACAACACACAACATGCCTTATCCATCATTCATTTGTCGCAATCAGAACCAACACCTAATATGCCTTATTTATCGCCAATAAAATCAAGATTTCATCAATCATGTAAAACCCTATAAGCGATGTCGAATAGCATCATAACATGAAATAAGAACCAGATCTGATCTCTGAATCTACAAGGGGGTCCCACCTACTAGTATTATTTATCTTGGTAGCTTATAATAATAGGCTTTAGCAATACTTTGTGGGAAAAAACCTCGTTGCATTTTAATCGTCAACAAACTGGTGACTCCATAGGGAAATTTGTTTTCAACAGATTTAGAACTCATAACTCATGGTTTCACAGACCAAGAACAACAGATCAAGAAGATATAACCAAGAAGATTATGCAACAGGGGGAAGTGAGCGGATTTAATGGAAAAATGACCGAGAATCTGGGAATAACTCATGAAAAGTGTTAAGTATGAGGGGGTTTATCCCGGTATGCATAATCACTCAACCGGAATCTGCTCTTTACTTCAAGGAGAAAATTTATGGAATTGCTCTTTAAAATCTCAAATGGATGAAGAAATGGCAAGAAGAAGCAGGAGATAACCAACTCTTTATAAGACATCAGTGACAACAGATAACAAATTCAAGTGTGCTTCAGGGAAACATCGTGACAACTTTGTAAGATTGATTGGTATTGACTAACAATACCTTGCAGGAGTGTCACTGTGGCAGAACTTATCCAACATCATATTTTTGATCAAATCGACTAAAATATGGTAAGCAACAAAACCATGACAGAAATAAAATTGCAAAAAATAAAACAACAACAATAAAATGACAAAAATGAAAAGCGACAAGAAACTTTTAAAACAAAAAGCAGAAGTCAAACTACTGTAAAGCAGAAAAGAGAATAGTGCAAAATTGAAAGCAGAGCTAGGTTACTAGTATACAGAAAAACCAAACAACATTAGAACTTTTCACGTTGGTCCCCCGTAATGTTTCAAGTGAGAACCGTTAGTTTTGTAGGAAAACAATTGCTCCTGTAAATCCTTTAGAATGTAAGAGTTAGTATCCAGAACAAAAGCAATTTTGAAAGGATCTAAAAATAACACTGGGAACTCTGAGGTAATTATCAACCCCTCAACGTATATGACTAGATCATCAAGGTAGATATGGATACTGATCAATTCATCAAGAGTTATGTGTATAGGTCTTTTAAAAGCAATACTTTCATCGGGTAAGCCATAAAATAGACATTTATAAGTCATGGTACCCCAATTAGTGATAAGAGTGGTTTTTTGAACATCTGCCCATTTTCCCTTGATTTTACTGTAACCCAAAAATTTGTCAAGGGCGGGCCTCATCTGTGACCTTACAAACTGCTGTAGAATCATTTCCAAGTTGAGGGGAGGAAAAGGATTTCTCATAATAGCCTGGCTGAAAGTGCGAAAATTAATGCAACTTCTAATATGATCAGTAGACTTTGGAGCAGGTCCCCAATTAGAAAACCATCCAGGGTACTTGACTGGAAAAATGATCCCAATCTTAAAGAAATTTTCCAACCCCTTTTAAAAATTTGCTTTAAATGCAGAGTTAATAGGTTTTAATTTTTGCTTAACTGGTTGCATGCCTTCCTTGATGGGGATAGCACGTTGTATAAGACCAGGATCAAAACCATGAATATCTTTATAAGACCAAGAAAAAACATCTTGAAATTCACCAAGTAGCTTGAAAATTTTCATTTCTTCTTTATCAGAACATTGGGTACTTACTTTAGCATTCTTTGAAGATTCGAATTCCCCAATATTCAAGGAGATGGTTTCACCCACCTTCTTTCATGACTCCTTTTCTCTCTATTTCTCTTTATTGCCTACATCACCTGATGAAAACAAATTATCAACATGAGTCAAGCCCTTAGGAATCTTGTTGTCTTCCATGGATATAATTTCCTTAGGTTTAAGAGGTTCGTCTTGAATGAGATCACAAACACTCTCATCATTTGGGAGGGCCTGCCAAGATTCTACATTGTTAGGGATATGTGGACAATATAGAGATTGAAATGAACAATCAGGCATGTGAGGCAAAGGTTGTTGATTAGGAGAAGCTGGAAAGACAGCTAACCGATCAACCATTGAATTCAACTCCCTCTTAACATGGGTGATGTTGAAAGATAATAGGTTTGAGATAAGTTCCCAAACAGTTTGGGTGTATCATTTCATTTGCTTGTTGCTAGGAGAGTATATCTTACGTACCAGGTTCACAACAAGCTCAAAATATCCAAAAATTGAAAGGTGACCACAACCAATATTATAGGAATTTTCAATGCCTAATAATAAAGCTTCGAATTCAATGACATTGTCCGTACAAGCGAACTCCAACCTGTAAGACAAATTATGAATTTTCCCTATAGGGGAAACCAAGATAATGCCAACCCCATTACCTTCATTAGAGCATGAACCATCAAAGTGCATGTGCCACATATCATCATCTAAATCGATTCGTTCCAAAGGAATATTATCCTCCTCAGCAAAGATGGAACACTCCTAGGTCATCTTTGATATAGTTTACATTAGGTTGTGGGGCACTCTCTGTGTAAGGTGAGATCCTTCCCTCTCTAAAGACTATAATGTTTTTTCCATTCCAAGGAGCGGATAAATGTGTTCCGTCGAGTGAGAGGTATCCACCTGTTAAAGCTTTCCAAACTCTTCCCAAGATGATTGAGTAATTACTTACTAGCATGTCAATTACCTGAATGATGAGGGTTGTCCTTATTTCAGGATGAGCACACAAAACTAAGGTCACATCTTCAATCTCGCCTATGGTTGTTTGTTGTTGACTATTATAGGAGAACATGCTTCTGGCATTTTTATTTGTACAAGACAAGCCCAACTCTTCCATAATAATCTTTGACATCACACTTGGGCCCGAACCACCATCAATGAGGCAACAATGGGCGATCTTATCCATAATTTTTACAGAAATATAAAAGGTTTTTTTTTTACAAGGTATCTAAAGTTATGTCAACCTAATTTATTTACAGACGAATCCTCTTTGTTTACCTCTTCAAAAAGATTGGCTACAACAGAAGATTTTCCTTCCATGAATTGTTTCAAATGTCTCTAATGCTCAGGGACAACAACCATGTCCAGAAGGGTTTCATCTGCTTTGATGTTGGCCAACTGATTAAAGATATTATATTTGGAAGAGGGGAGAGGGGGAGTAATTCCTTGACTCTCAAAAACTTTAGAAACTTGAACAGTAGCAGTGGGTGAGGATGAGCTCGAGTTAGAAGAATTGCGGGGAGGTCAAATTTTCCCTTGGGATCATAGGCTTTGTTCCTAGTATTGATGATGATGACATCTTCTGACTCTGCAAAATTTAGAACAACAATGGTAGTTTTGGGTCTTTTACCAAAGATCTTATCTCTGACACTCTTCCTTACCTCACATGTGGCTTCCTCGTGGTGTTCCTCGCAGAAGTTACACCAACTTCAAGGCAAGATAGCTTTAGGATGAAAATTATTTTCAATTGGATTTCTAAAAGGGGGGGGGGTAGAAGAGGATGAAGCTCTAGGGGTGAGAGGGGAGACAATTCCCTTTTGCTTGAACACTATCATACAATTATTCATGTCTTGTACTAGTTGTAAGAGGGCAGGCATGTCTGTCTGTTTAACTGATTGTCCCTGGGGAAGACCTGTTCTTTCAAGCTGTTCTTCATACTCTGAACAAGTATGCAGAGCGAAACTGAGACTATCGATGTATTTTTCCTCAAGCCTATGATGGTAGGGGGAAGGTAATGCATTGCATTATTGCATGAAAGTGGCTTGGTTTTGAGATCGAATAAGTTCAGAGATCTGATTGTATAGCTTAGTGAAACACAAGTTGAAAGACTTGATGGTCTCACCATCCTTATAGGTGACATTATTATATTCCCGTAACTTCTCGGATGGGATTTTAGATTGCCCATAAGTGGATCTGAACCAATAGATTAACTCCTCCCAAGTAGACAAAATCTTAGGAGGAAGGTGAAAGAAATCGGCCATAGCCTTTCCTTCCAAGGAATTAACGAATAAGCACATGCAAGTATCATTGTTGTTGGATCCTATGTTGTGACAAGCATTAGAAAATGCCACCAGGTGTTTGTTTGTAGTGACAGTGTTATTTCCTGAAAACCTAGGAATATGTTCTTTGAATTTAGGAAGTGGATGAGTAGCGGGTGCTAGGTTAAGAGGAGAGGACACATGCCACAGTGTAGTTGTGGTGTCTTCTTCAAATTGAAAAAGCCCATACTTTTTAATGATTTTGGTGGGATTTGTAGTAGATTGGACATGGATATGGTGGCTATATAAGCTACCAATCACTGACGAAGATGAAGACTGAGAAGAGGGAGCACTTCCAGTGCCACCAAAGCCACCACTAGATGCCATCTAGTGGATGATAGATGAGGGAAAGAAAGATGAACTGGATGAATCGGACAAAGTTCTCCTTAAAGAACTTTATTGGGCGGATAACACAATGTTCCTTCTTCCTATTTCAACAATAGGATTAATTTCAGGTGATAAGCCTCTTCTTCTTCTAGAAGCACGAGAGTCTAAGAACATGAAAAAAAAGGCCAAAACTGAATAAACAAGAAGGTTACAACTGATTTCTAGGTTGTCTACGTCTAGCTTCCAATCGTTCTTGAGCACTAATATCTCGTTCAATTGCTGTCCATGAATGATTAAGCTCAACACAGGTATTGGCAGTGTTTAAAAAGGTGTTAAACAGTTTCAAAGCAATGCTGGTCCGATCTTGAAGACCTGGCTCAATATTGGGTTGCCTTGTAACAGGTACAGTCATTAAGAAATAAAACAGTCAAAGAATCAATATAAGAAAAATAGATGTATCGATGAAAATCGAGTATAAAAATTAACTAGAGAGATATTGAAGATCTCCCCAGTATGGTCGCCAAATAAATGTTGAGGAAAATATATGAAATAATCTTACTCAAGCATTTTCAGATTATGCTTGGCTAAAGAAAAATAGACGGAAATATCACCCTATGTTTATAGCCATCAAAATTAATATCCTAACTCACGAGTATTGATTACAAGTGCTTAGGCTAGTCTTTTTATAAATAAAAGCTTGCTGGAAAATTCATTATTTATATGATTTTCTGAATATAATAGTTGCTGAAATAAATGTAGAGACAGAAGCAAAGACACCAAGATGATAATCAAGACAGATGAGACATAAAGCAGTCCTTTATTTCATTCCAATTAACCAAAGAGTCATTCTCTTTACAAAATTTCGTGAATAAATTTCAGACCAAAGTCAAACTTAGACATCCCTAATGGAACATACAAAAGGACCTCTGACACAAAATCAAAACTGAAATCTAAAAGTTGGATCAACTTGCCACAAATTGCTGCCCACTCGACTCTGCACAATAGCCTTTGTCAGTCATGAAAACTAATTCACAAACATACAAGTCTACACAGACTATCAAAGATAGATCAACACCTCTGAAAAACAAGTGTCTGAATGATGTAATTCAACCCTGGATCTTGTTGTCTACAATAAGACCCTGCTATCATAAAAAAGAATTAGGTTTGTGATAAATTAAGGAATGAATGAAAACTGAACTATCTCAACATAAACTCAAAGAGAAAACCTTAGCATGCTTCTCTTTCTATTCTTTTGTTCCTCCCTTTCCTTTTGCCTTTAAGCAAATTAGAATTGGTTGATAGTTGAATCACTTCAATAGTTAAGTTAAATAAAAATCAACCAACTTTTAGTTAGGGGAGAAAGTAATAAATCATAATAAGGGTTTTAAATAAATAATAACTAGTAGGTGGGACCCCTTGTGACTCCCTTTATCTCTCAACAATTATAACATAACTAGTTAATTAAGCAAAACACCCCTCCTTGTGACTCCCATCATCACATTCATATTTGACAATTTATCTTATTGACATTTGAAATTATTTTCAAAAATATATTACTAATATATCCAAAAAGCCTGCTGTCCATAAATTTGAAGTCAATTGTTCTCAACAATAGATAAATAAATAAAATTTAAAACCCATATTTTCCAGTCTCTAAGGCAATCTTTCCTTTGTTACTGATATCACCTTTTAAACTCTCTGAATTTGCCTTAGGTTGTGTGGAGACTTTAGGCCTAATCTCGATGATCACATGACAACAATCGTCCCTTAATTACATGCGGGAGGACAACGATTTATTAGACTCATTTGAAGGTGAGGAAGGGGCAGTAGTGGTTTTCCCTTTGTCAGGGGCATAGTGGGTCTCGGTTTTCAGCCTTTTATTTGAATAGCTCATTCCTGCATGCATAATTGATTAGTAAATAGTTCCTTTAAAAGCCATACATGACAACTCTTTCAAAATATGAAATAGACTTTGGCTCAACAACATATCAGACTCATGCAATCCAATCCGTACAAATTATTTAATTGTTGTCAATGAGCAGGGGGTGAACAAAAGGTCCTGGGATATGCGAGGGGTTTGTATTGAGTGAAACATGATAAAATGAGGGGGGAAAGAACATGGTTATTGCTCAAAGACAAAAAACAAACAACTATAATGAAACCAAATAAAATATCATCGTGATCTAGTCAAGAACTGTGATTTCAAACTGCTTCAATACATATTTCTTCTTAACTGTAATTAAATTTTAAGAACAGGGAGTGAAAAATGAATGTGGGAAGGCGATGGGATTGTAATTAGCGAAAAGCGAAATAATGGTAGGGAAAGAGAGCGGATATTGTTCATAAAATTAATTAAGTAGTCCATAAAACCATTATGTAAAAGGAAATAACACCAGCCAAATAATTATTGTAATCAAATGAAAACTACTGTGTATAATTCAATTAATTCTGTGCATTGACTTGTTCACTATTTGTAATTAGATTTTCAACACAGTGTCACCAAACAAGACAACATGCATTCCACAACAACGTATAAGAGTTTTGTTTCTTCCCAATTGTCCCAGTTAATATTTAAAACAATTTCTAAATGAACGCACACTTACTTGTTCCAATCTGTTCTATCAAAACATCAACCACTGTCCATGAATCATTTCCTCAAAGAAAACACATACACTAAATCACACCCAATTCCATTCCTCAAGTTCGATCAACAATTAAGTCGTAATGAGACCATAATGTCACAGAATCCGTGTCCATCTTTGAAACAATGCATGCTATTCATCCATCATACACAATGGACAGTTAACACACAACCCTGAATATATTCTGACTTGCCATTTAAACGCACAACAATCACCCTTTCAACTTATACTATGATGTAGGATACACAGACCTTTTAACAAAACACAAGAGCATTTATGTGACTGCACATGTTTAATTAATCTGAATATAAATATTCACAATGTTGGGCTATCAATCTAATACAATGAGGTAGCAACAATATTCCCGATGTCATACACAAATCGATCAAATTGCAACAAGCATATTAAAAAACCCCTTACCCTCTCTGATGGCGCAATCAAATATTATTTATAACATATACAGTGGATGGCCATGCCATAATTACTACGCCTGCAATACTCCCATTTGGCTAGTTAAAACACATAATCACATCAATCATTTACTCAACTTAACATGCTCTAGGAATGCCACACATACCCACGCATCACACATGAAGCATCATTGTGCATTCAATCCAATTCTCCAATCAACCAAATTACCATGCTAAGTTCATCAATTCGATTGTCATAATAACCAATGCAATGACTAAATACCAAAACCAACACCACTATCAACATAATCAACAGAGATGAGCCAGAAATCGAACACTGTTGACCATACACCAACAACTCATAACAACCAACAGTATACCCGATAGGCCATAATGGTTCCCTCTATCAAAACCCGGGCTTGAGAAATCAAGGGTTTGCTCTGTGGACCAACACAGGGAGACTGAAATCGACCCCCAACATCGGGTTAGAACCTCTGAGACCAACGGTGCACACACATGGTATACCACCAATGACTTCGTAGACATAGTGACAATTCCCGTGATAGGAGAGACTATGAACAGAGGAGCAAGCTTCATTTTGGTCCTGTAACAACCCTTAGAACACGTGGGGTATAACCCTCGTGGTCTTACCAATCAACCAACTAACAATGCTGAGATAAAATAGAGCTGAAAAAAAGCAATATAACCCACTGCACAACCATCAGTAGCATGAACAAACCCATACCCAAGTGAAACAATGCGCAGTGACACAAGATGTTTCAAACCCAGTAAACCCCATAACAACAAACGACTGGGTATGATGATAATAAAGTGTGGAGATGACCAACCAATCTGGATCGAATAAAAACCCTTCAACCAAGACCAATAAGGATGATAGAGAGCCTTCATGGCTTCTAACACTCAGAATGATCAATAACACTGTGACTTCAAAAATTATTGCAGTGAAAACCACACGTACGATTCATTCCAGAAAACTATTACAAATTTACATAGTTGTCAGACTTAAGGAAATAACAGGCCCATACATCCTGAGCCAATATCTATTTCATAACTAGAGCAGATTCATGGATGGCGAAAAGACATACCTGTAACCAAAAGCACCTTAAAACACGAGCTTGGCCGATTGGTTTTTCCTCTGATTGAAAGTCGGAGCCTAACCACAACAAAACACAGTTGAACAATAGCCAAACTAGGGTGGAGGCCAGTGGAAGGAGTAGGAGTGATGTGCAATAAATGCACATCGCCTCCACCCCCACTCATTCAATTCCTTAGTACACGCCAATCAAGCTCCCATTAACACATTCAATTAAACCATGCATCAGAATTAGCATCCATCACTTTTCAAACATGCCACCCATATCACAATTATCCATTTGCCAACTTATACCATAACACATATCAACCATGTTTCATATAACTCAACAAATCTCATAGCTATCAACTTGTTAGCTAGGATTAACAATGATCTTTTAATTTCAATGCAAGTAGAGTAGCATATTACTATAGTTTAATCTCTTCCTTTTGAATTTTGTTTATATTGCTTTTATTTCCTTTCAATTGCTTCTTATGTTCTATTACTACCATATCTCTTGTGTAGGTGTCACAGTAATGAATCCAGGAACAAATAACAAGGATAACAATGGATAACATGGGCCATCGTAACATGACATTAGAGCCTAGAGAAATCAAAACAACACACAACATGCCTTATCCATAATTCATTTGTCGCAATCAGAACCAACACCTAATATGCTTTATTTATCGCCAATAAAATCAAGATTTCATCAATCATGTAAAACCTTGTAAGCAAATTCGAATAGCAACATAACATGAAATAAGAACCAGATCTGATCTACGAAACTACGAGGGGATCCCATCTACTAGTATTATTTATCTTGTTAGATTATAATAATAGGCTTTAGCAATACTTTGCGGGCAAAAACCTTGTTGCGATTTTAATCGTCAAAAAATTCCACCGGGGAAACATCACACAATACCTCACCCTTGAAGGGCTTGACGTCATAGGATAGGCGACACTGTTGGCTGACACAAAGATATCATCCATGGCTAAGCCACTTTATGTGGTATGGTTGCGGGTGTGGTGTTTTCCACAACTCCACCTACTTGATGACCTCTGCTAAGATTAGGTTCTCTTGGGTTTCACTATCAACAATGAAATGGAGTGGGGTTCCATTCATTCACATTTGTGAATGGAAGAGGTGCCCCCCCTCCTCAGGCTCCACTGGTTGGATTGTTGTGGTTGCGATAGTAGCTGTGGGCTCTGCATCAATGATCTATTTCCTTTTATTATGCTCTAAATCAGAGTCTGAATCATGTTCTGATTCTTTTTCTTTGAGCTCGATCACTAATGACTATTTCAAGCTACATTCATTGATGTTGTGCAAGGGGATTTTGTGGAACTCACACCATTTTCAAGTGTCCTTCATCTTCCCATTACACTTCTTTTCTTGCGGCTTGGACTAGTTGTATTGGGGTTGGCTGTTGTAACACCATGTTTTCCCCAATTGTAAATATAACTATATTGGCCAAGGAACTATGGCAAAGTCAAAGGTTCAAATATTTGATTTGATGGACCTTTGTATGAAAGGTCGATGAATGTAAATTATGTTATTTTAATAGAAAATGGATACGTGTTGCATGATTCCTGGAAAGGGGATGTGCTAAGAGAGACCATGAATGCTATGAAAGAGATGGTGGAGGGGACCATGAATGGTTGCGTTAACCTCCACCGAACCAGTACTTTGCTGGATTTAGTTGGACTAGTCATGTGAACCGACAACATACAGAGAGAAATCAAAGTCCACCTGAAATACGAAAACATGGTCCCATAAGTGGCTACACAGGGAGGAGCACCTCGAGGAAGTCCCAACTTGGAGGTAGGGGATGCTCATCGGGAGAGTACTCTGGAAAGGGAATGGGAAACTTTGAGGGACGTTCTAGTAGAAAAACTAGCTCACATTCTCAAAAGAAAGGAAATAAGCAAAAGCATTCCAAAATTCATGACCCTGAAGAGTTCAAGAAAGCCAAACCACCCTCTTTCAATGGAGATATTGAGAAAGGGGAAGAGGCAGAAGCTTGTGTGCTTGGTTTAAAGAAGTACTTTAGAGTTCATGACTATTCTGAAAATTTGAAGGCTCGAATAACCATCTTCAACCTGAATGGAAAGGCTTCCATTTGGTGGGAAGATCTTAAGAATGTGAAAGGAATCCATGAAAAGGACTTATCATGGAAACAGTTTGAGAAACACTTCAAGAAGAAGTTTCTGTCAGAGAAATACTTCGACGGGAAGACCAAGGATTTCTATGAACTCAAGCTGGGACAACTCAACATAGAGGAATATATCAATAAATTCCTTGAGCTGCTGAGGTATGTACCCTACACAAAAGATGAAAAGGTAAAAGTCCAATGATTTATCAGTGGGTTACGTCATACCTACCGGAACATGATTGAGTTTGACGATACAAAGACCTTAGAAGACACTATTCGGAAGGCAAGGTATTGTTGTGAACAGTTCGGGCGTTAGACAGAACCTCACGAGGACTGGAAGAAGAAGAATAGTTCGGGGTTCAAGAAGAAGGGATTTAAATCCTCAATATTTAAGAACCATAGGAAGGATTCAAGGATGAGCCTTCCTACCCGAAGTGTGCACCAACAGAATTTCTCCTCCCAGAGTTGAAATAAACCTTCTGGTTCAGCCCTAGGAAAGACTGATAACCCAAAGAGAGAATGCTTGAAATGTTGGGGTTGTAGAGAAGAACATCTGCTGAGGGATTGCCCACACAGATATAAGAACAATAAGAGAATATACAACATCCAAGAAGATACCACAGTCAATGATGTGGCTAGGAGCATGGCATAGATTTATGCAGCTTTGGATAATAAACAAGCCGACCACCAAGCTTAATTGGTGGAGATGGAAGGTATGATCGCCAACCGTCTAGTTTCTATTTTAATTGACCCTGGTTGTAATTTGAGTTATGTGGCCCCTCAGAATGTTGATAAGTGTAAAATGCAACTAGTTAGGCATGTTAAGCCATGGTTAGTACATCTAGCCACTAGAACCAAAAGAAAAGTAACAAAGGTCTTACCAGCTTGCCAATTCATCATGGATGGGTTGCCCACCCAAGCGACCCTTAACATACTTCCCTTAGGATCTTATGAATCGTTGATTAGTATGGATTGGTTGGCTGCTTATAAATCTAAATTGGACTATTACCATATAACTTTAGAATGTGTAAATGAAGAAGGGGGAAAGATGAGCCTCCAAGGGATTCAGAAACCTGTCTCAGTGAGACAAATATCAACCCTTCAAATGAAAAAGTATTGCAGAAAGGGATGTCCTCTATATGCACTACAGGTGTTGGAATTTGTTGAGGATGAAAAACCAAACTTAGAGGACCACCCCATATTAAGAGAGTATAGAGACATGTTTCCAGAAGAGGTATCAGGTCTACCTTCGAGAAGAGACATTGACTTCTCGATGGAACTTGCACCAGGAGCAGTGCTAGTGTCTAGGACACCCGAGCTAGTTGATCTCAAGCTACAACTAAAGGAAATGATGGAAAAAGGCTACATCTGGCCCAGTGTGTCTCCATGGGGAGCACCAACCTTGTTTGTGAAAAAGAAAGATGGCATGCTCAAATTGTCCATAGATTATAGACAAATCAATAAGACAACCATAAAGAACAAGTACCCCTTACCAACAATCGATGACTTGTTCGACCAATTAGGGGGTGCTTCCATTTTCTCAAAGATTTACTTGAGGTCTGGATGCCATCAAGTCTGAATCAAGGATGAAGACATCCACAAAATGACCTTCAGAACAAGGTATGGTCACTATGAATTTGTGGTGGTGCCATTTGGACTAACCAATGCCCCCACTACTTTTATGTGCTTGATGAACAAGGTACTCAAAGAATTCCTAGACATATTTGTATTGGTTTTCATTGATGATATATTAATCTACTCCAAGAACAGAGAAGAGCATGAAGAACATCTTATACTTGTACTTCAAGTACTAAGAGAGCATCAACTCTACGCTAATATTAGCAAGTGTGACTTTTTCCAGAAGCAAGTGCATTACTTGGGCCATGTCATTTCTCAAGAAGGGGTAGCAGTAGACCTTGAAAAGATCAGATCTATTATGTAATGGCCTACCCCAAATGATGTATCTGATATCAGATCCTTTATGGGCTTAGCAGGATATTATAGAAGGCTCATAAAAGGATTTTCCAAGATTGGTTGCCCAATCACTACCCTTTAGAAGAAGAGGGTTAAATTCATTTGGACATCAGAATGTGAAGAAAGATTTCAGGAACTGAAATACCTCCTGACCCATGCACCTGTGATGAATATTGCAGACCCTGATAATGACTTCCTCGTGTGTACAAATGCCTGCAAGGAAGGACTCAGAGGAGTCATTATGCAAGAGGGACGTGTAATTTTCTACACATCCAGGAAATTGAATGAGCATGAAATCAATTATGTGACCCATGATCTAGAGTTGGCTGCCATAGTGCATGCTTTAAAAATCTGGAGGCATTACCTCATGGATAAGAGATTTGTACTTATGACAGACCAATGTGGGTTGAGGCACCTGTTTGATCAACCAAAACTCAATGCTAGACAAGCTAGGTGGATGGCTGTCCTTAGTGAGTTCAATTTCAAAATCAAACACATCAAAGGGAAGGAAAATAGGGTGGTCGATGCCCTTAGCAGAAGTGTGAAAATGATTCACCTGGCAGTAGTAAGCACCTGTGAAACAAATGTCAGAGAAATAATCATGAATGCATAAGAAACATATGCATTTTTCAAGATCGTGAGCTCATACCTAAGGCAAGAGCCTACGGGCTAAAGTATGAAGGCTATCTGATGTTCAATGAAGGCATGCTGACCTACAAAAATAGATTGTATATTCCAAATTGTGACAACATGAATAGGTTCATAATGGATGAAATACACAAGAGACCATATATTGGTCACCCAGGATATCATAAAATGATCACGACCATTCAGAAACAATTCTATTAGCCTGGATTGAAAAAGGACATAGCCGACTATCTAGCTAAGTGCCTAGAATGCCAACAAGTTAAGGAAGAACACCGACACCCAACAGAGTTGTTACAACCCCTACCAATTCTAGAATGGAAATGGGAAACCATTTCCATGGATTTCATCACCGGATTACCAAGATCAACTAAGCAGAATGATGCCATCATGGTAGTGGTGGACAAATTGAGCAAATCTTCTCACTTCATTCCTATCAAGTTGATTTGCAAGGCAATAGATATTGCCAACATCTTCATGAAGGAGATATTCAGACCACATGGCATGCCCAGAGAGATTATATCTGACAGAGACACAAAACTTACTTCAATCTTTTGGAAATCCTTGATGGTTGGCCTTGATACTAAATTGTTGTTTAACACAACCTATCACCCCCAAACTGATGGACAGACAGAAAGAGTAAACCAAATATTAGAAGACATGTTAAGGATGCATGTAATGCATCAACCTAAGAAGTGGGAAGACTACCTGCCATTGGTAGAATTTGCCTACAACAACAATTACCAAGAGTCACTAAAGATGAGCCCTTTTGAAGCCCTCTATGGTAGACAGTGCAAGATTCCAATTAGCTGGAGTAATCCAGTGGATAGAATTACAATCATACCAGACATGCTCAAAGAAATGGAGCAACAAGTAATTTAGATAAAACAAAACCTAAAAATTGCTCAGGACAGACAGAAGAGCTATGCTAATTGAAAGAGAACCCCCAAAGAGTTCAAGACAAGAGACCATGTATATCTCAAAGTTAGACCCAGGAAGAGTTCCCTAAGAATGGGAGCTTGTGCCAAGCTAGAACCTTGGTATTTTGGACCCTTTGAAGTCTTAGATAGAGTGGGACTTGTAGCCTAAAGGCTAGCACTCCCTCCCACAGTAAAGGCACATAACGTTTTCCATGTTTCACTATTGAAGAAATATGTACATTATTCTAATCATATAATTGATTGGTATGTGATCTAGGTGGATACGGAGGGAGAATTCCTGCCATAACCTCAATGCATACTAGACAGGAAGGAAACCTCACTCAGAAACCGAACCATTTCATAGGTCAAGGTGCAGTGGAAACACTTTGGCCCAGATGAGGCTACATGGGAAATGGAGGATGCCATGAGACAATAATATTCGATTTTGTTTACTCCTGTATATACATAGCATGTTGACAGATAGAACATCGAGGACGATGTTCCTTTAATGGGGAGGGAATTGTAACACCCTGTTTCCCCCAGTTGTAAATATAACTATATTGGCCAAGAAACTATGGCAAACTCAAAGGTGTGAATGTTTGATTTGATGGAACTTTGTATAAAAGGTCAATGAATCTAAATTCTGTTATTTTAATAGAAAATGGATACGTGTTGCATGATTGTTGGAAAGGGGATGTGCTAAGAGAGACCACAAATGCTATGAAAGAGATGGTGGAGGGGACCAGGAATGGTTGCGTTAACCTCACCCAAACTAGTACTTTGCTAGATTTAATTGCTCAAGATCAGGACAACCCTATGACCTAGGAATGAATTACAGTCAGGTTAGTAGGTGGGAAGACCTCATCAAGAGTTAATGAGGGTATGGGGAAGACCACCCATCTGTAAGGTTTCCTTTGTTGGAAAAGGAAAGAAAGGAAACTATGGGGGTCAAGGGGGAGATCTGCGAAGAGTGCAAAGACGAGAAACTAAGCTCTGGGGTTAAAGGAAGAACGAAGGGGATAAACATTATGGTCGCAAGAAATGGCTGAGAAGGTTATGATACAAGCTGATAAATGAGGCTGGTCCTCCTTGCTTGGTATCTTGTAAACCATTGCCGAGATCCTGCGGGAGGAGGAGAGTAACCTCTGTCCCTACTGTCCCTAAGCAAGAAGAAACGATTCCGTTGAAAAGCATCATGGTCTAGCTTGGGGCTAGCTAATGGTAAATCTATTAGGAGTGACCGAGCCTATGGTTGGGTGGAAACATGCACCCTTTCCAACAATCACCTCATGTTATCTTTTTCTTATAAGTGTTTTCATACTTTATGCATTGAATTGAGAATTGATGGCTTCATGCATGTATTTACATCTCTATAAATGTTTTCTACATTGAAATGGTTAAGATACGAGGATACGTTGACTTCCTTAAGAACTTTTACCTCTACTTTTACCGTATGCTCCAGTTTAACTCCCAAAGGTGTTTTCCTGAGGGAGCTACCTCACATCTCCAGAGTCGGATTGGGCCTCTTGGCATTGCTATCATCTCGGTAACCTCACGAGTTTACCTTTCCCTGTTTCAAAACTTAAATTTCTGCGAGTTAGGGAGGCGTCTCCTTCATACTAGTAGTCTAAGAGACCTTGAACTCGCGCCCATGACCTTATTCAAAACCTAACTAAGAGTAGAGCTCATATCCCAAGAGTCATCTAAAGGTCTGTGTGACCTAGCTCTAGGAACCCTGCGCTAAGCCCGAAAGGAGCTAGTTCATAGTTGTTTCGGAGTTTTGGGAGTTCGACGCCTGAAATGTCAAACTTTACGTCAGTCAAAGTTACCCAAACTCCATGAGTAACAAGATTCATAGATGAATCAAGAACCCGACAGAGGGGATGGATGCGAAACGTTCATTGTGAGGAAAACCCATCACAGTTGTCAGATCGACTCAAAGACCAACTGGAATTAACGAATCAAACATCAGCCGCTTGATTAGATCGATGGTTGGTGTTAGCACTCTGTAATTTGCCCAAGGCTGTAAGGCAGTCATAGAGGCAACATAAGAACCAGTTCGAGTCTTGGATCTAGCCCTCCACGACTCAGAGAGGGATCTCTCTGTATGATATAGCTTTGTTTGAAGAGAATATTAGGCTAGTTAATGGGTTCAGAATTTGGATTTTAAAATTGGTAAGAGCAGAGAAAAGGAACCATGGGCAATGGAGTCACAAACTGAGATTTAATAAAAAACAAATCCTACAGACAACTTTACAGGGCAAGGTAGGCAAATTACTGGATCTGGTAAAATTAAATGAGATGAAAGAGGAGGAAAAGAAATGATCAATTTAGCAACAGAGCAATGAAGAATTCTGCCACTGAATATCAGAAGAAAACATTAATATTATCCACAGCCAGAAACATAGTGTATCTTACAACAAATTTTGCTCATAATCTTCTGTCGAATAATAAATAAAGAAAACATATGGAGACAGAGAAAACAATTTACTGAAGGAGCACTTCACCAATATACTTGACACAAGAATCCTGTAACTGCTGCGACTGTATTATCTGAAATGATGAAAAAACTACAGTTGGCTTTGTGAGCTGCTTTATAAAAAATTCATCATGGTTCCCTGACTGATCAACCCTTTTACATTAAAAATCATCTATATAAATAGGAGAGGTCTCTTCAATAAGTTTCGAAAGTCGTTTTAACCGCCTCGGCCAAAAATAGCCACCACTCCCACAAAATTTGGAGCTTTCTGCCATGAAAGACGGACCGGTTTTTTGCGAAAAAAGGGGTCCGAGCAGACGTGTTTTTCTCTTGAACGATGACACCTGGACGAAAACTGAAGGAGGTTATTGTAGATGGGCATGTTCTGAGAAAAAACCTCCTTCGGTTTCGCCAAATTCATCCCCAGCTAGCCGTAACAGCTCCGACAAGATCGAGACTGTAACGGAAAATTAAGAATCTGGAAAAATGGGCCTCGAAGATAGCTTCGATTCTCTCTGCTTGTGGCTCCATTGCAAAAAATGAAAGAGGTTTTAGTTCTTCATCCCATTTTGAGCAAAAACCTCTCTCGGATTTCTAAAATCCGTCTCCGTTTGCCCAAAAATCGATCTGAAAGAGGACATGGTAAAACAGGCAAAAATGGCAAGACAAAGGCAAAAGTGGTTTTTTCATGAAACGCAAAATTCCGGACCCCCCCCTCTCGTTAAATCCCGGATGGTGAGGCGGGGTCAGGAATTTTTATGGGCTGTGGATTTATTTTGATTAGATTCATGATGGAGTGAAAAAGCTTGGAGTTTAATGAGGATTCCGGACCCCCCCCTCTCATTAAAGTCCGGAAGGTGAGGCGGGGTCCGGAAAGTTTATGAGCCGTTTGATTTTATGTGTAATGTGATGAAGGTACGGGAGGTTGAAGTTGCGCAGGGGGGGTAGGCTTAGTGGAGTGTGACGTGAGGTATGAGTGATGGCATGGGGGCGTGAGATATAACATGTGCGTGGAGGTTGAGTGATGTAGAACTTAGGGTAAAGCCTTTTAGTTTTTAGTTATATCATATTTTATATTATATTATATTTTATATTTTATGTTTTATTTTATATTAATTATTTAACTAGTTGTTTATTAATTAATTTAACCTATACTAACTATACTCACATTATCAGTTAATCTAACTACCTTTATTATTATTTTGTTCATCCTAAATCTTGTTTATTCATGGATGGGTGGCGGGAAAGGTAGTCAATGGGGCCACAGGACAAGGGAGTGAGGGCGCAACGTGTATGAGGGATACTGCAGGGTGATGGGGGATCAAGTGAAAAGAATGGAGGGATGAAACGGGATCAAACGAGCCATACTTCGTCATCACGGGAGAAACGCCAAATCAACAGTCGAAGAATCGATTCACCTATAATTATAGGACCCCAACATAGGCTCCACCTGGGGATGGCAGCTTCTTTCAGGAGGTGTCAAGAACCACAGACTTCTGAACATGCAAACCAGAGCTTTATCCATTGGGCTGATCCCAAAAACTTATTCTGCAACTTGTACATGTTTTGATCTTGCAACTGAAACCAAATTAAAATAAACACTGCTGAAAAAGAAATGCTCGGGATGCTGAGCTTATTCATAACTGCTACCTACCCTACACTACTGATGATTTCATCGTTCTAATTGATACAATAATGCCAATGCAGCCAATCAAGTAGCTTGTGAGACAAGTTGATTGCTTGACTGCTTGTTAGCACAGCGAAAAGCGCAGCTTGACCTTTTGCCCATCGACTCAAAACCGCAACGTGAAAAATCCACGGCCCAAAACATGAATGATCTTTATCATAGAGGCTTTGACAATCTTTGAAAACAAAAGTAATGTCAGAGAAAGATTGAGGCTCCCCAGTGAGAAAATTCTCCATATAGGTAGCTACAGGATCAAGGTAGAAATGACATGCTCCTTGATTCTTGGATGGCAGCTCTGGCACTGTATCTACGTTATTTTCATCCTTATGCATTTCCTGACATGGCTGCAGCTTTCCTGATGAGTTTTGAACTGATGCTTCTGCTGAACACACCCCTGTAACTGACTGTCTAATCATATCCCTATCATAACAACTTTTTATCTCATGACTGGTGAATGAAGAATGATTTTGACCACACAAACCATCCAACCGACCAACTATTGGATCCTGAAAAGACTGACAAGACTGCTGCATTGATTTAAATGATAGGTCCTTACCTTTTATGTATTTATCTTTCAACTCTTGCCCAAGAATCTCCTTCAAAATTTGAAATGAATTAAAGCACAATGGTACAGAGTTATTTTGGATTAACTCACATTTTGTCTCAGGCTTTAAGCTTTCATCAAGAATTTGAAAATCAATGTAGGTCATGGGCTGCGATTCTGGGTTTAGAACAACCTCCATATCTCTGAGATTTTCTCCCTCTTCCCCATCGCTGTCATGACTGTTGTGCACGGGATGATTGTCACATCTGAACTGTAAATGATCTCCTTCCTGCCAATGACATGCTGTTGATTTCTCTGAACAGTCAACCTCTGTTTCAGCTTCATGATCATCATCATACTGATCCCATTTGGGTGGACAATCCAAGTAAGGAATGTCGTCAAACATGCACATCATATCAGCTGGTTGTTCCTCTACAAGTTGAGATGGAGCTTCATCTTTGACTGTGCTATGAATTGAATACATGAACGAATCATTATTCAAACCATGGTACCCAGGATGAGCAGAAAAATGTTTAGGGACTGTGACCGTGTCTTTCTCTGAAATCAATGGAACATGATGTCTTTGGACAACAATCTCCTCTTTTACATTAATCCTCTGCATCAACTTTTCCATGGCACTGGTCAAAATCTACTGTTTAGCTTCTGATGACTTCAACTGCTCCATTTCTTTATTCTTTAACTTTGACCTCTTGATCATCAAGTTGGTCTCCACATCGACTGCAATGTTCTGCATTTCTTCAAGGCTTGCAATGTTCCTTTCTCTTAATTGGAATGCCATTTCAGGGTCAAAAGCTTTTGGGAAATGCAATTTAGACAAACTAGGAGGTGGCCTTATATCAGTAGGTATTGCATGATACACCTCGTTGAATCTGGCTGAAAACTGATGTACTGTCTCCCCTGGCTTTCTTTTCAAGTGGTCATACTCTTCTAGGAGGAGGAAAAAATTTCCCATGACCACCCACCTATCCAAGAAAACTTGCATGAACTGCTGAAAATTTCTGATGCTTGTGACTGGAAGGTTCTTAAACCAATCTTTAACTTTACCTCCCAGAGACAGAGCAAACATTCTGATGCAGACATCATCATCTTCAACCTCATAAAGGTCAAGGAAATCCTCAAGGTTTTGAATATGCTTTTCAACAGTGATCTTCCCATTTTCTCCATCAAACCTAGGCAGATGATTGATGTAATTGACAGGGAGGTCATGGAGAATGGGAGGCAAATCTAGAGGCTGGTATCGGTCTGGGACTTTTGCAAGCACGGGAGATGAAGCAAGGGGCTTACAACCATCCAGAGATTTAGCAAGAGTAGGAGACAAAGCAGGTGGCTTATGTCTCACTAGGGTTTCTACAGGTGTATCTGGGATGTGCACAAGTGTATGAGCATGTACATAATCTACAATTGGGGGTATGATCTCTTGAGACTCATCAATTGACTGATGGTCAAAGTAATCTTCAACAATATACTTTTGATCAGGCTTAGAAAAAGACAAGACATAGTTGCAGATAAAACCAAAGATGTCTTGAATGCAATTTGAGCTTGAGTACCTGGTCTTTCTAGGCTGCTTGGCCATGCTTAAGGTTCTTCCTCCAGTGGAGTCTTCGAGTTGGCACTGTTTGGAGCTGATTGGAGTCGCCAGGTGAATGATCTCATCCTTCGTGTGTCTGGTCACTGTCCACCATCAGTGATCAGATCTGGAGCTTGAAGTGTACTACAGGGGAGTTCCCCAGTGGAGTCGCCATTCTGTTAGCACTCTGTAATTTGCCCAAGGCTGTAAGGCAGTCATAGAGGCAACATCAGAACCACTTCAAGTCTTGGATCTATCCCTCCACGACTCAGAGAGGGATCTCTCTGTATGATATAGCTTTGTTTGAAGAGAATATTAGGCTAGTTAATGGGTTCAGAATTTGGATTTTAAAATTGGTAAGAGCAGAGAAAAGGAACCATGGGCAATGGAGTCACAAACTGAGATTTAATAAAAAACAAATCCCACAGACAGCTTTACAGGGCAAGGTAGGAAAATTACTGGATCTGGTAAAAAGAAATGATCAATTTAGCAACAGAGCAATGAAGAATTCTGCCACTGAATATCAGAAGAAAACATTAATATTATCCACAGCCGGAAACAGAGTGTATCTTACAACAAATTCTGCTCGTAATCTTCTGTCGAATAATAAAGAAAGAAAACATATGGAGACAGAGAAAACAATTTACTGGAGGAGCACTTCACCAATATACTTGACACAAGAATCCTGTAACTGCTGCGACT